>JARQOC010000003.1:242930541-243064406 GCA_033576535.1 Allobates femoralis
AGGATATTGTAAACTTCCTGGACTTCCCACCTGCTGCCACATCTCGCATTGTTTCCAAAATTCAGATCATGCATGTTTCAAAACACCTGTAAACTCCAGGGAGCTTAAAAAAATTCCCCCTAATTCTACAATTTAACACAAGCCTGAAGACCCATTGGCTGGGGTATACTCCTTACTGTAGCTTAAGTGTAGTCCCCAGCCAACAGGTCTTATGACAAGTGTTTTGGCCCCAAATAAACAAGTAAAGTTTTAGGGCAATTTTAAATTTCAAACATTTTCTCAAACTTAGCTGGGATCGCTGACTTTTGGGGATAGTGTTCAGGTTTCGGATCACTGAACTGAATCAGCCATGTTCTTGCCGAATTTGAAATTGGCAGACATGTTTGGGGAAAGTTCGCTCTCCCTAGTTTACTCTCACTAGTTTGATCCCACTATCACTAGTGCTGGTTAGCTTTTACTTATTTCTAAGTGTATCATTGATGGTTACTGATTTCATCGCTTGATTTTGCAACCCCTCTTCCCCTCAGCTCCAGGTCACCTCTGTCGAGTTTTTATCCTTCTACTAAACCTATAAATTGAAGGCTTTAAGAAGTCCAAGCGAGGCACATTGTAGAATAAGGTTCCATTTAGATTAAGGTCACCCTGCCATGGTTGATGGACAAAGGTCTATTGACCGATGTATGCACCAAACACCGTACTTCATAAAGTAAGTATATATATAAATTTCCATATGTGTTTTTTCCAAAAACATATTTTTTTATTTTTTCTCAAATATTAGTGTTCTATTTCTATCTAATTATCTATACATGCATATGTTTGGGCAGTAACAGTGTGTTGATGTGAATTTGTTTGCATCTCTATCTTGCCATCTATTTTTTTCATATAAAGATTTTTCACCATCTATTGTATGTTTATTGAAAATATTTCAGTGATTTCTTTCCCGCTATTTAGTTTACAAATTTTATGTTAGAGTTATACACTAGACTTGTGAAGTATACATGGCTCAAATTATTGATCTTGAATTACACCAATGGGACATGAACCAGAATCCATTTCAAGGAAAAGTAAACCCTCAGGTTTTCAATTAAACTATTATTTTATCTATTTCAATTGATGCTTCTAACACTATCTTATATAATTGAACAGTAATTGCATGTTAATAAGTGTTAGTTAATTTACAGAATAAAACCTGAGAAATTACATTAGACCTGTACATCAGTGTACAATTATCCTGTTAGTGAGATTTTAAAATCAATGCTTACTTTGCATAACTTGAGTGCAGATGTATATTTACAAGGGTTATTTTTGCATTTTAGTTTTATCATAAAAGGAAAATAAAAATAATTTTTTCTGTCAATTATTTTATAGTTAAAAATGCAGAAAAAATGTTAAATATAAAGACTATTTCTCAGATTCTGTTATATATTTTGTGCAGAGAGTATATGTTCACATTGGCACTTCGTTTAGTTTTACTATAGCATGCTATATTTTTTTTACATAAGACACAATGGTTCTGATGGGCTTCATTATCGATAAGGTTAAAAGGAATCTGTCAGCAAGCTTTCGGTATTTAAACTGAAAGTAGCAAATGAGCCTAATTCCAACAATGTGTCACTTTGTTTACTAGGTGCAACAGCTGTGAAACATTCAGAGTTCTTAGCATTTAGCAGAACTCAGAAAGCTAACCCACTTGCACCACAGCTCTCTGTATACATTGTCTATAGACAGTGGGCTACCTAGTAGATTAGGGCACAGACAAGGTGTCATGTGCACTGAATTCCAGGAACTGATAATCTCTTGTTGATAAAACCTTCATTGTAAGTAAACAGCAGCATCCAGAATGAAAAGTGACACATTGCTGAAATCTTGGAATTCTGTGTTTTAGATGCTATCTCCTGCTATCTTCAGATTACAAAGCAAATACCTGTAGACAGATTCCTTTTAAATATGCATTATACAGTAGATTACCATTAAGAATGATGATGATAGTGGTAAGTCTCCTTGACCAATATGCAATCCTCTTGTAAATTTTTCAGTCATTATACTGTTTATATTGTTTAGCCAGGTATAGTATGGCCAACTAAGCTAGATAAAGTCTATAGTACATGGTCTGACAATAAAGCAAACATTGTTTGTAGGCCTGGCAAAAATGATGACAAACATTTGACAAATAAGCAGAATGCTCCTTTGTTGATTGCAATAATTCTTAAAGGATATCTTTAATTTTATAAAAATATTTATATACTAGCTGTACTACCCGGCTTCGCCCGGGTTAATAACTGCTGTTAACAAAATAGAATGTGTTAACAAAAATTTATTCGGCACACAAAAACCACAAAACAAATCGATAGAAATGTAATTATTAAAAGGCAAAAACTAAGCTAATAGAAGCATTTCACAACATATATTTCAACACCACAGATATTCCACACAGATTTACCTTCCCTCTCCTCAGAAAGTTCATTGGCTCTTGAGGAAGCAGCTCTTGTTTTCATGTCTGCAAGCCTCGCTTCCCTTTCCTCAGAAAGTTCATTGGCCCTTGAGGAAGCAGCTCTTGTTTTCATGTCTGCAAGCCTTGCTTCCCTCTCCTCAGAAAGTTCATTGGCCCTTGAGGAAGCAGCTGCTGTTCTCATGTGTGTCAGCCTTGTTTCTCGGTCTTCACATTTTTCACTCACCCGTAATGCAGCTTTTCTTTTTGCATCAGCTGACATTCGTGCCAAGGAACTCCTTTTCTTATGAGGCATTATTGTGGTAAAAATAGTCTGTAACTGGCAGTTTCTATATCCTCTCACATAGAGGTAAATTGACTGACATCAGCCTTTCCACCAACACACCCTAACTGACATTCTATTACCTCACAGACATCCTATTACCTCACAGAAGCTTTACTGAGAATGTCCTTTGTTGTCTATATTAACCAATCAGAGCTCAGATTAACAGTAGCAAAATAGAAGCTGAGCTGTGATTGGTTGCTATTGGCAGCCTGATAAATCCCCAGGCAACAGGAAACCCTCCCCCCTAACAGTATATATTAGCTCACACATACACATAATAGACATGTCATGTGACTGACAGCTGCCGTATTTTTTATATAGTACATTTGTTTCACTTGTAGTTTTGCTGCTTATTAATCAGATTTTTATTGTTGAAGGATAATACCAGACTTGTGTGTGTTTTAGGGCGATTATGTGGCGAGGTTGGTGTATGTGTGGTGAAATGTGTGCTGAGGGTGGTATATGTGTTCAAGCACGTGGTAGTGTGAGGCGCATTTTGTGTGTGTGTTCATATCCCCGTGTGTGGTGAGTATCCTATGTCGGGGTCCCACCTTAGCAACTGTATGGTATATACTCTTTGGTGGCATCGCTCTCATTCTTTAAGTGCCCCTTGTTCACATCTGGTAGCTGTCAATTTGCCTACAACACATTTCCTTTCACTTTTTCCCCATTATGTAGATAGAGCCAAAATTGTTTGGTGAACTGGAACGCTCAGGGTTAAAATTTCACCTCACAACATAGCCTATGATGCTCTCGGGGTCCAGACGTGTGACTGTGCACAATTTTGCGGCTATAGCTGACAGCTGTCGATTTTCCTCCAACACTTTTCCTTTCCCTTTTTCCCCATTATGTAGATAGGGGCAAAATTGTTTGGTGAATTGGAATGCGCGGGGTTAAAATTTCACCTCACAACATAGCCTATGACGCTCCTGGGGTCCAGAAGTGTGATTGTGCAAAATTTTGTGGCTATAGCTGACAGCTGTCGATTTTCCTCCAACACTTTTCCATTCACTTTTTCCCCATTATGTAGATAGGGGCAAAATTGTTTGGTGAACTGGAACGCTCGGGGTTAAAATTTTGCCTCACAACATAGCCTATGACGCTCTCGGGGTCCAGACGTGTGACTGTGCAAAAATTTGTGGCTGTAGTTGCGACGGTGGAGATGCCAATCCCGGACATACATACACACATACATACACACACACATTCAGCTTTATATATTAGATTATAGGCACTACAAAGTGTCAGTCAAAACACCACTCTGAAATCTGTAGGTCTTCTGTGAGCTATGCACACTGAGGAGTGTACGAGTTCAATAATAAGTCTATGAGTCTTTATATTTGCTGTAGCAGTGTATGGAATGACATATAAACTTATTATTGAGCCTGCTCTGCACATACAGCTCATGCAGGAGTTGAGTACTTCAGAAAGGGGTTTTTGATTATATAAATTGGTCATAGATCTGGGATTTTCTCCCATACCCCAGTCCACTTGATTCTGTTGTGCTCCATGGGCTTTGCAGGTGGCTCAATGTACTGGTGTCTATCTGTTTGGGGCGTCTGTATGGAGGCCGGGAACTCCCCCGGCCTCCATGCAGATGCCCCACACAGATGTACACAGGAAAGAGCCACAGGCCAGCATTAGCAAAACTACCTGAAGGACCTTTGGGTCCTATCCTACTACTATAATATACGCCCAACAGTGCCTACCTACATTTAAGGCTACCAGGCAATCCTCATGTTCTACCCTGGACAGGAATCCTTTTTTTCCTTGCACCTGGCAATCCGAGTGTAAGAGTTTCAACTACATATGAAAAATAGGTCTCATCCCCTTAAAGTCAATTTGGCAATCTGTCTAACAAGGCACATAGTATAACCTAGGATCTGTTTCCAAACATAACAAAGAGGAGGTGATTACTGCAGCACCAAAGTGACAGGATTCATCCTATACCATTATTGAATCTCATCCCCCTTCATTCTGCCTTCCAATTGTTTCCTGATGAAGGCTCGTGACTGAGCCGAAACGTTGGTTTTTGCAAACTACACGCTTTGCACTGAAAAATAAAAAAGCCTGAAAAGCAACTAACATTTTACTTTTTACTTTTTTCACGTGATGTGTGCCAGGGTTAAAATTGTATACTGTTTGACTCTTTTCCCTTCAGCACCTAATTAGTGGTTGAGCTCGATGCTATAGTGTACTTCTAACCATGGTATCAACTGTTGTATTTACCACAGTAACTCAGCTGTGACTGTGGATGAACTGCCTGAGGTCACCGCTCACAGCCGACTATCAGCGAGAGTAAGCTGCTGCAGTGTGCAGATGCTTTAATGGTCTCCACTCTCTTCATATAGCCTGGAAATCACTATGGATTATCGGTGGATGGTATGTATGGTCTTAATAAATGGGTGACTGCATGTTGTTTGCGTGTTATATTTACAATAAAATCATTTTCACCTTGTGTTTTATAGCTAATAAAGAATTCTTCTCACGTTTCTGTGTTTTTTAACAATTTAGTCATTGGATTGGTAATGTGGGTGTATATAGATACCTCAACATTACCAATTCAGGGGTTGATGAAAGTTGACAATACTTATTTGTCATTAACCCCTTCTATTACCCTGCCTGCCACCGCACCAGGGCAGTGGAAAGAGCCAGGGTGAAGCACCAGGATTGGCGCATGTTATGAACGGGCTAGTTCTGGAGCATCTGTGGCGTCTATTTTTAGGGTGATGAGGGCCTATGAAACATGACCATTACCCCTGAGAATACTAGTCCCCAGCTGTCTTATTTACCTTGGCTGGTAATCCAAAATGGGGGAGCTTATGACGATTTTCAAGTTAATTATTTATTTATTTATTTATAAATAAATATTTTCAAAAAATTGCTTGGTATGACCTATGTTTTGGTTTACAAACCAATATCAAGCCACTTTTTAGTCGAGGAAACTAAGAAAAAAAACATTCTGCATCACTTTTTTTTCCTTTTAGACGTACAGCAGATATCATAGAGGCATATAGATATGGAGAATCAAGTATATTAGAGTGGCAAATGGCTAACAGGTGGTGCTTAGTTAGTTTAAGAGTTTGTAGAAACCATGACTAAAAAGGAAAAGTGGCACTCACCATGTCTATGCCTAAAACAACTTCTTTATTGCACGTTTTAGGAATAAACACGGTGGGTGCCACTTTTCCTTTTTTGTCAATGTTAAGCCACCAACTGAAGTCTGCAGGCTGCAGCTGTCTGCTATATCTTAGCTGGAGATGAAAAATGGGGACACCCCATGTCATTTATTTTTAATTATGATTTTTAGCTAACTAGGAGGCTAAAACCACCTTTAGTGCAACATGAAAGGCACTAAAGGGTGCAAGCTTACAATACATAGGGGGTGGGACATTATATAGCTGTTTGACATCTATGTATTTATCTCTGAATCTATTTTTTCTGTCTATCTATAAATCTATCTCTACTTTCCATCCATCTTTTCTATCTATCTATCTATCTATCTATCTATCTATCTATCTATCTATCTAGAAAAAAAGAAATCAGCACAAACTTCCACTCAAAGATGGGTGCAAAACATCCTGTGAATTGCAATGTCCAATGCAAAAACAGTATACTTTCCAGGAAAAACAGGCAGCACTCCAAAGTCTTATCCAAAAACGACAGCTTTAATGTAGCCCCATGCGGTGCAACGTTTCAACCTATAACAGGTCTTTTTTTGCTTGAAAAAGACCTGTTATAGGTTGAAACGTTGCACCGCATGGGGCTACATTAAAGCTGTTGTTTTTGGATAAGACTTTGGAGTGCTGCCTGTTTTTCCTGGAAAGTATCTATCTATCTATCTATCTATCTATCTATCTATCATATATCTATCATCTATCATTTCTATTTGTCCATCCATCCATCCATCCATCCATCCACTTGAGTAATTTTTAAATCTTAAGTTCATAAAAGATTTTAAAATCTTAAAACAAAATAGCAGGCTGCAGCCGCCCCAGGAGTGGGGCCTCCATTACATGCATCACTACATGCATTTCTCCCCAGCTCTCTTGATACACTGAAGTGTTGGAAAATAGGATAATGATATTTGGAGTTGATGCAAGCTGGGCAATGTCAACTGAAATCAAGCTCAAAGGTTAGTAATGCTGAGGCATCAATCAGATACCTGATATTACTAACCATATCAGCAAGAAAAAAATAATTAAGAAATTAAACCCAAATAAATCCTGAAGTAGTCCCAGTATATGGGGGGCAAGAACATGACTGCATACCCCATATGGTGTAGCAACAGGCACTGCACGGCTCCCGGCTGTGTGACAAGCTGTGACTTCAATGAGGTTGTCTCAGATTATGCAGCAGGATTCACGCAGAAGGGAGTCATGCTGAAAAGCTTTACTGTAGCAAATTTTTTTTTAAAAAAGCACATCTTGGTATATGATGTAATTTTTCACATTTATGATACACAAACACTAATAATTAAAAAAAATAAAGCACTAAGCACAGACTATAATAAGTATAGAAGACACACATATATAAATTCACGCAGCGTATAAGTAATTTTCACAAGAATCAGCAGACTGCACTATAGTCATGTACAGGCCATCAAAATAATAGAGCAAAGTCCATTTAGGGCACAGTCCATTAAGGGTACAGTCCTTCAAGGGCTTTGGGGTGTAGCCTGAAGGCTGCAGTCCTGCTAATCCAGCAGGGCCAAGTATAACCAGAAGGGATGAGCGAGTATACTCGTTACTATTCACTACTCGCAGAATAGTACGGTATTCGAGATACTCGTTACTCAGCGAGTTTATTTGTTACAAGTAGCGAGTACAATGCAAGTCAATGGGAAATGCGAGTACTATTCTGCCAGACCCTACAAAGCGGTCTGGGGGCTTGAGGACCAGGCTGAAATGGATGTATGATTGTTTAAAAGCCGGGTGTTAAAAAGCAGTCTGGCTTTTCACCACCCAGCTTTTAAACAATCGGCTGATGTGAGATGTGAAACTGGTGTATTCACTATATGGAGGTCTGCTATACGATATGGACTTAGAGCAGCATATGTACCCATATAATCCTGTATTCCACCCCATACAATGAGGGATGAGTGTCCGGGAATCTGGAGCCTCCTGTGTGGGAGGCAAGCGGCAGCCGATCACTAAACACGAGCAGCTGGGCAGTAAAAAGCCAATCGTTTAAAAAAGCAGCATATCATTTAAAAGAGCAGGCCGGCTTTTTACCATCCGGCTGCTCGTGTTTAGTGATCGGTGGCCGCTTTCCTCCTGCACAAGAGACTCTAGATTCACAGACACTCACCCCTCATTTTATGGGGTGGAATAAAGGGTTATATGCATACAGATGCTGCTCTGAGTCCATATTGCACAACAGACTCCCATACAGTGAATACACCAGATTCACATCTGATTTTAAACATTCACAGCTGAATGTTTAAAAGCTGGGTGGTAAAAAGCCAGACGGCTTTTTAACACCCGGGATTTAAACAATCATACATCCATTTCAGCCTTTTCCTCGGGCCCCCAGACTGCTTTGTTGAGTCTAGCAGAATAGTACTCACATTTCCCATTTACTTGCATTATACTCGCTACTTGTAATGAATATGCAAATATTAGAACCTACTCGTTTCAATTCCAGTGAGTCCAAATATTTCACTACTCGCTCATCCCTAGTAACCAGAGCTAAACTTGGGAAGGGCAAAACTAAAATTAAACAAAAAACAGGCCTTACTCTTCTCAGAACTCCACACAGTCCTTTTCTGGTCAACAGGGTAACTCCAGGAATGGTCAGTGACAAAACAGGCCATTTTTAGGGCAGTTAATTGAAGTAAAAAGACTGTAGCAGCTTTTTGAATGCTGCCTGGGATAGACATGGACATTTCATATTGTAGTCCACTGCCAAGTGGTCTTTGGGAGTTTCAGGGGTTACTCTTCCAGGGGCATTCTTCACCATCACCTGCCCCCACAGCCAGGGCCGTATCAATGATGAGGCAATGTGAGTGGCCTGAGTCAGGCGGCGCCACCTGCTGGTGAAGGAGGGGGCGGCAATGGCATCTGCAAGGGGTGCTCATGTTCTCCTAAACCTGCACGGCTCGGGACGAAGTGAGAGCAAAGATAAGAGAGGAGCCTCCTGTGCTGGAAGATACCAAAGATAAGCAGCTCCGGGTCACAATGTGAGAGATCTGGTGCATGGCAGCGAGTGAGGGAGGGGGGTTGGGAGCCAGGGGCTGGGAGCATGTGAAGGTGCACATGTACAGCCAGCACAGAGGACTGTGTCTGTGAGTTATCTGTATAATCTATGAGTGAGCTGTGTTGTGTATGTGAGTTGTGTGAGAGATGCATGTCTGTGTGTGAATTGTATGTGTGAGCTGTGTGTGAGTTGTATGAGTTGCGTATCTGTATGAGTTAATGTCTCTGTGTGTGTGGCAGCTGTGTGTGTGAGTTGTGTCTGTGTGTGAGCTGTAAGTTGTGTGTGAGAACTGTGTGTGAGTTGTGTCTATGTGTATGTCTGTGTGTGTGTGAGTTGTATGTGTGTGTGAGTTACGTGTCTGTGTGTGAGTTGTGTCTATGTGAGCTGTGTGTGAGTTGTCTGTGTGTGAGCTGTATGCGTGAGTTGTGTCTGTGTGTGAGTTGCGTATCTGTGAGCTACGTGTCTGTGTGTGGGAGTTGTGAGTGTGTGAGCTGTGTGTGCGTGAGTTGTGTCTGTGTGAGCTGTGTGTGAGTTGCGTGTCTGTGTGTGAACTGTGTGTGAGCTTTGTGTGTGAGCTGCGTGTCGGTGTGTGAGTTGCATGTCTGTCAGTTGCGTATCTGTTGTAGTTGTGTGTCTGTGTGAGTTACATGTGTGTGTGTGAACTGTGTGTTGTGTCTGTGAGTTGCGTGTCTGTGAGTTACGTGTCTGTGTGAGCTGTGTGTGAGTTGTGTGTCTGTGAACTGTGTCCGAGTTGTGTGTCTGTGTGAGCTGCATGTCTGTGTGTGATCTTTGTGTGTCTGTGTGTGTTACGTGTCTGTGTGAGTTGCGTGTCTGTGTGTGACCTTTGTGTCTGTTTGTGAGCTTTGTGTGTGTGTGTGTTTAGATATCTTTTGAGTATAGTGAAGTGTGTGTATATACACTTTTCCAGCATGCGTGTGCTGTGTACATGATGTGTACCTGCTGAGTATCTGTTATATAGCTAAGACATGTATAATGTGTGTGCCTGTGTGAGTGTATGATGTGTATGTACTGAGCATGTGTTGTCCAGTATATGTGTGCGGTATACATGTATATATAGTGTAATTTAACCCCTTCACTACCTTTTGAAGTACATATATGTCAAAGCTTGTATTCCCGCATTTGACACTGGCTCACATGCTCAGCACGCATCAGGTTGAAGGACTGTATCTGCCTACAGGACCACGGCTCTGCCGCCATCACTGTGGGTCTTTATGGTTGAGCCAATCCTGCCATTGCCATTAATGACCCTTGTTCTGGATTCGTCTGTGTGGTTCTTGTATGTGTGTGATGGCGCTGACATACATGCATTTGAACAACTTTTTTTTTTATTTCTCTAAATTAAAATATCCACTATTGTCCTCATTTCATTTTACAGGGTAGATACCGTGTTTCCCCGAAAGTAAGACCCTGTCTTACATTTTTTTGGGGGCCAAAAGTGGCCCCCGGTCTTACTTTCGGGGGGGGGTCTTACATTGGGTGCCCCAGCAGTGTGGCCTACAGGCCCCCTCCTGCTGGGACACTGCGGGAGCGGGTCGCACGTCACGTGCGCCCGCTCATTACATATGCACTGCATCCCCCTGTCAATCAGCGACAGGGGGAGCAGTGCATTATACGGTATATATGGGCCCCCTCCTGCTGGCACACTACCCCCCTGTTCTGAGGCCCCCACCGCTGCTGCTGCTGCAGACATCTTACCCTCCAGGGTCTTTTTGAAGCAGCCAGCGCGTCGGTCCTCTGTCCTCGGCTGTCTCCTGGATCATGTGACCGGCCGGTCGCAGTCGCGATGACGTCATGCGCTGCGACGGGTCACATGATCCGGGAGACAGCCGAGGACAGAGGACGGACGCGCTGGCTGCTGCAAGAAGACCCTGGAGGGTAAGATGTCCGCAGCAGCAGCGGTGGGGGCCTCAGAACAGGGGGGTAGTGTGCCAGCAGGAGGGGGCCCATATATACAGTATAATGCACTGCTCCCCTGTCGCTGATTGACAGGGGGATGCAGTGCATATGTAATGAGCGGGCGCACGTGACGTGCGACCCGCTCCTGCTCCCCCCCCTCTCCGCTAGGGGCCTTACATTGGCCCCCCCGGATGTAAGGCCTTATAATCGGGGGAGGCCTTACATTAGCAGGCCCCCCCTTTACCCCTAGGCGGCCTTACAATCGGGGGGGCCTTACTTTCGGGGAAACACGGTATAAGTGTGTGCAAACTAGATTTATTTCTACTGATTGAAAAAAAAACTTACTGGGGGGGGGGGGGGCGCCGTTTTGCAGTTCGCCTCAGGCAGCACAATGGCTAGGTTCACCCCTGCCCACAGCACACCCCGTCATGGCCACTGCTGGAGAAGAGGATGGAGGTATTGGTGGATAGCCACCACTTCTAGGAGAAATAGGAGGAACGCAGGCAATTCCGACAGGCCCTTCAGAATCTCTGGCCTCTCTGGGTTAGGCCTACCCAGCAACTGACACTACATCCTCTCCATATCGGCCTCCTTCTGCCAATTTTGGAATACCTCTGCAGTTGTGGCCCAACTTATGCTTACCATGAACCACCACTCGCTCCCCTTCACCTTCATGAAGATGACCACCTCTCCAACATAGAGAGTTTGGAATTGTGAAGGCAGATGGTCAGGCAGCAGGGTGGACCAGTTTACATAGCACCTGTCACTAGTCCCTTCTTTGGCTAATAACTCAAACCCCCTCTTCTAGAAGAAGGTCACCACCTAGGCCTGGGTAACTTACTCCTCGAAGGCGTTACACTCTGGCGCTGCGAACACTCTCAAGCAAGGTCATCTGAGAGCCTGCTTTCTCCCAGAAATGAGTCAGACCAGGGTGGTTCATGCCTCGAAGGATACTTGCTGAGAGGAGGTAGGGAACCCTACAGAGAATTCTCCCAGTTAAAGGCATCTGGAGAGAATGCTACACGAAGCAGGGAAACAGGGGCTTCTGCCACTACTACCTCTTCCTCATCCTTCTCATCATATTTCTCCTCAATTTGCTGATCCACTGGCTGCAGGTTCAATAAGGCCAGGCATGCTGCAGGATCCTGCCTCTGACCTATGGTGACAATATATGAAAAGACTGATGACACCAAGATGTACAGTTGCTAGCTGAAAAAACACATCCATAAGAAAGCACTCAGCTGCACTCTGCAACACAAGAAAATGGGGAACATGATCCAGCAAAATTGTTATAAAAATACTAGGCAGGGCAAATATATGAAGCTAATGTAAAATGTAACCGTGGAAATGAGACATAGCAAAATTGCTTAGAAATATTTGAAAAACTTAGCTGGTTTATTGGCCAATCCGTGTAAGCTCGATAAACAATGAGAAGATGTTCTCCTGTATCGGGTACATAACCTCATATCTCTATGTGTAATTAAAATCAGCATGTGTGGGCAGTTTGAAACCTAGCTAAAATAAGATAATGGACACACCATGGCTGTGGGGAGGGGGTGGGGCAAGGTTGCTCAGTCAGAAAAAAATAGACTAACAATATATAAAAAAAACTGACTGGTGACACCAGTGTGTACAGTTGCTAGCTGAAAAGGCACATCTATAAGAAAGCATACAGCTGCACTCTAGGACACAAGAAAAAGGAGAACAGGATCTCATTATACCTTTAACGGGAACATAAACATTGGCAACCATTTGTTTGAGGGCAAAAAAAAAGCCTTTTTGGGGGAAACACAAGGATTTGCCAATGACTTGTTATATGCAAAAAATGTGGCTTTGGCAATACACACAGATTTGGTAATCACACTTGTTCTCAGCCAATAAATGGTTAGCAAGTAATTAGAAAAAAGTAAGGCGGCGCTCACTATTGTTGCAGTTGATCCTTTATTTAGTCATCCTACATGAACTGGACCCGTTGAAGCGGTGTTACTGCGAAACGGTGAGCCGTCGTCCGCCGATTCACCACTCCCTCTCCCTGCTCTGACCATCTCACCTTGTTGATGGTAGGATGATTAAATAAATAATGGTGAGTGCTGCCTTGCTTTTTTCAAATGACTTGCTAAGGACTTACATGCTTTCATTGGAGAGCAACACTGTTATCCAGAGGGTCCACAGGTTCACCAGCAGGTTTTAAATCCACTCAGCCTCTTCTCTGTCCCGTAGTGCCCAGTTTAACCCTTCCTGGCACAAAAAAATGGCTAGGTTTGGATGGACAATCTCACCCTCCTATTCTATCTAAAATGCAATTGAGTAGCTAGCTACAGTGCCTTGTGAAAGTATTTGGCCCCCTCAAACTTTTCAACCTTTTGCCACATTTCAGGCTTCAAACATAAAGATATAAATTCTAATTTTTCTGTGAAGAATCAACAACAAGTGGGACACAATCGTGAAGTGGAACCAAATTTATTGCATATTTTAAACTTTTTAAAAGTGGGGCGTGCAATATAATTCGACCTTTTTACTTTCAGTGTAGCAAACTCATTCCAGAAGTTCAGTGAGGATCTCTGAATGATCCAATGTTGTCCTAAATGACTGGCAATGATAAATAGAATCTACCTGTGTGTAATCAAGTCTCCGTATAAATGCACCTGCTGTGTGATAGTCTCAGGGTTCTGTTTCAAGTGCAGAGAGCATCATGAAGACCAAGGAACACACCAGGCAAGTCCGAGATACTGTTGTGGCGAAGTTTAAAGCCGGATTTGGATGCAAAAAGATATCCCAAGTTTTAAACATCTCAAGGAGAACTGTGCAAGCAATCATATTGAAATGGAAGGAGTATCAGACCACTGCAAATCTACCAAGACCCAGCCGTCCCTCTAAACTTTCATCTCAAACAAGGAGAAGACTGATCAGAGATGCAGCCAAAAGGCCCATGATAACTCTGGATGAACTGCAGAGATCTACAGCTGAGGTGGGAGAGTACGTGCATAGGAAAACAATAAGTCGTATACTGCACAAATCTGGCCTTTATGGAAGAGAGTCAAGAAGAAAGCCATTTTTCAAAGATATACATAAAAAGTGTAATTTGAAGACTGCCACAAGCCATCTGGGAGACACACCAAACATGTGGAATAAGGTGCTCTGGTCAGATGACACGAAAATTGAACTTTTTGGCTACAATGCAAAACGATATGTTTGGCGTAAAAGCAACACAGCTCATCACCCTCAAAACACCATCCCTACTGTCAAACATGGTGGTGGCAGCATCATAGTTTGGGCCTGCTTTATTTAGCAGGGATAGGTAAGATAGTTAAAATTGATGGGAAAATGGACAGAGCCAAATACAGGACCATTCTGGAAGAAAATCTGTTGGAGTCTGCAAAAGATCTGAGACTGGGACGAAGATTTATCTTACAACAAGACAATGATCTCAAACATAAAGCAAAATCTACAATGGAATGGTTCAAAAATAAACATATCCAGGTGTTAGAATGGCCAAGTCACAGTCCAGACCTGAATCCAATCGACAATATGTGGAAAGAGCTGAAAACTGCTGTTCACAAACGCTCTCCATCCAACCTCACTGAGCTCCAGCTGTTTTGCAAGAAATATTGTGCAAGAATTTCTGTCTCTCGATGTGCAAAATTGATAGAGACATACCCCAAGCGACTTGCAGCTGTAATCGCAGCAAAAGGTGGCGCTGCAAAGTATTAACTCAAGGGGGCCAAATAGTATTGCATGCCCCACTTTTCAGTTTTTTATTTGTTAAAAAAGTTTAAAATATGCAATATATTTCATTCCACTTCATGATTGTGTCCCACAATACTTTCACAAGGCACTGTATATTTTAGTGTAACATGGATGGAGCAGATTGAGCAGCATGGAGCTGTCAGGAGCAACACTCTAAAAATGACAATGATGGCAAATAGCCGCTTCTTATATCTAGAGAGAAATGTGACTTTGACACCCAATGACACAAGCCAGCCAAAGACACAGGCCCTTGTGTCTATAAATTGTGGATGTTTTATGCACTTTGATTGGTTGCCGGCCCAGGACTTCCACATAGAAAGTACCAGGATGATAAAAATGAAGTCCAACACTCCTCTGAGCTCTCCCCCCTCTCCACATCAAACATGTCCCACCCGCTTTCTTACACAGTCAGAAGGTAGAAGAAAAACATCACTTAAATGCAGTAATACTTTTTTCATTTTATCAGTTACCAAACAGAGCTGAGTTCGCCAACTTTTTAGCAAAATGTTCAAATCTGAATCTGTAATGTTCTTTACGAATTTGAAGTTGGCAAACATGTGATTTTTTAATCGTGTTTTATTCCAACGTTTATGAGCTATATGGTCAAAAGACAGATAGGTATTTTTTTTTAATATGTTCAATGAAATGGTTAACTAGTGGAACAACTTTATAGATATGTTTTTTCATGAGGTGAAGATATCAAATGTGTGCACTTTCTTTGTATATTTTTGTTTTTACAAATTGTTATTGGTATTGTAATTTCTTTTTTGTTTCCTATTTATTTTTTTGATTTTTTTTTTACATATGTTTACATTTTTATTTACTTTTTAAACTTTTTTACTTAGTCACTACATAGTACATTAACTTTTTTTAGTCTGATTGCTGAAAATATTGCATGTAACTGCTTTGCAATCCATTTTGTCTGTCAGTGAGCCACTGGCCAGGGTCACACATACCATCCGTTTTTGCCTTTAATACGTTTTTGGGAAAATTTTGGACATTTTTTTTCAAAGTCCAATAACGCATATGCGTTAACGCATGTGTGCAAGTTTTTTTTAAAAATGCATGCGGTTTTATGCAGCAGCCCAAAAGCTCTGCAAGCTGCGATTTTGGGGTGCTTTAAAAAAATGCATGCGTTTTTTAACCCCTTCATGACCCAGCCTATTTTGGCCTTCCTGACCTGGCCATTTTTTGCAATTCTGACCAGTGTCCCTTTATGAGGTTATATCTCTGGAATGCTTTTACGGATCCTAGCGATTCTGAGATTGTTTTTTCGTGACATATTGGGCTTCATGTTAATATTAAATTTAGGTCGATAATTTTTGTGTCTATTTGTGAAAAAATCAAACATTTTGCAAAAATATTGAAAATTTAGCAATTTTGCAATTTATAATTTTTATTCTGCTAAACCAGAAAGTTATGTGACTCAAAATAGTTAATAAATAACATTTCCCACATGTCTACTTTACATCAGCACAATTTATGAAAAAAAAAAAATTTTTGTTAGGAAGTTATAAGGGTTCAAAGTTCATCAGCAATTTCTCATTTTTCCAGCAAAATTTACAAAACCATTTTTTTAGTGACCACATCACATTTGAAGTCCCTTTGAGGGGTGTACATGACAGAAAACACCCAAAAGTGACACCATTCCAAAAACTGCACCCTCAAGCTACTCAAAACTACATTCAAGAAGATTATTAACCCTTCAGGTGCTTCACAGGAACTAAAGCAAAGTGGAAGGAAAAAATGGTCATTTTAATTTTTCCAACTAAAATGTACTTTTAGCCTCAATTTTTTCATATTCACATGGGCAACAGGATAAAATGCATCCTAAAATTTGTTGGGAAATTTCTCCTAAGTACACCGATATCTGATATGTGGTCATAAACCACTGTTTGGGCGCACGGCAGGGCTCAGAAGTGAAGGAGCGCCATTTTACTTGGTGGTGAGCACTTTGAACCCCCAGATACTCCACAAATTGATCTGTAAAAATGAAAAAGTACTTTTTTTTTCCACAAAAAGTTTCTTTTTTCATTTTTACGGATCAATTTGTGAAGCACCTGGGGTTCAAAGTGCTCACTATGCATCTAGATAAGTTCCTGGGGGGGTCTAGTTTCCAAAATGGGGCCACTTGTGGGGGAGCTCCAATTTTAGGCACTCAGGGGCTCACCAAACGCGACATGGTGTCTGCTAACAATTTGGGCTAATTTTTTATTCAAATTGTTAGTGGACACCATGTCGCGTTTGGAGAGCCCCCGTGTACCTAAACATTGGAGCTCCCCCACAAGTGACCCCATTTTGGAAACTAGACCCCCAATGGAACTTATCTAGATGGGTGGTGAGCACTTTGAACCCCCAGATACTCCACAAATTGATCTGTAAAAATGAAAAAGTACTTTTTTTTCCACAAAAAGTTTCTTTTTTCATTTTTACGGATCAATTTGTGAAGCACCTGGGGGTTCAAAGTGCTCACCACCCACCTATATAAGTTCCTTTTGGGGTCTAGTTTCCAAAATGGGGTCACTTGTGGGGGAGCTCCAATGTTTAGGCATGCAGGGGCTCTCCATACGCGACATGGTGTCAGGTGGTTGGTATGTGGTGTAATGTATGTCAGGTTGGTGTGTGGTGTAATGTACATCTACATGTGGTGTAGTAAACACCACACACACAAACCTGACGTACACAACACACACACACCACCCTGATGTACACCACACCACACACCAACCTGACACACGTCAGGTTAGTGTATGGTGTAATGTATGTCAGGTTGGTGTGTGGTGTAGTGCACGTCAGGTTGGTGTGTGTGGTGTAGTGTACATCTACATGTGGTGTAGTAAACACCACACACACAAACCTCACATACACAAACACACACACACACACACACCACCCTGATGAACACCACACCACACACCAACCTGAGACACGTTAGGTTAGTGTGTATGGTGTAATGTATGTCAGGTTGGTGTGGTGTAGTGTACGTCAGGTTGGTGTGTGTGGTGTAGTGTACATGTGGTGTAGTAAACACCACACACACAAACCTGACGTACACAACACACACACAACCCTGATGTACACCACACCACACACCAACCTGACACACGTCAGGTTAGTGTGTATGGTGTACTGTATGTCAGGTTGGTGTGTGGTGTAGTGTACGTCAGGTTGGTGTGTGTGGTGTAGTGTACATGTGGTGTAGTAAACACCACACACCCCAACCTAACTTATACTACACAACACACACACCACCCTGATGTACCCCACACCATACACCAACCTGAGACACGTTAGGTTAGTGTGTATGGTGTAATGTATGTCAGGTTGGTGTGGTGTAGTGTACGTCAGGTTGGTGTGTGTGGTGTAGTGTACATGTGGTGTAGTAAACACCACACACACAAACCTGACGTACACAACACACACACAACCCTGATGTACACCACACCACACACCAACCTGACACACGTCAGGTTAGTGTGTATGGTGTACTGTATGTCAGGTTGGTGTGTGGTGTAGTGTACGTCAGGTTGGTGTGTGTGGTGTAGTGTACATGTGGTGTAGTAAACACCACACACCCCAACCTAACTTATACTACACAACACACACACCACCCTGATGTACCCCACACCATACACCAACCTGAGACACGTCAGGTAAGTGTGTATGGTGTAATGTATGTCAGGTTGGTGTGTGGTGTAGTGTACGTCAGGTTGGTGTGTGTGGTGTAGTGTACATGTGGTGTAGAACACACCACACACCCCAACCTAACTTATACTACACAACACACACACACACTACCCTGATGTACACCACACCACACACTAACCTGAGACACGTCAGGTTAGTGTGTATGGTGTAATGTATGTCAGGTTGGTGTGTGGTGTAGTGTACGTCAGGTTGGTGTGTGTGGTGTAGTGTACATGTGGTGTAGTAAACACCACACACCCCAACCTAACTTATACTACACAACACACACACCACCCTTATGTACACCACACCACGCACCAACCTGAGACACGTCAGGTTAGTGTGTATGGTGTTATGTATGTCAGGTTGGTGTGTGGTGTAGTGTACGTCAGGTTGGTGTGTGTGGTGTAGTGTACATGTGGTGTAGTAAACACCACACACACAAACCTGACGTACACAACACACACACACACAACCCTGATGTACACAACACCACACACCAACCTGACACACGTCAGGTTAGTGTGTATGGTGTACTGTATATCAGGTTGGTGTGTGGTGTAGTGTATGTCAGGTTGGTGTGTGTGGTGTAGCGTACATGTGGTGTAGTAAACACCACACACCCCAACCTAACTTATACTACACAACCACACACACCACCCTGATGTACACCACACCACACACCAACCTGACACACGTCAGGTTAGTGTGTATGGTGTAATGTATGTCAGGTTGGTGTATGGTGTAATGTATGTCAGGTTGGTGTGTGGTGTAGTGTACGTCAGGTTGGTGTGTGTGGTGTAGTGTACATGTGGTGTAGAACACACCACACACCCCAACCTAACTTATACTACACAACACACACACACACTACCCTGATGTACACCACACCACACACTAACCTGAGACACGTCAGGTTAGTGTGTATGGTGTAATGTATGTCAGGTTGGTGTGTGGTGTAGTGTACGTCAGGTTGGTGTGTGTGGTGTAGTGTACATGTGGTGTAGTAAACACCACACACCCCAACCTAACTTATACTACACAACACACACACCACCCTTATGTACACCACACCACGCACCAACCTGAGACACGTCAGGTTAGTGTGTATGGTGTTATGTATGTCAGGTTGGTGTGTGGTGTAGTGTACGTCAGGTTGGTGTGTGTGGTGTAGTGTACATGTGGTGTAGTAAACACCACACACACAAACCTGACGTACACAACACACACACACACAACCCTGATGTACACAACACCACACACCAACCTGACACACGTCAGGTTAGTGTGTATGGTGTACTGTATATCAGGTTGGTGTGTGGTGTAGTGTATGTCAGGTTGGTGTGTGTGGTGTAGCGTACATGTGGTGTAGTAAACACCACACACCCCAACCTAACTTATACCACACAACCCACACATCCCACCCTGATGTACACCACACCACACACCAACCTGACACACGTCAGGTTAGTGTGTATGGTGTAATGTATGTCAGGTTGGTGTGTGGTGTAGTGTACGTCAGGTTGGTGTGTGTGTGGTGTAGTGTACATGTGGTGTAGTAAACACTACACACCCCAACCTAACTAATACTACACATCACACACAACACACTACCCTGATGTACACCACACCACACACTAACCTGAGACACGTCAGGTTAGTGTGTATGGTGTAATGTATGTCAGGTTGGTGTGTGGTGTAGTGTACGTCAGGTTGGTGTGTGTGGTGTAGTGTACATGTGGTGTAGTAAACACCACACACCCCAACCTAACTTATACTACACAACACACACACCACCCTTATGTACACCACACCACACACCAACCTGAGACACGTCAGGTTAGTGTGTATGGTGTAATGTATGTCAGGTTGGTGTGTGGTGTAGTGTACGTCAGGTTGGTGTGTGTGGTGTAGTGTACATGTGGTGTAGTAAACACCACACACCCCAACCTAACTTATACTAAACAACACACACACATACACACTACCCTGATGTACACCACACCACACACTAACCTGAGACACGTCAGGTTAGTGTGTATGGTGTAATGTATGTCAGGTTGGTGTGTGGTGTAGTGTACGTCAGGTTGGTGTGTGTGGTGTAGTGTACATGTGGTGTAGTAAACACCACACCCCCCAACCTAACTTATACTACACAACCCACACACCCCCCCCTGATGTACACCACACCACACACCAACATGACACACGTCAGGTTAGTGTGTATGGTGTAATGTATGTCAGGTTGGTGTGTGGTGTAGTGTACGTCAGGTTGGTGTGTGTGGTGTAGTGTGACAGGCTGGAATGTGTGAGTTCTATAGGGAATGTCAGGATGTCAGTCCATGGACCTGTGATAGACTTTGAAGCAGTCTTTCATGCACAGTCCAGGTTTGTCAGGACAGGTTTCACATTGGAAACGCGTGTCCTTTCTTATCCCCCTTTTATAACAGACCCGACACCTTTTTTGTGATCTCCCTCTTTGGGATGTGTTTGGGATCTCACCGGGAAAATGTTGCCCTGGTACCATACGGGAACCTTGAGTTCCAGGGGTGCTGGGGCCCGCTCCTTCTTCGCCTCCAAACATCAGGGCTTTTATCACCGCCTCCTGGAACTAGAGGAAGGTGTTGGCGGTCTGGCCTGCACATCGTGATAGCACGTATGCATTATACAGTGCCATTTGAACGATATGCACGGCCAGTTTTTTATACCACACCTTCACCTTCCGCATGGCACTGTAGGGCTGGAGGACTTGATCAGAAAGATCAACTCCCCCCATGTATTTATTGTACCCCAAAGCACAGTCCGGTTTGTAGACCTGTGCGGGGGTACCTCTAACGGTGGTGGCCGTGGTGTCGGGACCATGGATTGTGGTCAAGAAAAGGACATCCCTTTTGTCCTTGAACTTGGCCACAACCATGTTGCTGCTACATTGGGCTCTGCTCTCACCCTTTGGAAGCAGCTGCCCAACTAGCGTCACAGGGAAACCCCTCTGGTTTCTGCGCACAGTACCGCAAGTGGCGGTAGTTCTGGCAGAAAGGGACTGAAATAGTGTGATACTTGTATAAAAGTTATCAACGTATAGATGGTAACCTTTATCAAGTAGTGGGTGGATCAGATCCCACACTATTTTCCCACTCACCCCCAGAGCAGGTGGACACTCTGGGGGCTGGATCCTGGAATCCTTTCCCTCATACACTCTAAAGCTGTGGGTGTACCCTGAGGTACTCTCGCACAGCTTGTAGAGTTTGATTCCGTACCTTGCCCTCTTGCTGGGCAGGTATTGCCGGAACTGAAGCCTCCCTTTGAAGTGGATGAGGGATTCATCCACACAAATTTCCCTTTTGGGAACGTACACTTCAGCAAACTTGTTGCTGAAGTGTTCGATGACCGGCCAAATTTTGAACAGTCTATCAAAATTCGGGTCATCGTGGGGAAGGCTGTCCGCATTGTCCCTGAAATGTAAAAACTTATGAATCGCCTCAAAACGTTTGCGAAATATAACCATGCCGAATACTGAAGTTTGATATAAAATATCTGTACTCCAGTATTGGCGGATTTCTGGTTTCTTCACAATCCCCATGTGAAGTACCAGTCCCCAATATTTCAACATTTCTACCGAGTCCACGGGACTCCAAGTAGAAAACGTTGAATTTGGGTTTTTGGCCAGGAATTGTTAGGCGTAGAGGTTAGTCTGCTCCACCATGAGACTGACAATTGCCTCAGAAAAATAGACTTTGAAAAAGTCTATTTCCCTGAGGTTTGCCGTCTCAAACTGGATTCCTGATTGGGGAAGGAAAATCCAAACGGGGGCACTAGTGCTAGGTTGGGCGTGACTAGCACTAGGTTGGGCGTTACTCACAGTTGGCTGTGGGTCTTCCTCCATGTTCTCCGGCTCTTCTTCCTCGGCCTCTGGGTCTTCTTCCCCGACCTCCGGCTCTTCTTCACTGACTTCCGGACGACTTCTTGTCCTCCGCCGTCTTCGTGGTGGTGGCGAGTCGGTGTCACTGGAGGATGAAGAATGGGAGGAATAGAGGAACGTGGGGTCCTCTCCCTCACTATTAGCTTTGGAGGCAATAATGGCATATGCCTCCTCAGCTGAGTACGCCCTAGACTGGGATGAGGGGGACATTTGGAGTGTGGTATGTGTGCGTGTGTGTAAAAAAAAAAGCTAAACTTTATTCTACTTTTTGTGTGTGTGTGTGTGTATGTGCGAGTGATTGGTGCAACTTTTTAATTCAGGAAGGGGCTGTCCGGAGCAGGGGGAAAAAGGAGGGGGCTGTCAGGAGCAGGGGGGTAAGGAGGAGGCTGTCAGGAGCAGGGGGTAAGGAGGGGGATGTCAGGAGCAGGGGGGTAAGGAGGGGGCTGTCAGGAGCTGGACGGAAGAAGAAGGGGGTGGCAGCAAGTCACAGAGCAGGGGTGGTGATCACGGGGCGGCGGGGGCGATCACAGGGCAGAGGGGGCGATTACGGGGCAGAGGAGGTGATCACGGGGTGGAGGGGGGTGATCACGGGCGATCACGGAGCGGAGGGGGGTGATCACAGGCGATCACGGGGTGGAGGGGGGTAATCACGGGCGATCACAGGGCGGAGGGTGATTGGGGGGGCAATCACAGGGCGGAGGGTGAGTGGGGGGCAATCACAGGGCAGAGGGTGAGTGGGGGGGCAATCACTGGGCTGGGGGTGAGTGGGGGGCAATCACTGGGCTGTGGCAGCACAGTGCACTGGAGGGGGAGTGGATCAGAGTGTACTGAAGGGGAGCAGAGGGCTGCGCACAGGGCACTGGAGCGGCGCACAGGGCACCGGAGCGGCGCACAGGGCACCGGAGCACAAGGCTCCGGTGTTAGCAAATTACCAGGCAGGCGGCGGCAGTCGGCAGCAGCAGCGGGGGCAATCGGCGGCAGTGGGGCAGTCAGTGGCAGCAGGTCAGGCAGCAGGCGGCAAGGGTCCTCCCTCTTCAGTCTCCACGGACGGCATGAGGCTGAAGGGGGAAGGCAAGGACAGGACACAACACCCCTCCACCTCTGATTGGATGGATTGCGTCACATGGACGCTACCACCAATCAGATCTGGAGGGGGTGACACACAGGTCACCTTCCTCCAGCCAATGGACGGTGCTTTGCAGCATTGGCCATGGCTGAAGTGTAATAGTTCCCCAATTTTTATTGGCGAACTATTACGATCACTCTGATTTGACTGTGTCAGTTTCAACAGCCAATCAGAGTGATCAAAGCCACGTAGGGGCTAAGCCACCCCCCCTGGGGTGAAGTAGAGGTCCTCACGTTCCAGCAGCTTCGGTCACCTTTCAGTGAACCCGGTTACCGGAGCCGCTGGAAAGAGATCCCGCCATGACGTCGTGGGACGTCACAGGTCGGGAACACATCGACTTCTATGACGTCCCACGACGTCATAGGTCGTGAAGGGGCTAACATAGGGCCCTATGGGCAACATATGTGTTAACGCCTGGCACATATTGTCATCTGCGTTAACGCATATGCATTTTTCATGAAATTACTAAGTCCCAAAATATGCCAAAAACGTCCTCACGGGACACTATTTTCACCCTTAGAAAAACTGATCCGTTTTTCTAATGGTTTAAAGGGATCCTGTCACCTCCAAAACGCCTCCTAAACTAGCATAACATGTCCCTGCAGCATCCCATCAGTAATCTCACACTGCTTTTGTCTCCTAAAAGCATCCTGTGAAAGTGCATAAAAACGTTTTAATATTCACTCATTAGTGATTATAATTAGCAGGGGCTATATTCTTTAGTCATCAGGGCATGTTGCTTGCAAGCTCCAGGATCCACCCTCTCTCTGTCTGTGCTGCTGTGATGTGCAGCTGAAGGCAGGACTAATGATTTGCATTCTGTAAGTGATAGAGAGGGGGGAGGGCAATGCCTGCACAAGCAAAGCACACAGACAGAGAGAGGGTGGATCCTGGAGCCTGCAAAACAGCCCGCCCTGGTGACTAAAGAATATAGCCCCTGCTAATTAAAATCACTAATGAGTAAGTATTAAAACAAATTTTATGCACTTTCACAGGATGCTTTTAGGAGGCAAAAGGAGTGTGAGATTAGTGATGGGATGCTGCAGGGACATGTTTTGCTAGCTTAGGGAGGCGTCTTGGAGGTGACAGGATCCCTTTAAAAAACGGATTTGTATGTGTGAACCTGGCCACTGACACATTTTTTTAGACCATGCTTCTGGCATGGTGTAATGGTTTAAAATGCTTGCTGTAGCTCGCTTACCTGGAAGTCGTCATCACTACCTCAGAATGTCCTGGCATCAACCAGGGTCCCGTGATCACGACGGGTGGTCTCGATCGGGTGGGAGAGGGAGTACACTTCCTTTCTCAGCCTCTTAAATGCTGTTATTTAGAGGGTTAAAGAGCCAGGGACTGCTCAGGGACCAACTCTGGCTACGACAACTGGAGCTCAGTCATAACTCCCAGCAGTGATTGCGAGTGTGCTACTTCTACATCCACGTGATGACCATGATGAACATTTGCATAATTTTGTGGGAATCCCTTCCCAACCATAGCATAAATGTATGTTAAATTAAGGATTTGGCTAAGTTTATAGTTTTTCTGCTATCACTTATAATTATTATTATTCATTATTATAGCGCTATTTATCCCATGGTGCTTTACATGTGAAAAGGGGCATACATAGACAAGTACAATAAACATGAGCAATACAAGGCACACACAGGTACAGAAGAAGAGAGGACCCTGCCCACAAGGGCTCACAGTTGACAAGGGATACATATAATAACAGATTTGCATTTTTGTATACCTATATTTTCTAATGTTTTTTAACACTAGTAGATCATGATCATTAGACTTGGTTAATCAATTCTTGAAGGCTCTGAAAAGAAATTCATATTTTGTTGGATGAGAAGGAACCCAAATCTCAATTTCTGTAAATGCAGTATGTGGAATATGGTAGAATAAAATCCATAGTTTGCAACTTGACAAAAAGTAATGTTGGATTGTAGACATACAGTAGGCTTCAACTAAGAACTATAAAACCTTATTTTATTCTAATATTTGTGTATATTTTGTTGAACAATTTTAAACTGAGTGGTATCCTCAACAAACTGTACTATAGAATGTCAGCGGAGTATATTGTGATAGCTGAACATGTTCAATAACATTTCAAAGTGAAAAACATATTAGACATTTTCCTTTTGATAGCACAAAGGAAACATACTCTTATTCTGAATAATTAATATTGCTTTTATTTAGGAAAGAAAACTGCCCATCAAACAAGTTACTGTAAATGGCTGTTCCCACCTTCCTGGCCTATCCACTAATATCTATCTAAACTACAACAATTGCTACAGAGGGACAGATATTACACAATGTTTTACAGTAATAAATTATAGTAATGGAAGGAAATGTTCTAAAAATTGCAATTTAGCATAAATAAATAATGACCTAATTTTCCATTGTCAGATATTTTTTTCCCCTTGAGAACGATATAGATATCTTGTAACTGATTTTTTTATTGCAAAACCTCAAGCTCAGTTATAGTTTGCTAAATGTCATTGTAGTATTAAAGAAGACTTTGTATGTAGTAAAGTTTAGAGCAACTAAAGAGAACATTTTGCTACAAAATATAGTTTTATTTCCACATTTTAAAATTATGTTCAAGGTTAAAAGGAGAAACAGATTTGTTAACCTTTTCCATCAGTATTTAGAATAAATGGGCTGTATTAATGTTTATTATTTTGGATGTAGAAAGGACTACAGATGCAATTCAATGAATTAGAATATCGTCAAAATCGGTAATTCAATAAATAAATTAAAGTGCATATATTATATAGAGCCATTACAGAGTGATCTATTTCAAGTTTTTATTTATGTTAATGTTGATGATTATGACTTACAGCAAATGAAAACCCAAAAGTCATTATCTCCGAAAAGTAAAGTAGGGAGGAGGAAGGGTTTAAAACCGCACTGCTGTATGACATGAGACATCACAGGGTGAATACAATATTGCTTTATTGGTCAATGCGTTTCAGGGCATTTTTTTTATTGCTCAACTGTAGTGGTTCCTTAAATGCATGTGCCCTGCCTCTACTCACCTTCTGCAACCTTCATCCTTTTCTAGCAGCACTATGGTCAGTCTGTGGAGAAAAGTGAACTATTGACAGCTTCAATATTTCACGGAGCATTGCAAATATCAGTTTCAATACCTTTCTATGAGAACCTTGTTCTGGTCCTTATAGAGATTCATGGAGCACTTGTGAGATATCGTATAACTTATGGCCCATCAGGAGATTGGCCCGTGAGAATGGAGCTGCACTGATAAAGGATGAAAGTGCCGGAGGGTGGTAAATCTGACTCGGGACAGGGGGCTTACAAATAACCCCTTCACCACCCAGCCTGTTTTGACCCTATAAATTTTGAAAACTAAAGGGATTTTATCTAGTTGTGTGGTGAGCACTTTGACCCCCAGGTGCTTTACAAAGTTTTATAACGTTGAGTCGTAAAAATGAAACGCACTTTTTTCCATAAAAAAAATAATTTTAGAGCCAATTTTTTTGTAAGTTCAACAAGAAAAATATAACCCCAAAATTTGTTGTGCAATATCTCCCAAGTATGATGATACCCCACATATGGTGAAAAAATACTGTTTGGGTGCATGGCAGGGCTCCGAAGGGAAGGCATGATGTTATGGAGCGGAGATTTTGATGGAATGGTTTTGGGGAGTCATGTCACATTTGATTAGCCCTTGATGTACCTAAACAATGAAATTCCCCTACAAGTGACCCCGTTCTGGAAACTTCCAAGCAATTTATCAAGATGTGTGATCTTTTTCTGAGACAGCAGAGTTACTTATTTTTATTTGTATCATAACTAGTTGTTGGTTTATTGATGTGCGATGTCCTTATGGCATCTCTTCATCAATGTACCGATGTCGGGCAGGTTCCACGCGCTATTAACCTGCAGATTAACCTTATATCTACTGGTTAACAGCATTATTACACATCACAGGTTCCCTTTAAAGATGTTGAAAGGGGTTGTATTCAGTCCAGGGAGGCTTTATAGTGTTACACCATTATGTTAGAGCAATAGTTAGTTTATTATACACAAACATTTTCTGATAGCTGTATAATTAGCATTCCTAATTTTTTTTTCATTTGCTTTTAGGATATAGAATAGTATCAGAATAAAAACATTATCAAAAAATCTTAATAAATTTATTTGGAAACAAAGAAAAATATAAAAAAATATTAATAAATATATTTGGAAACAGAATAAAAACATTACGGCAAGGTTCTTGTTGTTTTCTTTTTCCTCTTTGATTAAGAGTAGTATGCCAGTTAAACAATTTCTTTTTAGATTATTATTATTATTATTTTTATTATTATTATTATTATTTCCTATCAAGTTCCTTTTTCAAGACCATATCTTAAATAAAAAATGTTGATAATAGTAATATTAGTACTAATAGTAGTAATAATAGTATAGTATTAGTATATTAGTAGTTGACCTTCTTTGTTAATTGCATTCCTTTTTTAAGTATGGTAATTATCTGAATTTAAAAATACCTTACTTTTCTGGTGTAAAGATTTAGTTTTTCATTCTTACATGTAAGTACAAATCAGAGTGTTATGTAAAGTAGAAATTTTAAATTAAACAAGTAAAAATAGTGGGAAGGCTCCAGAAATGAATATTACTATTTTTAATACTATTTGTTATGAATCAGGTCAGTGTCTTCATCAAGAACATATGTAGAAAAAAGTGAGTTTAATACTAACCATTCTGAAATAATGACAGAACCGAAGTCATCTGGTCCGGATCCATAAAGGTCACAAACACATGAAATTAGAGTATCATGTTATGCTTATATATTAATGTTCTACATGTTTAAGTTGACAACACTGTTAAAATCATATAGAAAAGAAATAAAATGAAGAAAAAAAGTTACTAAACTTACAGGGTTAACAATTCACCTTTATAACTAAAGGGATGGCGGAAAGGACACTAACTTTTAGAGCAGGGTTGGGGAACTCCAAGCCTCAAGGGCCACCAACAGATCATTGTTTTCAGGATTTCCTTAGCATTTCCTCAGTCTTTCCTTAGCATTGCTTTGTTCTGTTCAAACTCCTCCTTAGATAATTCACTTCTTCTCCTCTCTGACCACAACATTCTCTCCTTCACACTCACAAACCCTCACCCACCCCAGCACAGTCCGAACTATCACACATTCAGAAATCAATCAACAGGCCATTAACCCTCATACATTCACACACTCTCTACACTCATCACTGTCCCCATTATTCTCATTTTCCTGTCCCGATCTGGCAGTAAATCACTTATATGAGTCTCTCAGAAGCTCCCTGGACCAGGTAGTGCCCCTCACCCTCAGAACCTCCAAACACAGAGTGAAACAGCCCAGGCTCACATCACAAACTCTATTCCTCCAGCGATGCTCTAGTAGTGCTGAACGTCTATGGAGGAAAAACCACACACCAGAAAACTTCATTCAATATAAATTTATGCTGAGAATTTACAACTCTGCTCTTCACCTTGCCAAACAGACCTACTTCACCACCCTGATCTCCTCACTATCCAACAATCCAAAAAAACTCTTTGACACCTTTCACTCTCTCCTCAGACCTAAAGTGCAGGGCCCTATCATTGACCTTTGTGCTGATGATCTGGCTTTTTACTTAGAAAATAGAAAGCATCCATCAGGAAATCAACTTCCAACCCTTAAATTGCTGATACCCCTCCATCTCCCCACATTTCCTCCGGCTCACTATCCACTTTTGATTGAGTCACAGAAGAAGAAGTCTCCATGCCCTACTCTTCCTCTCATCCCAACACATGCACTGCTGACCCCATCGCCTCACACCTACTCCATTATCTCTCTCTGGTGGTCACCACTCACCTAACCAAAATCTTTAATCTCTCCCTCTCTTCTGGCATCTTCCCCTCCTCCTTCAAACATTCTATCTTTACTCCATTATTAAAGAAAACTTCTCTTGACCCATCCTGCACAAACAACTACAGACTAGAGATGAGCGATGTTCGATTAGAAATTTTTGCCAATCTCAAATCGAGCTGCTTTGGGCAGTGTTCAAGTCATCCGATGAATGCAAACAATTTGCTTAAAATTTGGCAGTTCGAGGTTATGTTTGATAAAGCTTTGATCACCAAAAGCTTAACCCTAACCCTAATCCTAAGGGTACCTTTACACTCGGCCACATTTCTAGGATTTCACTGGCAACTTACTGGTTGCAGTGAAATCATGCACACATTGTTCTATCTTGTTGCTGTGTACAAATGGAACAATGTCTCCATGATTTCACTGCAACCAGTAAGTTGCCAGTGAAATTCCTAGAAAAATAGCCGCGTGTAAAGGTACCTTAATACTGTTAATGAATGTTAATATCCAGTTTCAGTATATAGTGTGCGGGGTAGGGGGAGGGGTTTAGATCAGTGCTGCAGAAATAATGCCGATCTCCATTTTTTTTTCTCCTGCCTGCATATACAGTGGGGCGGTGCAGGCTGTCAGCCAATGACACACACACACTGCAAAGTGCATTTTTTGCACACAAGCAAGGGCATGTGTCATTGGCTGTGTATGTCACATGTCCTTGCCCTATAAGACCCAGCCATTTTCTCCATCACCACCATTTCCTCATTGCTGCAGTTGTGTGTCAGTCAGGCACCGCTACTGCTACTGTGGGCACTATAAATTGTTAGTTAGATATATAGTGAGCGAATCTCAAGTTAGATAGACAGATAGTTTTAGGAAGTAGGGACTAGTTAGAATCTCAGCCCTTTTGAGGGCTACTTCAGACAAGTAAGGACTAGAAATTAGTTGTAATTATCAGCCCTTTTGAGGGCTACTTCATAGAAGTAGGGGCTAGTTTTTGCCAGGCAGGTGTGTGCCAGTGCTGTGCAAGTGTTTTCACAGCATCTGGCCAAATATAGCTCAGGCAATCCTTTAGGGCAGGTAGTGTAGCACTGCAGTGAAAAAAGCTACACCACCTGTCTTTAGTAGCCAATTTTTTACTGCAGTAAGTTCAGGTAATCTTTTTGGGCTAGTAGCAATGTCTGGTAGTCAGCAGTGTAGCCCAGCTGTAAAATAAGCTACACCGCCTTTCTATCCAGTAGCCAATTTTTTACTGCAGCTAATCCAGGCAATTTTTTTGGGCTAGTAGCAGTGTCTGGTAGAAAAGTGGAGTAGCCCACTTGTAAACCAAGCTACACCGCCTGTATAGTTTAGACTAATTTTTTACTGCACCTAGCCCAGGTAATAGTTTGGGCCTAGTAGCAGTGTCATTTAGACAGTGGTGTGTAGCCCACTTGTGAAACACACTACATCGCCTGTCTAGTTTAGACTAATTTTTAACTGCACCTAGTCCAGGTAACAGTTTGGGCCTAGTAGCAGTGTCATTTAGACAGTGGTGTGTAGCCCACTTGTGAAACACACTACACTGCCTGTCTAGTTCAGACTAATTTTTAACTGCACCTAGCCCAGGTAATTATTTCGGCCTAGTACCACTGGTTGGCTACTTAGCTCTGCTCAATTTCCATCCTAATTTTGTTTTCCTAACAACTGCAGAGTTTGGTCACATACAAAGTGAGTGGCAAAAGGTCTGCTACTGGTGGAAAGGAAAATCGGCATGGTGGAAAGGGCAAAAAAGTTTGTGTCCGTGGGGTAGGTGGTAAAGCAACAGTTACATCTGCTGAAGAAAGACCATCTTTCAGCCAAAATAAGATATCTATGTATTTCTGTGGACAATCTGATAAGATCCCTGTCTTACGGACACGACCATCAATGCCTATTGTAGATGATGCACAAAAACAGCAGGTGCTTGAATGGATCTCAAGTTCTCTATCAAGTCGCCTCTCCTCTACGTCAACTTCAACATCCCAAACCCTCCAGTCCTCTGAGGTGTCACCCTAAATGTACTTACTTCCTCCCAGCTCCCAAGTCTCCAGCCGCCCTACTGAGTATGGGGTAACAGACATGGTTGAGTCTACAGAGCTGTTCAGTCACACTATAGCCTGGGAATCAGAGGTTTTCTCCAAAGCTGCAGTGAGTCCAGATGAGGAAATGATTTGCACTGATGCCCAGAAGCTTTGTGAGTCGGATCCAGGCCCAGATGAATAAGGTTCTGAGCATAATGTAGATTCTCATTCCCAAACTGTAACTCCTTTTGGTGGAGACAATGAGGAAGATGCTGATGAGACTCAGATACCTGATTGGAATGAAAACTTAACTTTTCAGTCAGGGCAGGAAGAGGTTGTCTCTGAGGACGACGGGTGTGATAACACACAGGGTGATGATGAGGTTGGAGATCCCACTTACTGTCAACCCACAGTCAGCCAGTCGATGAGGTCAGCAGAGGAGGTGGAGGAGGATGATAGTGACGACGAGGTTATGTTGTGCCTTTCTGGACAGAGACGGAGTACTGAAAGCACGTCACCTACAACATCCGCAGCCACAACTCTGCCTCTGAGCAGAAGTCGTGGTGGCTCTACAGGTCGCATGGGCTCTAAGCCTTGCCTAGCCTGGGCCTTTTTTGTCATTGCCTAGGATAACCCAACTCATGTCATCTGCAAGATTTGTCACCAATCTCTGAGTAGAGGCCAAAAACTCAATAGTTTGAGTACTTCATGCATGAACCGTCACATGGATATGAAACACAAGTCGCAGTGGGAAGCTCACTGTGCGGCAATGCGTGCTAGCGGGGCGGGCCAACCACCGTCTGCCCCATCAAGTGCATCCGCATGCTCTTCATTCTCTGTGACTGTGGGGACAGCTGTCACTCATGCTTTTGGACCAAACCTTCCACCTCTTTACCTGTAACAGGCAATGTGATTGCCAGATCGTCACTTGTTTTTGAAGTGGAAAATGCTGCTGGTGTTAAGCTCTCTCAGACATCGAGAGCACCACCTTTGGATGAAGGCAACATTATATCTGCGCCTGCACCTCCCTCACAGACCAGCAGTTTGCCGGGGTCAACCTACTCAACCCCGTCTCAGCACAGGAGCTAGCCCTCCGTCCCTCAGATGTGCACAAGTAAAAGACTATTTCCTCCTAGCCATGACAAAGCTAAGCGGTTGAATTTCACCATCTGCAAGCTGTTGGCTACAGAAATGCTGCCTTTCCACCTGGTTGACACAGAGGATTTTGGAGACCATATGTCCGTTGCAGTGCCCTAGTTCCAGATGCCCAGTTGCTACTACTTCTCCAAGAAGGGCATGCCTGCACTACACAAACATGTCGCAGACAACATCACTGCTTCCTTGAGAAACTCTGTGTGTGACAGGGTGCATTTCACCACAGACACTTGGAACAGTAAGAATGGACAGGGGCATTACATGACGGTGACTGGGCACTGGGTAACTATGGTGGAGCTGGAGAAGGGTCTGCTGCGCAAGTCTTGCCGTCCCCACGAGTTGTGCGTCAATCCTCGATACATAGCAGTTCCTCCACTGCTTCTGCCTCCTCAACCTTGTCTCGGTCCTCCACCTGCTCCCAAAGCCTGTCTGGAAATGCCACCTGCGATGTAACTGTGTACAAGAAATCCAGCATACCTCCTTACTATGCTGGCAGCAAGGCTCAGCTCCATCAGGCGGTGTTTACTTTGAAATGTCTGGGAAATGTGAGTCACACAGCTGAGGAGTTGTGGTCTGCTCTGGAGACTGAGTTTCAGCAATGGTTGTCTCCACAGAACCTGCAGCCAGGGAAGGCCGTGTGCGACAATGCTGCAAATCTGGGTGCAGCCCTTTGCTGGAGCAAGGTGACACACGTGCCTTGTATGGCTCACGTGTTGAACCTGGTTGCCCAGCAATTTTTAACACACTATCCCGGCCTAGATGGGGTTCTGCAGAGGGTACGGTCGCTGTGTGCTCACTTTCGGTGTTCGCATTAACGACTTGCATCGCTCCAGAAGTCTTTCAGCCTGCCGGTTCACCGTCTGAAATGCGATGTGCCGACACGCTGGAATTCCACTCTGCACACGTTGCAGCGACTGTGGCAGCACTGCCGAGCCCTGGTGCAATACTTTATGACGTATAGCCTGGGCCAACGAGATCCAGAGGTGGGCAGATCACGCTGCTGGAGTAGTCTCAGATCAAGGACCTACGCACCCTTCTGCACAGTTTCGAAATGGCGACGAAGATGTTTAGCACTAACGTTGCCATTATCAGCATGACTATTCCGGTCATCTACATGCTGGAAATGATTTAATTTTAAAATTTTCTCTTTCTTTGATACTTTTTCTGGACCCTGCTACTGCTGTTCCCTGCTTTATCTGGTATTTAGTTACAGTTAAGTTCCAGCTCTGATCTACAAGTCTGTTTCATCGCTCTTCAGTCCAATTTTTCTTAGGCTAGGGTCATACTATCGTGAAGCATCCACCAAAAGGATGCATTTTTTTCATCCAAAAATTTCTGCAAATGGATGTGTTAACACACCCATAGACTCCAATGCAAAAAATGTATGGCCAAATTGGTATGCATTTGGCACTATGCACATAATAACGTGGTCTGCAGCATTTTTTGGGCCAGTTTGGGAAACAGATGCGTTAATTTAACATTGGAGTCTATGGCAAACGCATTTGTTAACGCATGGTACATACATGTACCATGCGTTAACGCATGTGTTAAAAATTTACACACATGTCATGTGTAAGCCAGGGGGAAAAACCTATCCTTTTAGCGGATGGCACTACTCAAGTGTGACCCTAGCCTTACCCTGAATCTCCAGTCTGCTCTTCTCATGTATATTTTACATTTTCTGTCCAGTTTGTTTGCCAACTAATGACTATAGCTGGAATCTTTGAGCAGTGATCTTGCTGCCAAATAGTTCACACAGATACATTCAGCTTTGCCTTTTCTTTAATTCAGCTAAGGACTTCAATTTCTTATGGCTATAGGTGGTTAAGGCTGGGGTCACATTTGGCAGGCACAATCCGGTAACAGCATCCATTACCGGATCCGGTATTACTGTGTGCCGTCACATTTGGCATCACATTGCAGATCTGGATCCAGTAATGGATCCACATCTGCAATGAGAAAACATTGTGGCACCAAAAACTGGATCCGGTACTGCGGTACCAGATCCGGTTGCCATAGGCGGCCATTACAAAAAAAACAGATCCGGTTTTGCAACTGCTCGGAAAAATGTAGCCTGCATGATTTTTACTGCAGGCTATAAAACCTGATGCGGTAACCGGATTGCATTAAGTGCAATCCGGTTTTTCTATTCCAATCTATGGCTGCAGATCCGGATACGGTTTTGACCTTTTTTAATATATGTACCCATGCGCCAACGCATGCGTTAATGTTGACGCTAAAATGCCATTAAAATGGCAAGAAAAAAAAATGCAAAGGATGCAGGGTCCAAGTTTGACCCTAGTCTAAGGCTAGGGTCACACTTGGAGGGTGACCCATCCTCTTAAAACTTAGAAATTTTAGCTGCAGCGCATAGCGTTAACACTATACGCCGCCTGACAATGCTGCCCCATAGAAACCCGCTGTTTACCCTAGCAGTGGCTCCACACAAAGCATCAGGAAGTGCACTTTTCAACAGTGCACAGGAAACGCTGCAGACAGCATTTCCTGTGCGCTCAACTAAAGCACACTCTCTTATGCTTTGTGTGGAGCCATTGCTAAAGTAAATAGTGGGTTTTTATGGGGCAAGGATGTCAGGCAGCGCATAGCATTAACAGTATGTGCTGCTGAGAAAATTCTAAGTTTTCAATGCTTCCGTCAAGTGTGGGTCACCTTCCAAGTGTGACCCTAGCCTAAGATACATTTTAAACCCCATTGTCCTATTTTGCTGCTGAAGAATAATTTGGAAATTAAAGGGATCCTGTCACCTCCAGAACGCCTCCTAAACTACCAAAACATGTCCCTGCAGCATCCTATCACTAATCTCACACTCCTTTTGTCTCCTAAAAGCAACCTGCATAAAAACGTTTTAATACTTACTCATTAGTGATTATAATTAGCAGGGGCTCCAGGATCCACCTTCTCTCTCTGTGCTGAGAGTAATTATTAAAGCGTTTTTATGCACTTTCACAGGATGCTTTTAGGAGACAAAAGAAGTGTGAGATTAGTGATAATATGCTGCAGGGACGTGTTTTGGTAGCTTAGGAGGCGTTTTGGAGGTGACAGGATCCCTTTAAGGTTTATGTATCTGTAAGATCTTTGCTTCCTTGCTTTTAAGATGAACAAGTCATTGTATATCACTCTATTTACATTTTTTTAAATAGACAACAGAAAAATACATAACATTAAGCAGGACTGCCTAGGGCCGGGTTCACACCATGGCACAATTCGATCCGGGGCATCAGAAGTGAACCTGACAGCCCCAAACCGGATTTGCAAACATAACCAGAGGGCTAATATGCCCTCAGGTCCTGTTTGAAGCCGGATGCAGCCGAGCTCAGCTGTCCATTGCGAAACAGTGTTGATCCGCTTCACAGAGTACATCTCCCTGGTGCTGATGTTCAGCGTAGCACACGCTGTACTTCATCCGCAGGTGCCGGATTGCCCCGCATCCGTGAGGATCCAGGAGAATCAGGGAGGATCCAATTTGAGGAGATTTTTCTCCCCGGACACAAAAATGATGCAGCATTTTTGTGTCCAGGAGAAGAATACGAATACACCCAAATCCTACCGAACAGATGGAAAGCGGATGGTAGATAGCTGCCATCTGGCTCCATCCGGCCCCATAGCATACTATGGAGCCGAAATCCAGTTTGCGCTGTTCGATTCACATCGGACAGCCCCCTATCGGATTGTGCCGTGGTGTTAACCCAGCCTAACCCATAGAGTATGTGTGTTTTAAAAAATATATTTTTTGATCACGTCCTTGTTGTAATAGTTCAATATTAGACCCATACATATAGCCTGAATACAAAACTCTATTCTTGGAGCTTGTTTTGGGGATGTACACTAACCTAGCACTATCTTTTGTAAAAAAAAAAGAATCCTCTCATCTCAAGTATTCACACATGAAAACACATGGAATAAACATATTATAACAGAATTTCACAAAATCTTTTTTTGTAAAGCTGGTAATCTTACCCTACACACCTAGTGTTCTGTTAAGTCAAGAGAAGAGGTAAAAAAGGCTATATCTTAGGAGACTATATTTTAACATTGTCACAAATATGGCATTCTGTGAAAACTGCAAAAAAATTAAACAATTTTTACACACCTGTCCTGGATCCAGCACCAGACTTTGCTCCCTTCTTGATTTCACTAATGCCCTAGGCCAAGTTGTTTAATTAAGGTGCTTTTGTCCCTCCTTAAAAATTAATAATTCACTGAATTACAAGGGGAACAATATTTCTAATGTATATAATTTGCTAGGTAACCAATAAAATTCTAAATAGTTGCACAGTGTCTTGAATGTGTATCTGTATACAAAATCTTTTTCACTGTTTTATTGTCCTGATTTTAAAAAGGTTAAGTATTAAAAAGAGCCTTTATTTATAAGCTACCATTGGCCAGAAAGTTCAATGTACAGTCATATGAAAAAGTTTGGGCACCCCTCTTAATCTTACTCTTTTTTTTTGTTTAAAATTGTTTTTTTGCAACAGCTATTTCAGTGTGATATATGTAATAACTGATGGACACAGTAATATTTCAGGATTGAAATGAGGTTTACTGTACTAACCAAAAATGTGAAATATGCATTATTTCAAAGATTGACAGGTGCAAAAGTATGGGCACCTCAACAGAATAGTGGCATTAATATTTAGTAGATCCACCTTTTGCAAAAATAACAGCCTCTAGTCGCTTCCTGTAGCTGTTAATGAGTTCCTGGATCCTGGATGAAGGTATTTTTGACCATTCTTCTGTACAAAACAATTCCAGTTCAGTTAAGTTTGATGGTCGCCGAGCATGGACAACCCGCTTCAAAACATCCCACAGATGTTCAATGATATTCAGGTCTGGGGACTGGGATGACCATTCCAGAACATTGTAATTGTTCCTCTGGATGAATGCCTGAGTAGATTTGGAGCGGTGTTTTGGATCATTGTCTTGCTGAAAGATCCATCCCCGGCGTAACTTCAACTTTGACACTGATTCTTGAACATTATTCTCAAGAATCTGCTGATGCTGAGTGGAATCCATGCGTCCCTCAACTTTAACAAGATTCCCGGTGCCGTCATTGGCCACACAGCCCCAAAGCATGATGGACCCTCCCCCAAATTTGACACTGGGTAGCAAGTGTTTATCTTGGAATGCTGTGTTTTTGTGGCGCCATGCATAACGCCTTGTTGTATGACCAAACAACTCAATCTTTGTTTCATCAGTCCACAGGACTGGCTTGTCCAAATGTAGAAGTAAAGGATCCAGCACCAGACAGAACTCCATATAAGAGTTTCTTTTTTATTAAATCACGTCATCAAGGCATAAAATTAGTGTTGCATGTAAAAGTGGGAATGCAGTCCCAAGATAGGCTGGACGCGTTTAGAACGACAGTTCTTTATCTACAGCATAACAAAAATGAGTGCAAACAATCCTTATATACAGATAAAACCTTGCCCCTCAGACACAGCTGTCCTAATTAAATGTTAAAGAAGTTAATTAACTCATGATATGCAGGTTTTTGAAGCAATCCTGCAAGTATAATATAGCAAACCAACCTATATTAGTAACCAATGCAACTTATTCCAGTAAAATTTACATATATTGCATTATTCCATTTCATATGATATCAATAAAAATAAGTTGCATCGGTTTTGTAGTTGAGTCCATTGGGAACTCTCACATTCAATGTCATCATCCAGAAAAATTCTTTACATCTAACTTGTCGCTCCCAGTCCCCTCCCCTTTTATTTTTATTGATTCTATCGATACCCATAACACGCAGGCTGGACATATCTCCATTGTGTACATCTTTAAAGTGTCTGGACAGTCCAGATAGATTTCTAGTAGAGGCTCTGGTGTTTGGATTGGACGCGGTAATATGCCCTCCCAGGCGTATTTTTAAAGATCTAGTAGTACATCCCACATAGTCTTTATTACAAATAGTACATGATGTCATGTATATCAGATGACTAGTGTTGCAGTTCATGTAATTATTTATGATGTAACTTCATCCAGAAATCCGATTGGAAAACTGCTTGGATATCTGCATGTATCGACAGAGACCACACCTGTTCCCACCGCAGGGGTAGCTCCCCTTAGTAGACAGCCAGGTGGTAAAATGGTATTATCCCTGATGGGCTTGCGGTACAGTGCAGTCTGAATAGTGCCTGAATCCGCACAGCCCTGCAGCAGAACATCCAAGTAGGGGGTACATTCATCATGAACATCAACCGTAAAGCGGATGTTCTCGCTATTTGTATTGATGTATTTTGTGAAATTCATGAATGTGGGAGATTGGAGGGGAAGCACATCACTGTCATCCTTCCAAATGAGGACAAAATATGTGTAAGCACACTGATGGCTCTATCATTTTTTCTGTGAGAACTCCCAGACTAACGCCCTCACTTAGCAACCTAAGAAGATCCCTCTGGATTTGTGAAGTAGGGTCTGCTGACAAGTGACGATAAGTGGTCTGATCAGACAATAGTGAAATAAAAGTGAGATAAAGAACTGTCGTTCAAAACGCGTCCAGCCTATCTTGGGACTGCGCTCCCACTTTTACATGCAACACTAATTTTATGCCTTGATGACGTGATTTAATAAAGAAGAATCTTTTATTTGGAGTTCTGTCTGGTGCTGGATCCTTTACTTCTACATTGTGGACTTCTACAGAGAGTCAATCCAGGCACCACCGGTCCATTGGAATTGGGTGAGCACATATCTCCATTCCCCTTCTCCTACTAGAAACCTTGTCCAAATGTGCTTTTGCATACCTCAGGCAACTCTGTTTGTGGTGTGCATGCAGAAAAGGCTTCTTTCGCATCACTCTCCCATACAGCTTCTCCTTGTGCAGTGTGCGCTGTATTGTTGACTGATGCACAGTGACACCATCTGCAGCAAGATGATGCTGCAGGTCTTTGGAGGTGGTCTGTGGATTGTTCTTGACTGTTCTCACCATTCTTCTTCTCTGCCTTTCTGATATTTTTGTTGGCCTGCCACTTCTGGCCTTTACAAGAACTGTCCCTGTGGTCTTCCATTTCCTTACTTTGTTCCTCACAGTGGACAGTTTAAATGTCTGAGACAACTTTTTGTATCCTTCCCCTGAACAACTATGTTGAACAATCTTTTTTTTTCAGATTATTTGAGAGCTGTTTTGAGGAGTCCATGATGCCACTCCTCAGAGAAGATGCAACTAGGAGAACAACTTGCAAGTGGACTCCTGAAATAGCTTTTCTCATGATTGGATACACCAGGCTATGATGTACAAAACTCAATGAGGTTACCAAACCAATTTAGTGCTTCAGTAAGTCATTAAAAAGTAGTTAGGAGTATTCAAATCATGAAAATCAGAAGGGTGCCCATACTTTTGCACCTGTCAAATTTTGAAATAATGCATATTTCACATTTTTGGTTAGTACAATAAACCTCATTTCAAACCTGAAATATTACTGTGTCCATCAGTTATTACATATATCACACTGAAATAGCTGTTGCAAAAAAACAATTTTGAACAAAAAAAAAGAGTAAGATTAAGAGGGGTGCCCAAACTTTTCCATATGACTGTAGAAAGGGTTAGAATTTTATTTTTGAATAGAGCCTTCTCATCAGTGACAGCTTATCAGCAATTTGGCTCTCATTAGAATAGAAGACAATATTTCAGATTTAGCCTACCAAGCACTATAGTAGAGACTCTTTCAGAGAACCAATAAATGAAGGAAGGTTCAGTTTAATATCTATGCTCTAAATTATGAGTAAAGCAGCATAATAATTTGTAATATATATATATATATGTATATATATATATACAGTGCCTACAAGTAGTATTCAACCCCCTGCAGATGTAGCTGGTTGACACATGCGGAATTAACTTGGCATTGTGACATTTGGACTGTAGATCAGCCTGGAAGTGGGAAATGCAGTGCCACAATAATTTTTTTTTTTTTTTTAAAGCATTAAAAGTTAATTCAGAGGGTAATTTATTATTCAACCCCTCAAACCACCAGAATTCTGTTTGGTCCCCCTAAAGTATTAAGAAGTAGTTCAGGCACAAATAACAATGAGCTTCACATGTGTGGATTAATTATCTCTTTTGCCAGCCTTTTCTGACTATTTAAGACCCTCCCCAAACTTGTGAACAGCACTCATACATGGTCAACATGGGAAAGACAAAGGAGCATTCCAAGGCCATCAGAGACAAGATCGTGGAGGGTCACAAGGCTGGCAAGGGGTACAAAACCCTTTCCAAGGAGTTGGGCCTACCTGTCTCCACTGTTTGGAGCATCATCCGGAAGTGGAAGGCTTATGGAACTACTGTTAGCCTTCCACGGCCTGGACAGCCTTTGAAAGTTTCCTCCCGTGCCGAGGCCAGGCTTGTCCGAAGAGTCAAGGCTAACCCAAGGACAACAAGGAAGGAGCTCCGGGAAGATCTCATGGCAGTGGGGACATTGGTTTCAGTCAATACCATAAGTAACGTACTCCACCGCAATGGTCTCCGTTCCAGACGAGCCCGTAAGGTTCCTTTACTTTCAAAGCGTCATGTCAAGGCTCGTCTACAGTTTGCTTATGATCACTTGGAGGACTCTGAGACAGACTGGTTCAAGGTTCTATGGTCTGATGAGACCAAGATCGAGATCTTTGGTGCCAACCACACACGTGACGTTTGGAGACTGGATGGCACTGCATACGACCCCAAGAATACCATCCCTACAGTCAAGCATGGTGGTGGCAGCATCATGCTGTGGGGCTGTTTCTCAGCCAAGGAGCCTGGCCATCTAGTCCGCATCCATGGGAAGATGGATAACACGGCCTACCTGGAGATTTTGGCCAAGAACCTCCGCTCCTCCATCAAGGATCTTAAGATGGGTCGTAATTTCATCTTCCAACAAAACAACGACCCAAAGCACACAGCCAAGAAAACCAAGGCCTTTTTCAAGAGGGAAAAAATCAAGGTGGTTTAGTGGCCTAGTCAGTCTCCTGACCTTAACCCATTTGAAAACTTGTGGAAGGAGCTCAAGATTAAAGTCCACATGAGACACCCAAAGAACCTAGATAACTTGGAGAAGATCTGCATGGAGGAGTGGGCCAAGATAACTCCAGAGACATGTGCCGGCCTGATCAGGTCTTATAAAAGACGATTATTAGCTGTAATTGCAAACAAGGGTTATTCCACAAAATATTAAACATAGGGGTTGAATAATAATTGACCCACACTTTTATGTTTTAAATTTATAAAAATTCAACTGAGCAACATAACTTTTTGGTTTGTAAGATTTATGCTTCTGTTAATAAATCCTACTCTCGTTTGCAGTTTGAATGCTCTAACTGATTGGCATCTTATCAAACCAGCTAAATCTGCAGGGGGTTGAATACTACTTGCAGGCACTATATATATATATATATACTAGCTTTGAGCCCGATGCAAATGCATCGGGTGTCTAGAATATTTTTAAATTTTTTTTTAGAATGGGTTGCTACCCAGCAACAGCACAGTCAGCCACTTGTTTTTCGCGGGCAAACTCGCCCTATACTTTCTATGGGGATTACCGCAACCGCGCCGCAAGTGTAGCGACTCGCAATGGCCTCGCGGCCATTGCTCGCGCTACACAGCGAGTCGCAATAGATCCCCATTGAAAGTATAGGGGGAGCTGCGGCAGGTGCGGCGGCTGAGGTAGCGACTCGCAATGGCCTCGCGGCCATTGCTCGCGCTACCTCAGCGGTAAATCGCTAAGTTTGTGGCCGAGCCTCTGGTTCTATTTTCGGCCAGCGACTCGCAATGACCGCTTCGCGGCCATTGCTCGCACTAAAGCTAGCGACTCGCAATGGCCTCGCGGCCATTGCTCGCGCAGCTGACGCCTCGCATTGGCCGCTACGCGGCCAATGCTTCGCCGTGGTGACGTCACAGTGTGACATATCCACGGCACGTTTTCGGGGTCCGACACGAAAATGCCTACGGCAATTATATAGTAGATATATATATATATATATATATATATATATATATATATTGACACTGTGCACCTCTTATTGGATTTTAATGCATACCTCATAAAGTATACTTTAGACGTGTTCCCTTATCCAATACCACTTCCCTTTGTAGTAGTTCTTGTTTCAAAAATATCCCCATCAAACTCTTCATAGATGATCAACTTATGCCTTTCAGGGCCAAACTAAGGAGAGATTAGGTTCTTGGGTATTATAAATAATTGTTTAGTTTCCTCAAGTAGGTCAGGGAATTGTGTCTACTTTATTTGCCTCAAAACATAAGTTACAAACTCAACTGTTCCCAGTCCTCTTCACACTAGTCCTCTGGAATCAAAGTAATGCATCTTTACAAGCATCAGGCAGGTATCCATTTTGACTATACTTGACTGCTTACCTGTTATTAATCATTTCCTGGCAACAAGTACTAGTTGCACATATTGCTGCTATTAACCATTGCTCTGCTGGAAGATACCAGACAGAATCTACTACTCGCTCCTGTGTTTAACCCCTTAGTGACGAAGAAATTTGTCATTTTTCATTTTCGTTTTTTCACTACTCGGCTTCCAAGAGCCATAACGTTTTTATTTTTCTGTCGACGCAGACATATGACGGCTTGTTTTTTGTGGGACGAGTTGTACTTTCAGATGCAATAATTTGTTTTACCATATAGTGTACAGGGAAATTGCAAAAAAATTCTAAATGCAGTGAAATTGCAAAAAAAGTGCAATAAGACATTTGCTTTTTGGGTTTTGTATATGGTAAATGGTAAAAATATATGATAAAACCAACGTGACCGTGTGATGCCTCGGGTCAGTACGAGTTTGTAGATACCAAACATGTATACCTTTATTGGTATCTAAAAGAGAGAAGGGGGGGGGACAACTATTATTAGTAGTGCCTTTTCTATCCGCAGCCAAACCTCTATCACAAGAGATAACCAATTTTTTCAGCCCCATCCCTGGAAAAAGAAAAAAAGAGGAAGCAGAGGAAAGGGACAGAGAAAAAGAGAGAAAAAAAGTACGAATAAGCTTCAAAGACTAAGCTATAATAAGAACGCCACCAGTAATGTAGTAAATCTATCTGACTATATATTAACAAAAGAGGAAAAGAAACTATTAAGCAAAGGACTATTATTTTGTCCTACCAACAGATCTGAGGATTTTGACTTATTTATTGATGTCCACCATTTTATTAGGAGACTGACCCTCAAGCGCCATTTTCTATTGAAATCTGATGAAAAGGAAAACCCTATAATGAACAATGACACTTATAAAGACAAAAGACTGAGAGCCAGATCAACCTTTTATCTCCTTGAGAGTAGAGGACATGCGTTGGTAACTTTTCAGGACCTTTTACTTAACGAACTGAAGACAGAAAAATTGATACTGGAGAATAAGAATAAATTTAATAATTAAAAAGACAATCTAACAAAAGGAGAAAAATTGGCCCTCAAAAACCTGAGAGACAATAGAACAATTACCATAAGAGCTGCTGACAAAGGGGGAGCCATTGTGATACAGAATAGGACTGACTATGAGAAAGAAGCTTTGAGGTTACTCTCGGATAAAAAATATTATGAGAGAATTGAAAAGAACCCATACCCTGATCTGGTGAAATACTATAACAATAAAATCGCTAGGGCACACGAGGAAGGAATTATAACATTAGATCTAAAAAAAAATCTTAATTAAGAAAGAACCCCCCATTCCATTCTTTTACCACCTGCCCAAAATACATAAAAACCTAGAAAATCCCCCTGGGCGCCCTATCATATCAGGGATCGGTTCTTTAAGCAGCAATATAGCGGAATTTATTGACAAAGAACTACAGAAGTATGTCTTTGCATTGGACAGTTATACAAAGGATTCCACGGATGTAATCAGGACTCTGAAGACCATACAATGGAAAAAATCATATACACTGCTAACCATGGATGTAGCTGCCTTATACACTAATATCGAACATGATTTAGGCTTATTATGCATTGAATACTTCCTAAAAAAATGATCTTTCACTAGGAAAGGATAAGGTTGAATTCATACTTGAAAATTTACAGTTCATACTTGAAAATAATTTCTTTACTTTTGATGGGATAATGTACCACCAAATGTTCGGCACGGCAATGGGCTCAAAGACTGCATGTTCATATGCTAACCTAGTAATGGGGTTGTTTGAAAAATTATACATATATGAAAACATGCACAAAGGTGGTCTAGTTTTATATAGGAGATATATAGATGACCTATTCTTCATATGGGATAAAGAACAAGGGGACATCTCTGAATTCATAAAAGGCATAGAAAACAATGATTGGGGCTTCAGCTTTGAATGTACTATGAATGAGGTGAGCATCAATTTCCTAGATCTAAATATATTTGTAAAAAACAACGAAATACATACTAAAACATTCTTTAAACCCACGGATCGCAATTCTTATATAGACTTCAACAGTGGGCATCACAAAAACTGGTTGAGCAATATCCCTGCCAGCCAATTCAGGAGGATCAAGAAGAACTGTTCATCAAATGAGGACTATACAGTCCAATCAGAGATCCTGACTAGCAGGTTTGTGGAAAGAGGCTATCCTAGAGACTTAATATATGGAGCACAGGAACATTTTAGGAAAATCCCTCAAGAAAAATTATTGGCACCTGCACTGAGGAGCAGAACTGAGGATAAACAGAAATGGAATTTCATTACCACCTTTAATAAACACCACAGAAGGATAAGAGAGTGCATAGTAAAGCATTGGTACATCCTAAAGAACGATTTAGTATTAAATAAAGCAATTCCAGATAAACCAGGTATAACATTCAGGAGAGCCCCTAACATTAAAGGAAAGATAGCACCCAGCAGACTGAGACAAACACTATCTGAGAAAGATGGGGGAACCCAACAGAGAGGGACCAAGAGATGTGGGAGAAAAAGATGCTTATGCTGCAAAAGCATCCAACAAAGGACTTCCTTCACTTCTACGAGCAACAAAGAGACTTTTCCAATAAAGCATCAGATGGACTGTACCACAAAATATATAATTTACTTATTGGAATGTCCATGTAATTTCCAGTATGTGGGGAGGACTATTAGACCTCTCCACGAGAGACTAAATAATCACTGTTCTAACGTAAAAAATGGGTTTAAAACACATGGTGTTTCACATCACTTTGATACACATCACAACAGAGACCCCACATTGATAAGGATCACCCCGATAGATCACATTGGATCACATGTCACCAATAGATTTGAGATGTTACAAAGAAGGGAAAAGTTCTGGATGTTTAAACTAGACACGCTGAGACCCAGAGGGCTTAATCTGGTGTCTGAACTAGTATAATACACTAGCTGACGTTCTTTCACTGACTTGGTTAATACTATAGCCACCAGGTTTAAGTGAATCCCACATTTTTCATCACAGGCTCTGAGCTATCAATTTTTTTGGTATTACCGTGTTTCCCCGAAAGTAAGACACCGTCTTATATTTTTTTGGGGGCCAAAAGTGGCCCCATGTCTTACTTTCGGGGGTGTCTTATATACCCTACATCCCACTGCAGCCTCCCATACACACACATACACCACACACCCATACACACACACATACACACCACATACCCCACACACCCATACATACCTATACACACACATAACCATACACACACACATACCCATACACACAAAACGTTTTTTACCGGTCTCCAGTGGCCCTCGCTCTCCGGTGTCGCGCTCTCCCCGCTGGCCTCCGCTCTCCGGTGGTCCCCCGTCCTCCAGCTGGCCTCCGCTCTCCGGTGGCCCCCTCCGCTCTCCAGTGGCCCCCTCCGCTCTCCAGAGGCCCCTCCGCTCTCCGGTGGCCTCCCCCCCCCGCTCTCCGGCGTCCCCCCGCTCTCCGGCGTCCCCCCGCTCTCCTTCTTCCCACTGTAGCTGCCAAACTCCGCCCAGGTCAGGAGCCCTGCGCCAATTACAGCGCAGTAACCGTGAGCCAATCACAGCCCAGGACCCGCTAGCCAATCAGAGGCCATGCACGATGTCAGCTGGCCGCGGATTGACTTGCGGTTCCTGGGTTGTGATTGGGTCACGGTTCCTGCACTGTAATTGGCGCAGGGCTCCTGACCTGGGCGGAGTTTGGCAGCTACAGCGGGAATCAGGAGAGCGGGGGGCCGCTGGATAGTGGGGGGCCACCAGAGAGTGGAGGGGGCGACCGGAGAGCCGGGGACCACCAGAGAGCGGGGGACCACCACAGTCCTCAGGCAGGTACGCCTTATAATCGGGGGGTGTCTTATATTAGCAAGTAGGGTGCCCCCCCCCAAGCATGCCATACTTTCGGGGGCGCCCTACTTTCGGGGAAACACGGTAGTTGTAATATTGCACTCTGCACGTGGCACTTGGCACTTTTAGTCCTAACTTGTTAGACACCGCGATAACATATGCACTTTTAATAGCTCACATATTCCCTCTACACTCATACATCAGATACAGCAAGGAAAAAGTTTTTCCTTCACCTATAATAATTTTCTAGTCGCACGCCCCTACTGGCGGACAAATAGATTCACCAGAAGTCGGGTACCAAATTCTCTTCTGAGCATCACTATAGTAACAACCTCCCAACAGATGCCATCTAGTGGATATTTATAGGTATGACACTACATAATACTAAAAGAACAGCTTCTATATAAATAATTTCTGCATATTGATGAATCAGTGATTTTGTATGTGCTGCTCTTGTGTCCTCTTGTTGTAGCAGCCTCTCTTTCCTGAGACAGGATAGAACTCATTGGTCCTGGTCTGGCAGTCCATTCTTGGTCTGAAGCTCCACATACTGGAAGTATAGTAACAGGCATTCCTGTTGTCAATTTTATTCTTCAATTCTTACTACTCACATTTCTCCTTCGTATTATTAAAAGGAACATTCTCCTGATTACACTTATATTAATTAACATTCCATTCAATTAAAAACAAGTTTTTAATTAATTTTTTATTATATATTTTTTTGCATCCATTTTATATATATGCATTTTTTAAATATACATTTTTTAAATATTCATTTTTAATATTTCAATTTTTTTATAATAAAATTATGTTCATATGTCTTTCATGTAAATACTTCTTTTTCCCCTCCGGTTTTGACCTGGAAAATAAATAAGATAAAATAAAATAACAATAGAATACAGCTATACAAGTATAACACACTCTAGAAACATATGTTATAAGCCGAAGGTGGCACAGGACACTAAAGCATAGTCACACAAGTGAATACCTGAGCACCAGTTCTATCCCCTGGGAAAGCGGGGAATACATACATTTTTTCCTGCCAAAGCTTCAGCATGGTTTTTTAAGCCGTTTTTACATGCTTTTCCGCATTAATTTTTCCAAAGTTTTTTTATGGTTTTACTAACCCGATTTTTTAGAACATCTGTGTTATGTTATATTTGTATTTATGTATGAATTTTACATTTTTTGTGATAATTGCGCCAAAATGCAGTAACCTCCCTGTTTTGATGACGTTTTTGACGTCACATGACTGGGAACACCCACTAATCATGTTATGAATGTGGCTATATATAAGATCAGTTTGGTAGGGTGGTGGTATCCCTGATGAATGTGCCAGGAGGGCGCCGAAACGCGTAGGAGAATAAAGAAGGATTGCACTGAACATCGACTACTCGTTTTCTTTGATGTGAGACACCCTGGCAGCGCGGACTGTAGTACACCTTTCTTCCCCAACATCTTGTTTATTGGTATCTAGGTGGTGGAAAAAAATTCTAAAGCATGAAAAAAAACATTGCACTTTTTGCGCCATGTTCTACGACCCGTAGCGTCCTCATTTTTCGGGATCTGGGGCTGGGTGACAGCTTGTTTTTTGCGTCTCGAGCTGACGTTTTTAATGATACCATACTTGGGTGGATGCGCTGTTTTGATCGCCCGTTATTGTATTTTTTAGCATTGTTGCAGTGATCAAAAAAACGTAATTTTGGCGTTTGAACCATTTTTTGCGCTACGCAGTTTATGGATCTCATTATTTGATTATTTATTTTGATATATTGGGCGATTCTGAACGCGGCAATACCAAATATGTGTATTTTTTTTTTTTTTTTTATATATATACTTTTATTGTGGATGGGAGAAAAGGGGGGTGATTTGAACTTTTATGTTTTTTGTTTTTTTTTCAACCTTGTAAAAACTTTATTTGCTTATTGATTCTTACTTTTACACAGCCCCTGTGAGAGGCATGCAGCTGCACAGTCCGATCGCTTCTGACACATAACAGAGGAGCTGCAGCTCCTCTGTATGTGTCAGAATCGCGGACCTGTTGTGGTTGGCAGCCCCTGCCAACCACAACCCGGAAATGCTCCATGACAGGTTCCAGGGTCTGGCCTGTGACATCAGCATGGCAGATCCCGCGATACTATCGCGAGATCTCCCCTGGAGCCCGGTAAGCGCGCGCTCCCTTAGAACCCGCTATCAGAGATTGAGGGCGGGATCTAAGGGGTTAACAGCACCGATCGAATGGCGGGACCGATTGGTGCTGTTACTCCTACATCTCAGCTAGTGAGATCAGCTGAGATGTGGGAGGTTTGAAGTGAGCTCCACGCCGGAGCTCACTTCAAACACCGGGTAATGACAGCCGACGTCTAGTCGTTAAGACGTCTAGTCGTTAGACGGCTGTCGTTAAGAGGTTAAAACCTGTCGTCGTGAGAGTACAGCCAAGTATGCCTATCTCTAACATGTGATGCCATTTAATAGAAAATATCATTTGATATGCTAGCCAGGGACCACAGGCAGAGCCCTGACTAGTTTGGCGAAGCTCTTGACAGGCATCTACACAGACACAAACACACACATTCTAGATGGTTGACATGTTAAACCCAAGGGAGAGATTTGTCATTCACATAGAGTGGGCCAGGGAGAAGCTGGCTTTTCAATTTTTATGCAAGGCTTTTTAGACTTTCTGATTCATTCTTCCCCAGTTTGAATCTAGTGACAGGTTCCCTTCAGCTCTTATCTTTCTGAAAAAAAAATCAAATTTCATTCCTGTGATTAACCATTTCCCTGCTGAAAGATACTTGTTTCCTAAACAATTGTTGCTCCTGTGAACATCCACACACTTAGCTCTGCTATAAATGTGCTATATGCTCTTGTTTTTATGTCTGTCCTCCTGCATTTCCTGCTGCTCTGAGCAATATGTAATTATTCAGGGCCAATTCCAAAGCGCCATATCCACCAATCCAGACTGCTTACTAATGCCTGTGGCTTAATGAATCCACTACACCACTTGAACCAATAACACTAATAAAGAACTATTTCAAATTCATGCCTGTATTGGGTGGCATAATTGGTCTCTTTTAGCACTGTTTTCTGTGTGTATAGCGGCCGTCACACGCTAAGATATCGCGAAAGATATCGCTTGAATGCGGCAGATTTAACATCGCGTCAACGATGTCTCTGCGTGTGACGGCAAGATACGATGAGCGATAATTGATGAAATCGCAAAATCGTGATCTGAGCTCCGGAGCTCAGATCTTGCGATGAGCGATTTCACGATCTGTCTCATCGTGGTGTATAACACCACGATGAACGATCTCCCAGCGGCACAGCCTATGCTGGGAGATGGTAACTATGGTACACGTCGGGTTACTAAGCGATGCGCGGCGCCTAGTAACCCGATGTGTACCATAGTAACCAGCGAGATCGCTGCTCCACATCGCTGGTGAGTCTGTCTGTGTGAAAAAACTGCAACTGCCGCGATTACCGCATAACGGCTGCACTTGCAGTTCACTTGCGGCAAGCCCCATACAATGTCTATGGGGCTTGCGGCAGGTGCGGCAGGTGCGGTATCGGCACTTGCGGCAGGCGCGGCCACGAAAAAAAACCGCGGCATACCGCGTTTTTTTTTGCGGCCGCACCTGCCGCAAGTGCCAAAACCACACTTGCCGCACCTGCCGCACACTTACCGCAAGCCCCACAGACATTGTGTGGGGCTTGCCGCAAGTGAACCGCAAGTGCAGCCGTTATGCGGTAATCGCGGCAGTTGCAATTTTTTCACCGCAACTGCCACGATCAACGAAAACCGCTGAAGTGAAAGCAGCCTAACCTGGATTTCACCATAACGTTTTTATTTTTAAGGGTTTATGGTTCATGTTTAATAGTGTATTTTCAAAATACATAAACCAATTCTAATGCTATTGAGTTCATATTTATGTTCAGATAATACACTATGCCATCTGTATCTTGTTGTAGATCTACAGCACATGAGTTTGACCAAATGACAGCAAACCACAAGAGATTAATTATAATACTTACCAAGGTAAAAGAATGGTACACATCAATTCAAGATTCTAACATTGCTTTGGAACATTGGTCCTGATTGATGACTACTGACTTATCAAGTCTATTGTCACAGGCAATTACATCTTCAAGTTAAATATTTAACGGAATGACATATAGCTTTCTGGGAGATTTGAAGGAAGATTTCATTCAACCTAGTAAAACATCACTGGTGCGTTGTAAAATCCCAAAAACATCTTTAATTATAATGCACACCTTACATAAAACAGCATTCAATATCCATAACACAGGCAAAGAATGTAGAAAGTAAATATATTTATGTATTTGTTTGCCTATTTGTCTCATGTGAGCCTGAATGAGCATATAAGGTATACTGTATATAAGCTCACATGTGGCAAGTAGGCAAGTAACTGGTGTGAACAATATGAGAATCACACCTGAAAAGAAGATTAAAAAAAAGAGGGAGACGTTGACTCAATCTTTGCATTTTGTGTCACAGAAGTATAGAGAACAGAAAGAGGGGAAAAAAACTGTGTAAGGACTTGAAAAAAATTGTTGAAAACTATTAATATCAAGCTGGAAGTGCTGAATAGTCCAGATAGTGTACAAGCAGTCCAATCAAGTGTTTAAAAAAAGTCAAGGTGTTCTGAAGGCTCAGGGTGCATCAGTGTCAGAGCAAACTATCTGTTGACATTTGAATTAAATAAAATGGCAGGAAACCTCAAAAAAACCCACTGCTGACAAGGAAAAAAAAAAGCTAGACTGCGGATTGCCAAATGTATGTAAGTATGCCAAAATTCTTCTGGGAGAGCATCTTATGGGCAGAGGAGACCAAGATAGAGCTACTTGGTAAAACACAATGTACCCCTGTTATGGTGCCGACAACTCCACAGCAGGGAGACTGGTGACCATAGCGTGCTCACCCCTCTGGCAGTCCCCCAGCATCAGCTCAACTTCGGTCTGCTGCTTACTGCTCCCAGGGCCTGTGCTTGCTGCATAAGTCTCCTGTGAGTGTGCTGAGGCTGCGTTCGCAGCACGCCTCTGCTACTTAATGTGTCAGTGACTGAGAAGCTCAGAGTATTTACTTTTGCCTTAGAGACATGCTGGTAGTTTTCAGGTCCCTATTATTATTTATTTTTATAGCGCCATTAGATTCTGTGGCGCCCCGCAACGAGTGCGTCACAGGAGGGTATTGCAGCCATAAATGCAGCAGCAATATTCTCCGACCCAGCAGTTCTCTGGTTAACTTGGAGATCCAAATCCTGCATGCATCACTTAACATAGAGGGCCAATCCAAGGTCCTGGTGGGCGGAGTGCAAGAGTAGTGTGTAGGAGAAGTACAGACTTTAGTTAGTTGGTCTGAGAGAGTCTAGAGGGAGACTTGAACTTGGAGTAGGAGCGGGGGCTCTGAACGCTGTGCAGCCCCTGGGCCGTCACCGGTCGGGTGTTAGCACCTGAGGCCTGAACAACCGGGATCGGGCATCACTAACCACGGGTTCCAAAAGACCCCCCCGTGCCCAACTCACAGCCGGTTCACTGGTACCGAAGCTGCCGGCAGTTCACCTCTGCTACGTGAAGCAGAAGCGTGGAGGAGCAGCTTCACAGGAGCACCCCACCACCCGCCAAATTCCAGTCGTCTAACCAGCGGTGTACTCACCGAGGGATCCAAGGCTCCCCAAAACATCCATAACGTACATCTTGGATAGGGATTGAAGCAGCCTCCCCGTACCCGACCTGGTAGTCCTGGGCGACAATGGCAAATACTTAGCTAGAATGGAGGAACACTACGGATCTCTGAGGGACACCTATCACTGCTGAGTCCACCCGGTCCACTACCCATTAACTGTATGCCATGTACTAAAACCATCAACAGCAGGAACAGGGCACCGGAGCGTACTAGCTCCCGGGAGAAACAGCAACCAAGGGAGGTAACAGTCCAGAGGCCCGGCGGTGCCAGCCCAGTAGCACAACGTACAATCCAACTTTTTAGAAGAAAGACGGCACTCACCGGTGAGTGCCGTCTTTCTTCTAAAAAGTTGTATGCCTTGTACTGCCTGCTGGTTACAGTAAAGACCCGTTACAGAGACTTTCAGTGTCCGTGCTTCCTTATGATTGCATCTGTCCGCACACAAGGTAACCGCAACTGCCGCACAACATCTTAAGCAGCTCCAACCTCCAGGGATCACCGCTCAGCCTGTGGGGAGCGTTCCATCTTGCTGCTATCCATCCCCCGGAGGTCTCGCAGCGTCGGTAGGACTTACCGAACTACTCATAGGTGGCATCACGAATAAATTAACCCCTTTAATCTGTTCCTACAAGACATCTTCGACTTTTGATCTGCACTCAACCGGGCCTCACTACCGGCAGGCGCGGCCCACCCGTGACAAGGAGGAAGGAGCTACAGCCTGTCTAAACCGGAGTCCCCGACCACGGTGAGTAAATTACATGGCGCTTTACATGATAAGAGGGTAGACGAGGACAAGTTCAATATTTTCGTATAGTCGGGACAAACAGGAACAGGAGAGAATGGGACCTTGTCCGCGAGGGCTCACAGTGTATGAGAGACAGGAGGGGATAAAGTAGGAGGGGATAGTGCTGAACATGAGACGGTGCGATGGACTGGGTCTCATTGAAGGTTGTAAGCTTGTCGAAAGAAGTGGGTCTTTAGATTTCTTTTGAAGGATCCCAGGGTAGGCGAGTGTCTGATGTGTTGAGGAAGATAGTTCCAGAGTAAGCGGATGCACTTGAGAAGTCTTGTATGCGGTTGTGAGAGAAGGAAATGAGAGGGGAAAAGAGAAGAAGTTTTTGGGAGTAACGCAGGTTGCGTGAGGCTAGATAACGGGAGACCATCTCGGACATAAATGGAGGGGACAAGTTGTGGATGGCATTGTAAGTCATGGTTAGGATGTTGAAATAGGATCTCTGAGAGATGGGGAACCAATGAAGTACTTGGTTGAGGGGAGAGACTGAAGAGTAGTGATAAGTCAGGCAGTGGCGTTTAGGATTGATTGGAGAGGTGCAAGAGGTAGAATGGAGGCTTATTAGCAGGAGGTTGCAGTAGTCAATGAGGGAAATGATGAGAGCATGAACAAGTGTTTTAGCCATGTCATGGTCAAGGAAAGTGTGGATCCAGGAAATATTTTTGCGGCAGGAGGTGACGAGGACCTGGATGTGAGGCTTGAAGGAGAGGGAAGAGTCGAGGATTACCCCGAGGCATTTGGTGTGGGGAAGTGGGTAGAGTGAGCAGTCATTGATGTTAGTGGATTTGTCTGGTAGATGGGGAGAGCGATTTGGGGGGAAGACGATGAACTCAGTTTTGTCCATGTTCAGTTTGAGGAACTGGAACTAAGCAGAGAAGAAGCAGGAGATGGCAGACAGGCAACATGGAATTTAGATAGAAGGGAGGTGATGTCAGGCCCAAATAAATAGATCTAGGTGTCGTCGGCGTAGAGATAATAATGGAGGCCGTGGGCTCGATGAGTTGTCCCAGGTCAAGGGTGTAAATGGAGAAGAGTAGGTGACCCAGGACAGAGCCTTGGGGGACACCGACAGATAGGGGGTAGGGCGAAGAGGAGGTATGGGAGTGGTTGACGGTGAAGGTCCGGTCAGTTAGATAAGAGGAGATCCAGGAGAGGGCTAGGTCAGTGATGCCGAGGGATTCCAGAATTTGAAGTAGGAGGGAATGGTCAATGGTGTCGAAGGTGGCATATAGGTCTAGGAGGAGGAGGACGGAGTAGTGTCACTTGCTCTTGGCAGTCAGTAGGTCGGTAGTGACCCCTTTGCAAAGTGCTTTGTCTGATCTGTGCCTTAACTGATCTATGTTTTTTGTAGTACTGTAGTCTTGCAATCATCCATATGGATCAGTTCTGGTGGCACACTGTTTGCACCAGTCCTGCTGCTGCACCATCTGCACCAGTCCTGCTGCCGCAACATCTGTATCAGTCTTGCTGTTGAACAATCTGTATGTAATAATTATAATGGGTAACTCAAGAGTGTTTTTGCGTGGAGCAAAGACACAACAGAACAGTTTATACAGTGAAGGAAATAATTATTTGATCCCTTGCTGAATTTGTAAGTTTGCCCACTGACAAAGAAATGAACAGTTTATAATTTTAAGGGTAGGTTAATTTTATCAATCAGAGATAGAATATCAAAAATAAAATCCGTATAATCACATTGTCTAAATTATATAAATGTATTTGCATTTTAAAGAGAGAAATAAGTATTTGATCCCCTACCAACCATTAGGAGTTCTGGCTCCTACAGATCAATTAGATGCTATTAATCAACTCATTATCTGCATTAAAGACAGGTGTATTAAATTTTCAGCTGTATAAATGTCTCCTGTTCACAGACTCAATCAGCCACACTCTAGCTTCTACAACATAGGCAAGACTAAAGAGTTTCCTAAGGATATCAGGGAAAAGATCCTAGACCTGCACAAGGCTGGAATGGGGTACAAACTATAAGTAAGACGCTGGGTGAGAAGGAGACAATTGTTGGTGCAATAGTAAGAAAATGGAAGAAATACAGAATGATTATCAACTGACATTGATCTTGGGCTCCATGAAAAATTTCACCTTTAGGGGTATCTAGGAGGATCATAAGGAAGGTAAGACATCAGCCTAAAACTATATGAGGGAACTTGTTAATGATCTCAAGGTAGCTGGGGCTACAGTCACCAAGAAAACCACTTGTAATACATTATGCTGTAATACATTAAAATCCTGCAGTGCCTCCAAAGTCCCACTGCTCTAGAAGGCACATGTGCAGGCCCGTCTGAAGTTTGCAAATGAACACCTTTGTAATTCTGAGAGTGATTGGGAGAAGGTTCTGTGGACAGATGACACAAAAATTACATTTTGTGTTGGAGGTGTTTCTCTGCTAAAAGCACAGGACTACTTCACCACATCAATATGACAATGGGGCAATGGATGGAACCATGTCCCGTAAAAGTCTAAATGACAACCTCTTTCCCTCTGCCAAGACATTAAAAATGGGTCATGGCTTTGTCTTCCAGCATGACAATGACCCAAAACATACAGCCAAGGCAACAAAAGAATGGCTATAAAAGAAGCAAATTAAGGTCATGGAGTGGCCTAGCTAGTCTCCAGACCTTAATCTCATAGAAAACCTATGGAGGGAGCTGCAGCTCTGAGTTGCCAAGCAACAACCTCAAACTCTTCATGATTTAGAGATGAGTGCAAAGAGGAGTGGACCAAAATCCTCCTGAGATATGTGCAAACCTCATCATCAACTACAACTAAGTCTGACTGTTGTGCTTGCCAACAAGGGTTTGCCACCAAATATCTTGTTTGTCAGAGGAATCAATACTTATTTTTCTCTTCAAAATGCAAATACATTTATATAACTGAGACAATGTGATTTTGTGGATTTTAATTTTGATATTCTATCTCTCATTGTTAAAAAAAACACCTACCCTTAAAATTATAGACTGTTAATGTCTTTGTCATTGGGCAAACTTACAAAATCAGCAAAGGATCAAATTCACTGTAGGTGAAAAGTCTATATTTTAATATACGGTGATTCACAACAAAGTCCAGAGGAAAATTCAATGTTCATGAACACACAATGTAGATTTTGAATGAAGCTTAAACTAAAAGTCTGTTAAAAACCTCAGAAGTAAATGGAATCAACAAAGTAGTCCTTAAAGTGCAGTTTACACTTAAAGAAGCAGTAAAGTCTAATGCAAGTCCAAACAAGGAGATGTTTTAAGCAAGTCTATATAATACATTAAATCATGCAAGGAGGCCTGCGAAGGCAATCTGTTATAAAGTCCAGAACCAGATACAGAACAATTACAAGTCCAGTTTTATGCTCTACATCTAATTGAATGTAGCAAGTGACAGGGCACTTAACTAAGAAACCAGCTTACGTGTCAGAAAATTCAGATGAAGCAAGAGCTGCAGCAGAGAGTAGCAAGAGCAGACCGAACAGAAGGAATGCTGGTAACAGATGTAGGTAGCAGAGCATTTGAAGCAGAAGCAGCAAGAGATACACACTGGACTTGCAGGAGTAGTCAGAAACCTTGAGAAGCCACTTGGTTCAGGAAAAAAGGCCGAGCAAACAAAAGCAAAATACTCTAGCACTGACTAGAGGTTGAGTTGGAGTTTAGAAAGGCAGAAAGACAAAAAGCACATGAAACAAAGGACATCATCTTGGAAGAGGGCAGAATATCCAAACAGTAATCAAAACACTCGGAGTCCTGACACTGTACCAGCCCTGCTGCCATACCTGTTGCCTCAGCATTCAGCCATCCTAGTTGCTCCTACCCATAGATTGTACCTGCCTACATCTAGCCATCCTGGCTGCATCTATATCAGAGACTGTTCTGTTCATAAGAGTTCGACCCCTGGAGTCAGGTGTTATAGTACCAATACCACTTGGAGTTACACATGGCGGCTGGCTACTAACATAAGCCTAACCTCTCCACCTGAGGCTCTAGGGAAGACTCAGTAGCTGATTAGGCTTGGTCTTCCAGTTTGAGATCTGTGTTTTGGCCCAGTAGTCCACTCATGGATGCTTGCCACTGCGAGTGTTACTGCACATTGCTCTACTGTTTACCAAAAATGGAATAAGGCCTACAAGGAAAAGAATACAGTACTACAGTTAAATATGATGGAGGTTGAAATTTGTTTTCCCATTGTTTTGCTGCCTCTGAAACTGGGTGCCTTGAATGTGTGCAAGGCATCATGAAATCTGAAGATTGCCAAGGCGTTTGGGTCACAATCTAGTGCTCAATGACAGGTTTATCATCTACCAACAAGCAAGAATTCTGACTCTCACAGACCTTTTAGATTTTCTTTACAAAGCCCTGCTAAACTGCGCTCAATCTAGGGACAAACTTGTAGACCTGCACAAGGCTGGAATGGGTTACATGATACAATGAGCTTGGTGAAACGGCAACAACTTTTGGTGCAATTATTAGAAAATGGAAGAAACACAAATGACTGTCAATCTTCCCTGGTGTGGGGCTTCTTGCATGGTCTCGCCTTGTGGGGTAAGGATACTTCTAAGAAGAGTCAGGTATCAGCCCAGAACTACATTGGAGGACCTGGTAAATAACCTGAAGAAACCTGGGACTATAAACTATGCTGTCATATTTTAAAATCCTGTATGGCATATTAGGTCCCCCTGCTTTTCCCAGCACATACCCAGGCCTGTTTAAAGTTCAACAATGACCATCTGGCCGACCCAGAGTAAGCATGGGAGAAGGTCATGTTGTCTGGTAAGACCAAAATAGTACTTTTTGGTACCAATCACTCAACAAGAGCACTTTCAAAACCGTCAGTTATGGTGGGAACACTTAATACTTTGGGGGTGCTTGTCTGCAAAGGGGACAGGACAACTGCACCATATTAAAGGAAGGATGAATGAGGTCATGTATTGCAAGAGTTTAGCTAACAACTTTCTTCGCTCAGTAAGAGCATGGGTCGTGGCTGGGTAATTCAGCATGACAATTACCGAAAACACATAGACAGGGCAACTAAGGAGTGGCTCAGTAAGTAGCATTTCAAGCTCCTGTATGGAGGAGTGGACCAAAATATCCCATTGCAGCGTGTGGTGTTTTAACTTGGTCAAGAGCTATTGGAAATGTCTGACCTCTTTAGTTGCAAATGACCCACCCCAAGGCCGTGGGGTTCTCAGAACCTGGGCAGCTTGGCAGTTTGCAGTGGGGATGTCACGGGTGGCTTGCCCAGGCCCATGGCCCTGGTGGTCGCTAAAAATGTGTAAGAATAAAAAGGGGAAAAATAAAATAAAGTCTCATGACGCTACCTACGGTATCCAGTGATGGCGCTGCTGCAGATCTCCAGGGATGATGGATGGGCAGCCGGATGATAACGTTCCCTGTAGGTGGGCAATGTGGTAGGATTGGGATTTCTCACAGAGGGTAAGGGACTGGAAGAACTGGCACACACACACACTGGATCTGTTTCTGTACCTTTTACTGGTGATAAAGCAGGCACTATCCAGGGTACGCTTCAGGTATTTGAGAAGCACATCAGGATCTCCACATCTCGTGAACTTTGAGGCCTCCTTGTCCCTGTTAGTGTGTCTAGGTCCCGAACTGTCTGAAACCCTGGCCTGACCTCTCCTGTGCTCTTCACTAGTCTGGCAAGTGTTGAAAAAATTTTGCTCGGCACTGCTTCTCTCCTGCAGTCCCTGTCTCTCTTCAGTGCTGTGCCACAAGTGTCCCCAGAAGGCTAAAGTCTACTTGTTCTCCGGTGGTTTCTCTGCTTGGCTGTCTGACCCTTGCAGACTCGGACTCCGGTGTCCGGGTTGCTTCCTGGGGTGAACCGGTATGGCTACTCTGACCCCAGTCTGCTTCTCGCCTTGACTCCTGCCCTCACTCTTGGGCCCTGCACTGGCTAAGCTTCCTCTGGTACGGGCCTAGCGTGGCTCCATTCACCAGGTTGTCTTCCTCAGTGCTGCTTTGCACTGAACTGCCTAAGTCCTCCCCTGGGCCTGAATTTATATGGGAACTTGCCTGAAGGTGGCAAGTAGAGCTCCCTCTTCAGGTCTGGGGTGGAAGGTGTTGCATGTGTTGGGTTACCTGATGTGGAAATCCCTCTGTGCACCAGGTGGTTCTGTGGCTACCTATACCACAGAGTGCCACACAAACAAAAGTTTCTGTACCAAATATTAAGTTCCGTATTTCTATTGTATCAAATACTTATGTCATGCAATAACATGTAAATATCGAGCAATTCGGGTTTCTGGATTTTTTTTTAGATTTTGTCTCTCAGAGTTGAAGTTTAGCTACAAGAAAAATGACACACCTTTCCATTCTTTGATGAGAGAAAAGGCCTGGGAGTTGAAGGGATCTTCAAAGGATCTTAGTTGTTCCCAGAGCTGTGCTTTTCCAGACAGAGCTCAGATAACGCTCCTGTAATCTGTTGTAACCATTTTTTCAACTTAGCACTGGAGTCACTGTTGCTTTCACCTCCCACATCAGTTGCTTTTTGAAGCTCGGGTATTTCTCTAGCTTCTCATATTTCTTTTTTTCTGATGTTACTGTCATTTGGCATCGCCATATCTATTATTGTTGTCTTCTGTTCCTTGTCTACCATCATGATATCTGGTTGGTTAGCCAAAACCTGCTTATCCATCTAGATTTTGAAGCCCCACAGGATTTTAGCTCTTTCATTCTCCACAACATTTTCTGGCATCTCCTACTTGGACCTAGGGGAATTTAGGGGGACTGTGCACTGTACAGATGTTTTTGTATACAAGTCCCACTACTTGGTTGAACTCGGTTGAGGCGTTTGGTATATTCTGTTCCTGCTTGCATTTTGCATCCTGCCACTATGTGTTGGACTGTTTCCGAGGTTTCTCTACATTGTCTGCACTTTGGGTCTTGACTAGGGATGGGCGAATCTACTCGCTAGGACTCGTTACTCGGCGAGTAGTAAGGGACTCGCAGGACTCGGTACTCTGCGAGTTTCCCAGCGATTACTCGCACAGCAACGAGTCCAATGCAAATCAATGGCAATCCTAGTTTGACTTGCATTGGTCTGATTACTGTGCAAGTAATCACAGGGAAACTCGCAAATAACTGCTGTTACTTTGCGAGCCGAGTCCAGTTGTCTGCTCTGTACAGGCTGCCGCAGCTCCAGGGTCCTAGTGCCCGCCTGCTCACAGAGATGATGCAGCAGAGCTGCTATTGTTCTCAGTCTGCTCATCCCTGTGCATAGAAATTGTGCGGAGCCCCACGCATTTTTTTTTTATTATTTCATGAATTTCAGAGTCAGAGTCTCAGAGTCAGAGTCAGAATCTCAGAATTTCATGAAATAATTTTAAAAAAATGCGTGGGGCTCCGCGCAATTTCTATGTCTAGCCAGGTACAGCTAAGCAGCTGGGGGCTGGAATCCGCAGCGCAGGGATTCCCAAGCTTTCTGGGCACCCCCCGCTGCAAATTGCAGCCTGCAGCCGCCCCAGAAGATGGCGCGTTCATTGAAGCGTCATCCTCTGGCGCTGAACCCCGCTCTTCCAGCGGCCCTGGTAGCGGTGGCACGCTGGGTAATAAAGAGGTTAGGGCCAGCTTTGTATTATCAGCTGGCCCTAAGCCCGAAATTTATGGCGGTCACGCCAATAGTAGACATGACCGCCATGAATTTCTATTAAATTGTTTTAAAAAAAACACAACACAAAGAAAATTTTTAATTAGAAATAAAAAAAAAAGCCATTAGGGACTTCATCTTTAATTAAAAAAATCCTCTTCTGTCCGACGCAGTCCAAAACGCGATGTCCTCTCTGCTCATCCCTGTGCATAGATATAGATGTCTATGCACAGGGAATGAGCAGACTGAGAACAATTTCAGCTCTGCTACATCATCTCTGTGCACAGACATTCATGTCTGTACACAGGGAATGAGCAGACTGAGAACAATCTCAGCACTGCTACATCAGGCAGCAGGCGGGCTCTAGGACCTGGAGCTGGCAGCCAGCACACTGAGCAGACAGGACTCTTATCTGTGTGAGTTTCCCAGCGATTACTTACAAAGTAAACGAGTCCAATGCAAATAAATGACAAAACTAGGATTGCTTCAGGCTGAAGCTTCCGAGACACATCTGCGATTTGTAAATCTCACACTACTCGCTATTACTCGCTTCCCCATTCATTAACATTGGACTCGCTAGACTCGCAACGAGTAGCGAGTCCTGTGCTCGGACTCGCTAGAGTCAAGCGATTCCGAGTAATTTAGGATTCGCCCATCACTACCCTCAACCCAACCGCAAGCTGAGGTGTTGCTTTGTAGCATGTCAAATGGGATTTGTAAGTGATGTGACTTCTACAGCCCCACCCATGGAGGGATTAATGAGGAGCTAGGCAACAATATTGTGCAAACAATAAAATCTTATATGTGATTGTTTTTGTCTGACTCTTGGCACTGGAAGAGTCGGGCCCCTAGGCAAAGCAAAGATGTATCACCGCGGAGCTCAGCACCATCTTAGCAGTGCAATGCAGTATAATGCAGCTACACTTTGCTACAGTTATTGTTGTGTTTGCTAACGTGTGCCTACAGTACACATGTTGGCTATGGATTCCTCACAACATATGCTTGCTTTGGAGGAAGTAACCTTTTTCATCACCTTAGGGACAAAGGGTGCTTCAACAGCACAAGACCGCAGTGGCATGCAAAGGACAACATGGACACATACGTGACCTAGAGCTCCACCGCGCTACCCACATTGGGCCTCATATGTAGCAAGGTCCAGATACAGTGCTGGGCTCAGATCCAGAGGAGGATCAGAGAAGCTCATAGTTAGGAGGTGACCTGTTCCCTATGCCATCCTGGAGCACCAGATTCCTGATTCCAAAGGATCGTACAGTTTGCTTTGTTGTATTAGACCTGCATCCAGTTCTGCAGCTACTTGATCAGCAAATCCATGTGCATGATGAGGACGATGAGGAGGCCAAGGAGGACAAAGAAGAGGAGGAGGTACAAGAGCCAAAAGGCCCTGTTTCACACCATGTGTAGCACCCCCACCAGGGGAAAAAGCAATGTGGGGTCCCCTACCCCTCCAAGCAACTATCTTGTATGGTATGGACCACCCTGTCCTGTGTCCTTTCTTGAGGAGATTCGCCTTGCACATGCTCTCACCTGAGAGTGGTTGCAGGGACATAAGGCCAACCACTTCGACAACTAATTTACCTGAGGCAAGGTGGTGGCATTCATCCAGAAGAAGCGGTTTGACTTCCTAGGCAAACAAAGTGCTGGGCATCAATGCTATGTCAACTGGTCCAACATGTTGTGTGACCATTTTCCCAAAGAAATCTTGAAGTCGTGAAGAGATGGGCAGCAAGGGGTTGTTCATGGTTGTGTAAATCGTATTGCAACTGCCAACAACTTCAAGAAGTGGCAGGAGGAGGCTGACAGTGAGAGAGGGTGGCATTAGGTGGAGGTCAAGGCACTCTTGTTTAGCCAGCTAGGTGCACCCAAACCCACAGGGCCTGTCGGTGTTCCATGAGTTGCTCTTGTTTCTCCTAGAGGGGGTGGTTGTCCTCTAATACCTCCATCATATTCTCCAGTGGTGGCCATGAAGGAGTGTGCAGGGGGGCAGTGGTGGCCGAGATTGACCCTGGAGGAATAGCCCATGCGACTCCCAAGACCATCCGGCAGCTGAGAACCATGAGCAAGAGTGACCTTCAGCCTTGGCTGCACTGAGAAAACTAGAAGAGTGTTTATATGCCAACTACAGTCGACTTTCCTAAAAACGGTATTTGTTGAGTGGCTGACCCATCCCTTAGCTGGCATTTTGTTCGGAGAAGGACATTTTTAGGTGCTTGTCAAGTTTAAACTGCGCTGCACTCCCTGACGTCACCTCTCCCCACACATGCTCTCTCAAGGTACTGGCGAAATATATTCACTATGTCTCATGTGATATCATGGCTCTCATGAACAGCTAGTGCTGCGAGTGCTAACACCACTGAAGTTATCCCAGGTCACACAGAAGGATTCCATTCTATGAAATACCAGCTGTTTAACCTGAGACAACCTGAGAAAAGTCATGTGGATGTCTGAGGTTCATGAGCAGACCTGTAAGCATGGTGACAGCATTGTTGAAGCGAGCTAAGTAATAATTTAGGAAGTTAATGTCTGTAAAACAGATTGAGCTGTGTTTGGCAGCTTTTGGGCCCCTTTGAAGGTGTTTTGTAGGCCCTTGATTTTGCCAAATGTTGGTTTGAATAAGGGTTCAGAAGTCTGGCAAACTGTTCACTGATCTATTTGGTGAACATATGCCTCTTTGGCCAACTGAACCCAATCCAAAATTCAATAGGTTTGCTTATGTCTAGTCCTTTATACTGCTAACTACAATGTGTTTCTCACATTTCCTAATAGCTCAGTGTGTACTTAGTTGATTTGCAAGTGAGGATTCTCTGGTTTCAGAGCCAGGAATGGATTCTGGCCAGAAATATGCATATTGCATTATTGCAGCCACATGACTGCTGTTCTTGGCTCTGATACTGGAGAAACCTCAAAGCACACAGTGTGATTTAAGAATTCACAAGTCTTCAGAGATTGACTGCAGACTTGTCCTTTTAGACTGGACAACCCTTTTAATGTCAGTGAGCAGTGTAGACAGGGCCGCATCATCAATGAGCCAATATGAGCACTCTGCTCAGGCAGCGATGAGTCCCTGAAGACATTGAAAGGCACAGCGGTCAGATTACATGCTGCCATGCTCCTGCAATCCTGTGTGTGTTGTCAGTGATTGTGTGGAGCAGCTGTGGTCGAGACTGGGGAGGGAGGAGGCTCCTGGCTGCTTTTACTTTCAATACAGCAGCAATTGGCTTTGCCTCCTCAGCATCCGCCCCCTCCAGCCAGGGAGTGTGATGATTGGTCAATCCTGTAGTCATTCTACCTCTGCATTAAGTGACCCTGTGTTCATCGGGACTCCGGGTGCTGTATATGGGGGCTCTGCTGTATGTGGGGGTGCTGTATATGGGGCTGGGGTACTGTATATGGGGGGCTCTGCTGTATATGGGTCTGGGGTGCTGTATATGGGGGTGCTGTATATGGGAGGCTCTGCTGTATATGGGGGAACTGTATATGCTTGAGCTCTGTATATGGGGGGCTCTGCTGTATATGGAAGGCTCTGCTGTATGTGGGGGTGCTATATATGGGGCAGGGGTGCTGTATATGGGGGCTCTGCTGTATTTGGGGCTGACATGGTGTATATGGGGGAGCTCAACTGTATATGGGGGTGCTGTATATGGGGGAGCTGTATATGGGGAAGCTCTGAATATGGGGGCTCTGCTGTATATGGGGGGGCTCTGCTGTATGTGGAGGTGCTGTATATGGGGCAGGGGTGCTGTATATGGGGGGCTCTGCTGTATATTGGGGTGCTCTGCTGTATGTGGGGCTGCTGTATATGGAAGTTCTGTGCTGTATATGGGGGTGCTGTGCTGTATATGGGGGTGATGTGCCGTATATGGGAGTGCTGTGTCGTATATGGTGGTGCTGTATATGGTGGTACTGTGCTGTTTATGGCGGTGCTGTACTGAATATTGGGCTTCTGTGCTGTATATGGGAGTACTGTGCAGTTTATAGGGGTGTTGTTCTGTTTATGGTGCAGCTGTGCTGTATATTAGGGTGCTGTATATGTTGGTACTGTGCTGTGTATGGGGGTGCTGTATATGGGGCTCCTGTGCTGTATATGGGCGGTGCTATTATGGGGTGCTATATTATACATGGAGGTGCTGTATGGTATATGGAGGGCTATGTGGTGTTTTATACTATATAGAGGACTATGGGGAATGCATTATAGTATTTGGAGGACTATGCATGGTGCATTATACTACATGGAGGGCTATGGCGGCGCTTTATAATATTTGTAGGTTTATGGGGCGCATTGTAATATATGAAGGACTATGGGGGTGTATTACCATATATTGAAAATTATGGGGTGCATTGTCTATGGGGGTGCATTATATTATATAGAGGGCTATGGGGGTGCATGTATTATAATATATGCAGCCAATTATACTATATGGAAGTCATTACAATATTTGGAGGGCTCTGTGGGGGCAGGATAATACTTGCAGGGCTATGATGGAGCATTTATACTTTATGGGGGGCTATTTGAGGGCTGTGTTGGGGTCTATTATACAGTGTGAAGAGATTTAGGGACCATTATACTATATGGAGGGCTATGAGGGGGTCACAGTTGGGGATCATACTGTGCCAGAATAGTTGGGGGGTACCGTATGGTACGTGTGGAGGGTCCTTTGGAGGAATTCACTGTGGGGTGATCATAGTGTTTGGGGGACACTTTTGGTGGCACCATACTTTATGTGGGCAATGAAAGATCAATTCTCCCACCGGTTGGTCGGCACTTGTCCTCCTTCCTGCTCCCACATTGGGGGATGATGGGTGCTGCAGATGGATGATGTGGGCTGTAGGGGGACATTGGGGGATGTTGGGTTCTGCAGATGGATGATAGGGGCTGCAGGGGACATTGGGGAATGATGGAGGCTGCAGAAGAATGATGGGGACATTGGGGGATGATGGGGGCTGCAGATTGATGATGTGGGCTGCAGGGGGACATTGGGGGATGATGGAGGCTGCAGAAGGATGATGGGGATATTGGGAGATGATGAGGGCTGTAGAAAGAAGATGGGAGCTGCAGGTGGATATTGGGGTATGATGGGGGCTGCACATGGATGTTGGGATATTGGGAGATTATGGAGGCTGCAGAAGGATGATGCAGGCTGCGGGGGGATATTATTAGGGGATGATGGGGGCTGTAGATGGATAATTGGGATATTGGGACATTATGGGGGCTGCAGAAGGATGATGTGGGCTGCAGGGGGACATTAGGTGATGATGGATGCTGCAAGGGGACTTTGAGTGATGATGGAGGCTGAAAAAGGATGATGGAGGCTGCAGGGGGACATTGGGGGATGATGTAAGCTGCAGATGGATGATGGAGGCTGCAGGGGTATATTGGGGGATGATGGGGGCTGCAGATGCGGGTGTCATGCAGGTGTCATAGAGGTGTCATGCATTTTGACACCCATATAACAGGCGGATGACATGCCAGTGACTCGCCCACCAGGGACGTGGGGTGCTCGGAACTGGGCGTCAGTTCTGCTGTGGGAGTCACGAGATCGAGATCCAGTTCTGTGGCCCTGTGCGGTCAATAAAAGGGACAGTTTTTAGGAATGAACGTGATGCCACCCATGGATTGTGGCCAGCTGTAGCCACCGCTGCAGTTAGGACCTCTGGAGTAGTGATGGGCGAATCCTAAATTACTCGGAATCGCTTGACTCTAGCGAGTCCGAGCACAGGACTCGCTACTCGTTGCGAGTCTAGCGAGTCCAATGTTAATGAATGGGGAAGCGAGTAATAGCGAGTAGTGTGAGATTTACATATCACAGATGTGTCTCGGAAGCTTCAGCCTGAAGCAATCCTAGTTTTGTCATTTATTTGCATTGCTCATTTACTTTGTAAGTAATCGCTGGGAAACTCGCACAGATAAGAGTCCTGTCTGCTCAGTGTGCTGGCTGCCTGCTGCCTGCTAGGGTCCTAGAGCCTGCCTGCTGCCTGATGTAGCAGAGCTGAGATTGTTCTCAGTCTGCTCATTCCCTGTGTACAGACATGAATGTCTGTGCACAGAGATGATGTAGCAGAGCTGAGTTTGTTCTCAGTCTGCTCATTCCCTGTGCATAGACATCTATATCTATGCACAGGGGATGTAGCAGAGAGGACATCGCGTTTTGGACTGCGTCGGACGGAAGAGGATTTTTTTAATTAAAGATGGAGTCCCTAATGGCTTTTTTTTTTATTTCGAATAAAAAATTTTCTTTGTGTTGTGTTTTTTTTAAAACAATTTAATAGAAATTCATGGCGGTCATGTCTAATATTGGCGTGACCGCCATAAATTTCGGGCTTAGGGCCAGCTGATAATACAAAGCTGGCCCTAACCTCTTTGTTACCCAGCGTGCTATCGCCACCAGGGGCGCTGGAAGAGCGGGGTTCAGTGCCAGAGGATGGCGCTTCAATGAACGCGCCATCTTCTGGGGCGGCTGCGGGCTGCAATTTGCAGCGGGGGGTGCCCAGAAAGCTTGGGCATCCCTGCGCTGCGGATTCCAGCCCCCAGCTGCTTAGCTGTACCTGGCTAGACATAGAAATTGCGCGGAGCCCCACGCATTTTTTTTTTATTATTTCATGAAATTCTGAGGTTCTGACTCTGACTCTGACTCTGAGACTCTGACTCTGAAATTCATGAAATAATAAAAAAAAAATGCGTGGGGCTCCGCGCAATTTCTATGTCTAGCCAGGTACAGCTAAGCAGCTGGGGGCTAGAATCCACAGCGCAGGGATGCCCAAGCTTTCTGGGCACCCCCCGCTGCAAATTGCAGCCCGCAGCCGCCCCAGAAGATGGCGCGTTCATTGAAGCGCCATCCTCTGGCGCTGAACCCCGCTCTTCCAGCGGCCCTGGTGGCGGTAGCACGCTGGGTAATAAAGGGGTTAATACCAGCTTTGTTATACAAGCTGGTATTAAGCCCGAGATTCTTAATGTCAGGCCACGTTTGACCCAGCCACTAAGAATCTCCAATAAAGGGTTAAAAAAACACAGAGAAAAATTTTTATTTGAAATAAAAAAAAAAGCCATTAGGGACTCCATCTTTAATTAAAAAAATCCTCTTCTGTCCGACGCAGTCCAAAACGCGATGTCCTCTCTGTTACATCCCCTGTGCATAGATAAAGATGTCTATGCACAGGGAATGAGCAGACTGAGAACAATCTCAGCACTGCTACATCATCTCTGTGAGCAGGCGGGCTCTAGGACCCTGGAGCTGCACAGAGAAGACAGCTGGACTCGGCTCGCAAAGAAACAGCAGTTACATTGCGAGTTTCCCTGCTATCACTGGCACAGTAGCGAGTCTAATGCAAACAATGGCAATCCTAGTTTTGTCAGCGTTTCTGACAAAACTAGGATTGATATTGATTTGCATTGGACTCGTGCGAGTAATCACTGGGAAACTCGCAGAGTACCGAGTCCTGTGAGTCCCTTACTACTCGCCGAGTAACGAGTCCTAGCGAGTAGATTCGCCCATCCCTACTCTGGAGATGATGAGGGTTGGCAGCTGGGATGTTAAGCCCTCCGTGGGTAGGGCTATTCCGCGAGTTGTAGTATTGTCGTGTTGGCATAATGCTCTCAGCCCCTTCAGGCAGTCTCCACTGCTGGATTGCAAAATCAGTATGCAGCTCTGCAGGCGCAGGATGTGACATCTATGAAAGAGATAGTTCGTGGAGAGTGCAGGGTTCAGTGTGCTGAAGAAACAACAGATGTGAGAGAAGCAGTCTCTTTACCTTTACTTGTTCATTGCAATTACAGTCTGGGGCACGGATTTAGATGTTGCTGTGGACCCGGGCAGCCTGGAAGCAATCAGGAGATCCACCTAGACAGGTGGGTTGGAAGTCTCCCTTCTGCACTTTCACTTGTGAGTCCCCGCTGCTGCATGAAGCTGTGCTGCAGCCTCTCTCTCCCTCTCTCAGTCTGAACCTTTATAGCAGACAGACAGAGCCATGTTCCAGGGGCTGCTCCTCGGTGGAGACCCCGGGCTCTAGTATGCTACTGTGCTTCAGGTGTCAGGTAAGCCAGGTGATCTGGAATCCCCTGCCTCACCGGATTTCTGCTGCTGGGCCATTAGTACCCGAACAGCCTCGGACTCTGGCACCCTGTTTCCAGCGCTCTCCTCTGGGGTGAGTGAGATGTCGCTCTGCTTCCCAGGTACCCCTCTCCTTCCTCCTCAGGTTCACTCCATGGCTGTTCTGACTAACCCCACCTCCAGGCCAAAACTTTATATAGGGAAGCTCCCCTCTAGCCGGGTTCTAGAGCTCCCCCTTCTGGTCTGGAGACAGGAAAGTGTTGGATACTGTGCCACCTCAATAGGGAACCACCTTTTTGCTTCCAGGCATAACATTGGGACCCTGGGGTGCTACATTCTCGTTTAGTGAAATTCAGTACTCCGGGACTGAAGAAACACAAGCAAACTGTAAGGCTAGGGCCACAATGAACAGTGCACCCACGTTAACCGGATGCAGTTATAGCAGAGCCCAGCCTGTTGTAACTCACACCATTAACGTACGGTGCTTCCTGTGAATGCTGCTCCATAGTAACCCGATGTTTACCATGGATGCAGCTTCACAGGAAGTCCCAGGCAGTGCGCTTTAGCAGAGCACACAGGCAAATGTTGTCAGCAATGTTTTCCTGTGTGTCCTGCAAAAGTGCACTGTCTGGGCTTCCAGTGAAGCTGCATCCATGGTAAACATCGGGTTAATATAGAGCAGCATTCATAGGAAGCACCCGACGTTAACAGTGTATCTTACGGCAGGCTGGGCTCTGCTGTAACGGCATCCGGTTAATGTGGGTGAACTGTTCAGTGTGGCCCTAGCCTAACAACAACAATAACAACTTGAAATTTTCAAAAATTCTTACAAAGTGTAAAAAATTCAAACGTTACAAAAACCAAGAGAAATTGTGAAAAGCAGTCATTACGGCACTTAGTCCTTGCGCTGCAGTCCAGGATTTGTCTCTTTTCCTGGTTGTTGGCCACTTTGGCGGCCGCTCTCTCTTGGACCAACAGTGAAGCCCAATACAATAAGGGCCTTAACACACACAGTCCAGTGGTCCATTGTCCATTAACTGTTTAAGAAAAATATAAAAGTTCATAGAGTTCATGGGTTACGTGGTTGCATTGAACAAAACATATTTACATTTTCAACATATTCATTTAACCTACTAACAACAATCTCTGATGGACTGCACAGCCTTTGTCAGGGAGCATACTTCAAACAAGCTACGCAGTCTCTCCCTGAAGTCGCTCAGGGTGTGCGGCTTCCTCAAGCACCACGGTAGCTAGACCGCCCCCAGTATTTCAGGCATAAACAACGGCATTACCGGAGCAATGGCTGGTGCTGCATCTGTCCGACATCTTTCTCCCCCCTAGTGAACCTCTGCCAGGCTCTGTACTTCTGTGGGGGATTATCAGTCTCCGGCTCCTCAGGTGGGATAGGGCTCTCGCTCCAGCCTCCTGCTTCCTGCTGTGTGACATCAGAGCGCAAGCTGGGTCTCTCTTTGTGTCTCTATCCAGGGTGCCGTCCACAACGGCACTCCCCTTCTGCTTCCCGCGTGCCTCGTGGAGTATTATAGCTGAAAGTCAAAACACACAGTTCAATATAGTCTTTAAGTCACAGAGTACCCATATGCGTCAGGCACAATATCCTGTTCGTGAAGCCAATTTGTCGCACCCCCAGAGGCCGGAGTACTCAGAGCCGGACCATTCTGTTTCTGATGTGCCACGGCGGTGTGGCCCGGCTCCGTGGTCCCAGGTGCGGCAATGAGAGAAAATGAAGGGGATTTAATAATGTTTATTCATGACGCCACCCATGGGTCGTGGCCAATGTGGCCACCGCTGGCGTGGAATCTGCCGGGAACGGTGGTGGTGGAGGGAGCAGGGATGGTGAGCCCTCCACGGGTAGGGCTTGGTCCCCGGGCAGATGTAGGGATGCTGTGTGCCCAGAATGCTACACGTATCTTCTCTCCGCAGCTCCTCCAGCCAGCATGCACAGGGATCAGAATACCTCTCAGCAGGCACCCACTGCTTACTACGCAGAAGCTCACGCAGGCGGTATGCGGCTCCGCAGGCGGGCCTGGTCTAAACACTCTTAGAATAACAGTCACACACAGATCTTGAGTTGACTGGGTACTTTACTCTGTTACCGCTTAACACCTCAGTCACTGGTCACAGTTCTCAACAGTTCCCTTTCTTACACTTGTCATGGACCGGGTCCACACGAAAGTCATGGGCTCAGGCTCTCACTGCAACTGGGATTGCTCCTCTGCATCACTCCCCTCAGTATACCTCTTGGTCCCTCTGGTTCTTTCTCTCCTCTTGCGTACGAGTTCGGTCCAGCCGTCACGAGCTCTAAAGTGAGTCATCTCACACTCTGGGTCACTAGCCCTAGTACGATGGCTTTGTCCTACTCCGTACCAGTTGTTGGGTCTCGGGGACATGGAGTTCCCGTACCTCACTGGGTGTCTCGTGGTTGGGGGCTTGAAGCGCTCCCGGCCACCCTTACAGAGCTGGCACTCTGGTTCTCTGGCCCAGCTACCAGTGACCCGGATTAGTCGGGTTCACCTGGCTCCTTCTACCTCTCCGCGGGTTCCGGCCTGGGCTCCCACCTGGCCATTAAGGGTGCAGACCGACGGGCCCTGTCATTCTCTCTGTCTGTCTCAGTCAGAACTCAGCTGTAGGGTGTCTTGGCTTAGGGAGGCTTCCCTACTCCTTCACTCTCCAGGGAATCACTCGATCTACTCATCCAACTTAGTATTCCTAGGTCCTCTTGGAGTCTAGTTCCTCCACCCTTTTCCCGGGTTCTCTCCACTTCCCACTCACACGTAACTACTCCCACCACGCTTCGCCTGGCATGAAGCGACTTGGGCTCAGGGTTGGAGCGTGTGTGCGTGTGGGTGTTTTTTGTGAACTGACCGTCTTGCCTATCCTAACAGTAGTTGACCCTGTGGGCACCTGATCACGGGGGCACCACATCAGTGTGCGGTTTCCCTGCACCTAGCATCCATTTGGCATGTGCATGTCATAAGTTTGACATGCTTTTATAACATGGTCAATCCCATGTTGTTAAAAGTTAGAATAGATAGATAAATAGAAAATCTGATATATAGATAGATAGGATAAATAGATAGATAGATGTTAGAATAGCAAGATCAGGCTTTCCAGACTCTCGCTGCTGTTGCCAAGGCCACCCATTAAACTACTTGCATATTCACTGCATTTACTGGCAAACAGCCAATAACAGATGCTTACAATCTGTGAGAGCCTCTGTGATTGGTTGTTGCATTCAGACTTCATTTCCTCAATCTGGACAGTGATTATGCTTAATTGACATACACAGTGTATGGCAACCAAACTGACATCATAGGGTGTTAAAAAAATAAATAAATAAAAAATGTGTGAGGCTTCGTAGTATTATAAGTCTAGTCTGCTGAAAGCAGACAGCTGCGAGCTGCTACACTTAGCTGCGTAATTTTACCTTGGCTGGCAAAAAAATGCATGGGCTCCACCCTATTTTTAATTGCCAGCCTAGGCAAAACTAGGCAGCTGAGGGTTGGTATCCTCAGTGGGGTGAGGGCCTGTTGGTTTAGGGTCCCCCCACGCTAAAGAATAGCAACCTGCCGCCGCCCCTGAAAAAGGCACATTCATAAGAAGCGTCATTTCCAGGCACTTTACCAGGCTCTTTCAGGGGCCCCGGAGGCGTGTGGTACGCTGGTTAATAAGGAGTTAATACCAACTTTGTTTTACCAGCTGGTATTACGCCCTGAGATTGTTAGACCTGGCAATTAAGAATCTCCAATAAAGGGTTTAAAAAGATACCACACAGAAAAAGTTAATAAATTAGAAATAAATACACAAAGACACATAAGGCCCAGTTACACACACAGATAATTGTGCAGAGATTGTTCCCAGATCTCTGGTTGCAGTGAAATCATGGACACATTATTCCATTTTGTACACGGCCACAAAATGGAACAATGTGTCCATGATTTCACTGCAACCAGAGATCTGGGAACAATCTCTGCACAATTATCTGTGTGTGTAACTGGGCCTTTGGAGACACCATCTTTATTACTCCCTCCCCACCAACATATCATCCACGATCCTGTCTTTTGCCTTCTTGCACTCACTCATTGCAGCTACATTAGAGATCACGAGAAGAAAGAACATGTCCACTCCCAGTGATCTCTAATCACTGAATGCCAGGGAGGATATCTGCGGCTGATTATGCGGTGATGTCACTAGGGCCACCGTTGCCATAGTAATCAAGCGAGCGATTAATAATGCAACGGAGTCCTCAGATCACCTCAGTTAACTCCCTGCTTATCACACTACTATTCCCACTCAGAAGCAACGGGCATAGCGGCGCGGTAAGCAGAGTGTTGTCCTATCTATCCTAGTTATCTATCTTAGATATCTATTTATCTTTCTATTCTATCTCGATATCTATCTGTCTATCTTTTCTTATTTTTTACTGCATGGAATTGTCCATGCTAAAATTATGTTCCCACTGCTCTACGTATGCTGTGTGATGTTTTCATCACACCCATACACTTGCAATGGAGGAATCGGCACATTTCCCGCAGAGAAAAAACTCACAGATCTGCATTGCACTATAGATTAACATGATATGTGAGTGCAGGCTGATGTTTTATCAGACTGTACTCGCATACCATTTCCGCTGAAGTGAACGCACCCTAACTGTATTTCTATACCCAGGTTTTTCCCAGTAAAATACAACGTTTCTCTGTATAAATCCAAACTGATTTAATGATATTGAGAATGCTACGACTACCCGTTTCCAGTCATCACAGTAAAGTTAAAATGAGAGCTACAAAAAATGTTTAACATGTGTCTTGATTGTTTGTCCTAACGAATGGTTTGTTAATACGGTACATATTATTCAAGATAAAAAATGCATCTAATACACTTGTTTATTGATGACATATTTCCTTTGTTTATTTCCTTCTTAAAAGTGATCATATGCAGGGGCGTAACTACAACAGGTGCAGGGGTTGTGATCGCACTCGGGCCCTGGAGCCTAGGGGGCCCCAAAAGTCCCTTTGGCCTATAGAAAAAGACTTATACTATTTTAGATTTGCAATAATTGGGGGCCCTGTTGAAGCTTTCGCATCGGGGCCCCTGGGCCTGAAGTTACGCCCCTGATCATATGGCTGAAGACAACACATGGAGATATTATTTCTTTTGCAGTTTCTCAATTGAGCGTTTGCCCGTGCATACTTCCAGTAACATAATATCTTCATATTTTTTGCCATTAATGATTTTCTAACACTTCAGCATTTCTGTCCATTGTTATCACAGCAATAATTTACCTAAGTGCTTTCGACTTTGACATATATTTATTAAAGTTAAAACAAGGCTCGCATAACCCGTTTATTCATATATTAGCTAACAATAAGTGTCAAGCACCTTGTAACATTTGTTTTAATGCTGTTTAGCTGATAGGTCAATGAAAACAAATTTGCTTTGTTAATTATTGCAGTGCAGGGATGCAATTCAGATTAGTAAAGATTAGTCCAGTAGTCAATTATGGAATACACCTCCAAGTCGTAATTGTTGCTATGTGACCATTTATTCTCTGCAGTTCATTATTATCTCTTGGCATCCACATTGGCAATGTTTTTCATTTTCTCAATTTAATTGCTAAAACTGTACAATAATCCAATAACCCAGCACGAAGGAAGCATCCTATCATTTATTTCAAATCTTTGGTCTGTATTCAGGTATTTTGTAGCTGAGAAATTGAATTGACCAAAATAAAAGTCATAACTGGAAATATATTGCTGATGCCTTTAACTGAAAAAAGAGCTAACAGATGTCACAAAAATAAAACCTGGAAAGACAAGAAAGAAAATAACACGCAATAAATGTGGTAAATCTTGTAGCAGTATTTGTTAAGATTATTTTCTACATTTTTAAGGGGGATGATTCATCCAAGATGTATCGTTCTACATGGGATCTGAAACAATGATAAACTTAAAGGGATCCTGTCACCTCCAAAACGCCTCCTAAGCTATCAAAACATGTCCCTGCAGCATCCCATCACTAATCTCACGCTCCTTTTGGCTCAGAAAAGCATCCTGTGAAAGTGGAGAAAAATGTTTTATAACTTACTCATTAGCGATGTTAATTAGCTGGGGCTATATTCTTTAGCCCCTAGGGTGGGCCCTCTTCGTCATAAGATCACACCCTAATATTCATATTGTATTCAGTGCCACCCTGCTCTCCACGGCGATGCCTGCTGGGCAGTAATGACGCAAAACAAGTAATTTCCGGCATCGGGTGACGTCAGTACACCCGCGCCGCTCTGTAGGCTTCAAGCACCGCATTGCGCATGCGGTGCTTGAAGCAGTACACAGCTTGGAGTCAGGAAAAGTGTTGCATGCTGTGGGCTTACCTGGTATGGATGCCCCTTCTTTCTTCTAAGCATGACATCATGCATTATTGTGGCAACCAGTCTCTGGGGTACCACGTGTACTTTTTTCTTGCAGATTTGCTGCAGAAATAAATCTGCAGCTTGTCAAATATTGCAGTGTTTTTTGCAATGTTTTTCAACCCCAAATGCAAGGAAAAGAATGTATAAAAAAGTTACAAAAACACATCAAAAACTCATTACATTTTTTATGTGTTTTCTGCCAGAAGATGAAGATTTGGTGCAGGAATGTCTGCGTTTAAAGTAAATGTTCAAGAATGCTCAAGAGTTCATAGGTAAATCGTGGAAGCATAGTAAGCTTGGTGGTTGCTTATTTACATATTTACATGAAAACAAAACATTTACATTTTAACCTGGTGTACACCTTAGTCTTGGTATCGAACATGAACTTGACCCTGAGTACTGCGCTGAGACCTTTGCAGCACTGATGTTTCTAATAATGACCTAACTTGGTCTAATGTGTTTGTTGGGGACCCACTAGTGACTATACTGTCTCAAGGGTAGGCTAGGCAGCTTTCTGTGACTACTTAGACTTACTATAGTCATGACAGGTTCGCCGCTAGCAGGGGGTCGATTCTCTTGTTCCATTGCAGGTGTTGCGACTGTTGCTTGAGCTGGTGGTTCTTCAGGTCTTTCTTGAGTCTCAACTGGTTCAGGTACGACAAGCTGGGGAAAAGTCAGTCCAGGTACTACAATTGCTCCATTTAACAGTGTCCATGATCTGGGAAAGTCTCCAAGAACGGTATGCATCATCTCTTCCTCTTTTTCTAAGGGCTAAGGCTTGTCTTCAACTCCTTCTCTGTTTCTTGATTGGTCACGGCATTTCTTTAGATGATCTCTTGAAACTGCCGCTGAGGTCTCTCCTCCGTCTTTACTGATTAAGCAGACTTTGACATTGTCAAAATTTGAAGGCAATATGGTATATGACTCTGCCTCCCACTGGTCATCCAATTTGTTTGTTCATCTCTTCCACTTGAGGATTTGTTCTCCAGGTTTTAAGGGAGCTGAAGGTGCGTGTTTGTTATAGGCTCTCTCTTGCCTTTTTCTTGCTTGAGACAGGTTTCTCTCTATGCACTTTTGCACTTTATGGTACTGTTGTTGACATTCTGTATCCCAATCTACATCCGGTGGGGCTGTCTCAGGTTTCAGGTTTCATCACTCCTATATCTAGGTCAATGGGCAGCTTGCCAGGTCTTGCCCTCATCAGTTAGGCAGGTGTACAGTTGGTGGAGTTCACAGGAATATGATTTGTATAAGTCCACTAATTCTGGCAAATTCTCTGGCCAGATACTTCTTTACTCCAGTGGCAGTATCTTCAACAGGTCTATCACTACCTGATTCATCTTCTTGCACATGCCATTGGTCTGTAGGTGGTACAGCATCGTTCTAATTTTCTTGCAGCCGTACAAGTTGCAAAACTCCTGGAACACCTCTGCCTTGAACGCTGGACCTTGGTCTATAAGAACCTGTTCAGGGTTGCTATGGGATCTGCAGCAATGGGTTTGAAAGGCTATTGCCACTGTCTTCGCTCGGGGTCAGCTTCACATGGTCCAAGGCTACAAGTTCAAGTGGTTGCCTGGTGACAATAGGCTGTAGAGGAGCTCTGTGGCTGTCATAATCTTCCTCCACAGGTCCACAATCTCTGCACCATTCTTGATGGCTTCCCTCATGCCAACCCAGTAGAATCATTCACGCCATAGAACTACCAGCTTCCTCCATCCAAAATGCCCTGCTGCATCTTGGTATACCTTTAGGGCCATCTGGATATCTCTCTTCAGGATCACTATCTGCCAGACCAGTTCATGAGTTCATGCATTGATCTGCTGCCTGCACAGCTTACCTCCATAGATGAATAATTTGCTCTTCTCTTTCCATAACTGTTGTGTCTATTGCAGAGCATCTGGACCAGGACGTGAGTCGGCATGCATCAGCTCCTTGACTAAGTGGATGGCTGGGTTGCTATCTTGCATCTCCACCCAACCATGGTGAGGTAACAGGTTGAACGTGGCTTCTTGCATGATAGGCCGCTTGTCTCTCAAACAATGGGAACACTGTGATGCACTACTGCGGTGAAAAGCCGGTAGCTTTATCTCTTCCAGTTCCTATGGGTCTTCTCCTGCATCTTGCAAGTTGGGCATCCTTGACAGCTCATCAGCGTTGACGTTCTTATGCCTTGCCCAGTACTTGATGGTAAAGTTGTAGTTGGACAACCGGGCCATCCATCGCTGTTCCAGCGCACCTAACTTTGCGGTTTAAAAGTGGGTCAGTAGATTATTGTCTGTATAGATGGTAACTTCGCCGAAGCCGGGTAGTGTTTAAAGTGTTAAGTTACAGCCCTGATATTGCTGGGAACTCTAGCTTGAAAAAGCTATAGTAGTTGGGATTCCTTTCTGTAGGATAGAGCTTCCTGCTGGCATAGGCAATTACTGTCTCCTTGCCTCTCTGCATCTGAGATAACGGCTCTCAATCCCACGTTGCTCGCATCTGTTTAAAGCACAAACTGTTGGCCATAGTCAGGGTAGGCCGGGATCTCGTCCCCCGTAATGGCCCACTTCAACTGGTGAAGAAGTCTTCTACTCTGCTGTCCCATTCAAATGGAGGACACACGTTCTTGGCCTTCTTGGACTGGCTTTCCAGGAGGTCTTGCAAAGGCGCAGCTATCTTTGTGAAGCCCTTGATATACCTCCAGTAGTAGCCCACCAGTCACCGTAACTGTTGTACTTCTTTGATGGTAGTGGGCCTCAGTCTGTCGTGATTACTGTGACTTTATCAGGGTCTGGTGCCACACCTTCAGTGCTGACCACATGTCCTAGGCATTTTACCCTGGGCTTCAGTAAGTGGCACTTGGACGGCTTCACTTTCATGCCAAAATTGGATAATGCCTCAAATACTTCAGCCAGGTGCTTCAAATGGTCTTTGTACATCTTCGGGTAGACTATTATGTCATCCATATGATTAATGCAAAGCAGTCTGTGGTGCGCTCAGGAAAGGCAGGCAGGGTGAATTATAGATAAAACTTAGCTTTTTATTATTCTCCTTCACAGCCACTATGGTTGTAGTATTTATAGGGTTAATCACGGGATTTGAGGATTAGTTGACATAAAGGGGGTTGTTAACCAATGAAGGTTGTTTTTTACTTATAAAAGTTGCAACTTTGAAGTCCTCCTTCATTCTACCTGAGGAAAACTGCTGTGTCCGTGGAAACGCGTTGTGTTTTTATAAAAAAAAAAAAAAAAAAAAAAAAAAAAGTGGCTGTGAAGGAGAATAATAAAAAGCTAAGTTTTATCTATAATTCACCCTGCCTGCCTTTCCTGAGCGCTCCACAGACTGCTTTGTATTAATCATATGTTCCAGTTTCTCCTTTGGAGGATCAGCAGCAGGAGCAGCTTGGAAGGTTACATTAACAAAAGGACCTGTGTGGTGTGAGGTGAAGGCTTGGAGCTACAGGACCTTTCCTGTCTGAGCGGTCACGTGTTCAGAGCTGGGGCCGGGGGAAGCAGCTCACAGGCAGCAGCACACAGAGATTCCAGGGAGAGCGATTAAGCTCCACAATTCAAGTGATTTACCAGGGATGTGCAGGCCAGTGCACAGCCCTCCAAGGTGAGCAGCTTTTTTACTAGTTAGGGAAAGAAATTGTTTATACAGGTGCACCCATTGTGCATCCTTTTCTGTTTATTTACATATTATGTCATCCAGGTACAGTAACACGGTTTCAAAGTGTTTATGCCCCAGGCAACACTCCATCAACCACTGAAATGTTCTCGGTGCATTGCAGAGTCCAAATAACATGCAGTTTAACTCACAGAGGTCAATCGGTGTCGTGAACACGGTCTTTTCTCTGTGTGCTTCTGCCTCCGGAACCTGCCAATACCCACTGGTGAAATCTAAGGTGGGAAAATAGTTTGCCGTTCTCAGTGCAGCTAATGACTCTTCAATTCTAGGTAACAGGTAAGCATCCTTATGTGTAATGCAATTAATCTGCCTGGAAGTTAACGCACATTGTCATTGTACCATCTTTTTTCTTTACCAGGACTAGTGGAGCTGCCCAGGGGCTCAACTATCTCTGATCACCCCAGCCAACTTCATTTACCATAACATTTCTTTGGCACATTGATAGTGAGCGGTTGGTACAGGCTGGTACCTCTCTTTAATGGGTGCATGGTCTCCAATAGGGAAGTGATGTTGTACCTCTTTTACCTGCCGAAATTCCAAAGGATGTTTACTAAAGACCTGTTCATATTCTTGAATTACCCGGTAAACTCCATGCTTCGGGTGCGAAGGGGTGGGGTCAGTGCCTACGTGTAGCTTCTGACACCAGTCCTTCAGCTGTCCCTAGGAGCCATTGTCCTCTGCCTGGTTGGACAGAATCAAGGGTTCCACTGCCGTGATCTCATTGTTATTGACAGTTAACAGCTTAGCAATGGTAGCATACCGAGGTAGCTTGACCTCTTCTTCTCCACAGGTTAAGACACGTATTGGTACCCTCCCCTTGCGGACATCAACTAGCCCTCTGGCTGTTATCAGAGTGGGCCTACTATCTGAGTACACGGTCTCCACCAGGCATTGGTAGTCTTGACCCCTAAGGCCCATTGCTTCCTTACACCAGATTAATATTTCACTTTTCGGGGGTATTGCAATGGGGACTGGATCACTTAATCTTACACTGCCGACTTCTCAACCACACAGCTCCACCTGCTGGCTCTGCATCAGGGCCTTTATCTCTTTCTGCAGTACCCTCTGCTGCCCGGTGTTGGCAGTTTTGGCAACCTGTTGTAACAAAGCAATAATTTCTCCTAGACAATTCTCAATTACATTAGTGCCTAGAGTAATAATTGGGTTACATTCTCACTGGTCATCATTCCCTGGGTGTTTAATTCTACAAGCCGCACCTTAATGGTCACCACTTTGAACCCCGCTTGTCGTAGAGGTTAACAATTGCTGGCGTATATTTTAAAGCTTTCATCTGGGTGACGGGTGAGGTCAGAGTTGTCCCAGTACCGTTTATAAAGGGTATAAGGCATCGTCGTCACCTGCGTCTAATAAAGCATTCATGAGAATGCCATCCATGACAGGCAGAATCGGTCATCCTCCCACATACCTGTCACGTCAGTTCTGTGGGCCAGGTTGTCTCATTCCTGGGGGATGGTCTGCTGCCACAGGGGATTCTTGTTTAACCCCTTAGTGACGAAGAAATTTGTCATTTTTCATTTTCGTTTTTTCGCTCCTCGGCTTCCAAGAGCCATAACTTTTTTATTTTCCTGTCGACACAGACATATGATGGCTTGTTTTTTGCGAGACGAGTTGTACTTTCAGATGCAATCATTTTTTTTTTCCATATAATGTACAGGGAAATTTCAAAAAAATTCCAAGTGCAGTGAAATTCCAAAAATAAGTGCAATTACACGTTTGAAGTGCAATAAGACATTTGTTTTTTGGGTTTTGTAGTCGCCGTGTTCACTATATGCTAAAACCGACATGACTGTGTGATGCCTCGGGTCAGTACGAGTTTGTAGATACCAAACATGTATACCTTTACTGGTATCTAGGTGGTGGAAAAAAATTCAAAAGCATGAAAAAAAAACAATGCACTTTTTGCTCCATGTTCTGCGACCCGTAGCGTCCTCATTTTTCGGGATCTAGGGCTGGGTGACAGCTTATTTTTTGTGTCTCAAGCTGAAGTTTTTAATGATACCAAACTTGGGTGGATGCGCTGTTTTGATCGCCCGTTATTGCATTTTTTAGCATTGTTGCAGCGGCCATAAAAACATAATTTTGGTGTTTGAACCATTTTTTGCGCTACGCAGTTTACGGCTCTCATTATTTTATTCTTTATATTGATAGATCGGGCGATTCTAAAAGCGGCGATACCAAATATGTGTATTTTATTTTATTTTTTAATACTTTTATTGTGGATGGGAGAAAAGGGGGGTGATTTGAACTTTCATGTTTTTTTTTTTTCAACTTTGTAAAAACTTTATTTGTTTATTGATTCTTACTTTTACACAGCCCCTGTGAGAGGCATGCAGCTGCACAGTCTGATCGCTTCTAACACATACAGATAAGCTGCAGCTCATCTGCATCTGTCAGAATCGCGAACCTGTTGTGGTTGGCAGCCCCTGCCAACCACAACCCGGAAGTGCTCTGTGACAGGCTCCGGGGTCAAGCCAGGACCCCGGCCTGTCACGTCAGCACGGGAGATCCCGCGAAACTATCGCGAGATCTCTCGTGGAGCCGGGTAAGCGTGCGCTGCATGCTCCTGCTCCCTTAGATCCCGCTCTCAGAGATTGATGGCGGGATCTAAGGGGTTAAACAGTGCCGATCGGCAGCGGGACCGATCCGACCTGTTATTCCCATATCTCAGCTGCTGAGAACAGCTTTGATGTGAGCTCCGTGCAGGAGCTCACATCAAGCTCCCCCTAGTGGCAGCCGCCGTATATATACATAAGACCGTCACTAAGGGGTTAAAGAACAAAATCTTGCTATGTGGTCCACCTAGTTGCAGCGGTGGCAAATGAGTTGTCCTGTAGCATCATAGCGATCGCTGGCTTGTCCTCTGATCAGTGGATACCTCCTCTGGCGTAGCCATGAGACGTCATCAGGGCTGGAGGCCAACTGTATCTCCTTCGATGATTTGGGCCCCTGCATGGACTGTACAGCTTTTGTTAGTTCAGCAATACTCTTGGTCAGCTGTTGCACCTACAATTGTAAGGCATCAGGGGTAACAGTTTCTAGAGTCTGTGCACTGACCCCCAATGTGGCCGAGGAAGAGGGCGCCACCTCCGGGTAGTATGTTAGAGCCAGTCACTGGGGGGCTCCTGTGCTACTGGCCTTGGGATTTCGCAGCACTCCAATGGCCCAATCTTTAAATTGCACAAAGTTAGGTCAGTGTTTTGCAGGGCCAATATATGGAGCTGTGTTCGGTGGGGATAAGACCGGAGCCCCTCAATAAACTGCTCAGTCAACAGCTTGTTTTCATCTCATGCACTGTCGGGGTCTACTTGCTTCATAATCCTTAGCGCCTCTTGGAGATTTAATGCATAGGCCTTTATACTGTCTTGCACCCGTTGTTTGCACCCATAAAACCTCATTTTAATTTCTGCTGCAGTACGGGTGTCAAAGGTTTCCTTCAACCTGGCCAAGATTTGTTTAACAATTCTTTTGTCAGTGTCCAATCAGGACTTTACCTCTCTTTGGGCTGCACCACTCAATTGTACTATTAGAATGATAACTTTTTGGTTCTCAGTCAGGGAATACACTTCAAACAAGCTTTTCAGTCTCCCTGAAGTGGTTCAGGGTATCCAATTCCCATGAATACTAGCCATGTCGCTCCCGGTGTATACGGCATTGATAACGGCATGACTGGTTCCCCTGCAAGTGCTGTGGTTATGTCTGAAGCTGGGGCTTCGGCTACGGCCATGACTGGGGCTGTGGAGACTACTAAGGCTGCAGGGGCATCTGGGGCTATGACTGAGACCACTGCAGGTTCTCCTCCCTCCAGATCAGACATTCTTCTCCCCCTAGTGAACCAGGCTCTCAGTCTCTGTTGTCTTATCAGTCTACTACTCCGCAGGCGGAGAGTCGAGCGTACAGGAGATTTCTGGATCAGGGCCTATTGCGTCCCGCCGGCTGACGTCAGGACGCAGGGCAGGATTTCTCTTTGCGCCCTTTCTAAGGTACAGTAATGGTGACAGTTACACAGTTCGATAAATTCTATTGCACACAGTACCCGTCAACATCGGGCACAAAACCCTGCGTATGACTCTAAGTTTTTGATGCACCCCTAGTACCATAGGGTACTCAGAAATGGGCTTTAACACTAGAACTACCGCATGTTTCATAATACCTATAACTACCATTAGGGGTCATTTTGACCCCCATTCAAAAGTACTGACTCTGGAGTAAAAATAACTTTTTTGTTGCCAACAAATTAAAGAACATTTATTTTAAATTAGTAGGAACAGTAATAAGATCAAGTACAGCAGTTTAAACGCTTTTTCCTATTACATGGTCAGAGCATGCGGTCTCCAACAGTTAAAGGGAACCAACCACCCCAAATGACCCCCCCGGACTGTTAATATGTGTCCCTACACCCAGCACACACATTTGGGGCAATCGTTTTTGCTAAAAAAAACTGTTTAGTAGAAGCTAAGATATAGCTTTATAAAGTTTAAAAAATGTTGCCGACTGGGCGTTACCTAGCTTGTCCTCCTGCATCTGCCCGTCAGCCTCCTCTCCCCCCTCCCTTCAGTAAAGCCCTGCCCTTTCAGCCTCGTCACAGGCTGGTGCACGGACTCTCATGGCTGCGCACACGACATCAGCTACAGCCAGGGTCACGAGCACACGCTCAATATAAGTCATGGTGGGGGCCGCAGCTATAAGTCGGGTGGGGCCCGGGGGGGTTTGGAGCACTGCGCAATATGTATTACCTGGTCCGATGCCGTCCCTGCAGTCCTGTCTGGTGCTGTCCCCGCTGCTCTGTCCGATGCTGTGCCCGCTGCTCTGTCCGGTGCTGTGCCAGTCTACATGCTGTTCCCCAGGCCGGTAACATGATTATCGGTGCGGGCGCCGGGCAATGGGGACGCTTCCTGCTTCCTCCTGCCAATCCCCGCCCAGGTCAGCCCTGCACCAATGAGAACGCAGGGCCAGTGATGTAATGTAACCGCCCCTGCACTGTGATTGGCTCAGGACCCGTGAGTCACGGGTCTCAGCGGCGATCACATGACACAATGGCCCTGCGTTCTCATTGGTGCAGGGCTGACCTGGGCGGGGATTGGCAGGAGGAAGCAGGAAGCGTCCCCATTGCCCGGCGCCCGCACCGATAATCATGTTACCGGCCTGGGGCACAGCATGTAGACTGGCACAGCACCGGACAGAGCAGCGGGCACAGCACCGGACAGAGCAGCGGGGACAGCACCGGAGAGGAATGCAGGGACGGCACCGGACCAGGTAATACATATTGCGCAGCGCTCCAAACCCCCCCGGGCCCCACCCGACTTATAGCTGCGGCCCCCACCATGACTTATATTGAGCGTGTGCTCGTGACCCTGGCTGTAGCTGATGACGTGTGCACGGCCATGAGAGTCCGTGCACCAGCCTGTGACGAGGCTGAAAGGGCAGGGCTTTACTGAAGGGAGGGGGGAGAGGAGGCTGACGGGCAGATGCACTCGGCAGGAGGACAAGCTAGGTAACGCCCAGTCGGCAACATTTTTTAAACTTTATAAAGCTATATCTTAGCTTCTACTAAACAGTTTTTTTAGCAAAAACGATTGCCCCAAATGTGTGTGCTGGGTGTAGGGACACATATTAACAGTCCGGGGGAGTCATTTGGGGTGGTTGGTTCCCTTTAACACAAACAGTACTTTCTTCCACTTTCCCAGTGCAATTTCCACAAACTGGTTTGTTACAGCTTGCGCAAGTTTTAGTTGTTTTGTTTTCGTTGCATCTTCCAATTCCACATTTTCGACGCTTGCGGATTTCTTGTCCTTTTGTTTGTGGTTCAGACATTGCGGATGATGGGCCACTTCTTGATTTCAAATAATTCTTGCGAAGGTCTAATGCCAGCTGAAGAATGAGCTCCTGTCTGCTAATTTTACTCCCAGTTGCTGTTTTATAGAGTATAGTTGTACATTACAAAACACCTGAACAGGCCATCGGTGGCTTCCAGATTTTGTGGTGTACTTTCGAGCTATCTGGTCTACTGTGTCCACTCCAACCTTTGTTTTATTGTAAAATTGTACCGTTTCCGTGTTTTTTTTTTTTCTTGTCGTTTCCAATTACACTCTACAACTAGGGAGAAGCACTGTGATTTTCTGTACTCTGTAATCTACTACTTTTATGTATTGGGTCAAATTGACCCCTTCAGTACTTATAGGTATGAATTGTAAAATTCGGGCCCCTGAAAAAGTTACAATTCATTTTTGTGTCCTAAAATATACACTACCATGAATAAATAAAAGTCACAAAAACTCAGAACTTATTTGTTAAAATTTTAGAAATTATAAGGAAAAGAAATAACAAAAGGGTCAAAATGACCCCTCCGGTAGATCTAGTGTTAATACTTCTGGGGAGCAACAGGGGTTGAGATCTGGCTCCGTGACCCTGGGTATCAAATAAAAGATAGAGGATTTTGGTTTTGGGGACGCCACCCTTGATGTTTGGCTATTGATGGCCAACACTGTGGTGCGGGACCTCTGGGGATGATGAATTCGCAGCTAGGGTGGTATCGCTCTCTACAGGTGGACCTGTTTTCCAGGGCAACCTGTAAAGTCTATTGCGGTGGTAGGCCATTGAGGTGCAGGTCTAAGGGCATGGAATAACTGACAGACACACAGTACGTAGTTTTCTTTACCTTTATTGGTATTTGCAGGTTCAGAGCAAGACACTGTCCACAGGAGATGTTAGGAATCCAGGTGGCCTGGAAGCAAGTTGGGGATCTCCTCACCCAGTGAGTTCTGAGGCCTCCCTGCTGCGCTCGTCTTTGCTGGCCCTTGCTGCCTGTAGCTAAGCTGCGACCCTCTCTTCCTGCTTGTAAGTCTCTCACCTGTATGCCAGGCAGCTCAAGTCCTCCTCTGGCAACAGTCCCTGAGCTTTCCGATGCTGCTATGTCTCCAGGTACTTTGCTGTGCCTGGGAGACATGGAGTCTCCCGTCCTCCGGGTTTGTCTGTTGGGTCCCTCACAACCTTGACCACTCCTCTAGCAACTGTCCCTGAGCTCTCCAATGCTTCTGTGCCTCCAGGTACTTTACATGGAGTCTCCATTCCTCCAGATTTGGCTGCTTGATTAGTAGTATCCTCACAACCTCGGACTCCGGTGTTCATTTCTGGAGCTCTGATCTGAGGTGAGCTGGGCAACTGGCTCCACTCCCCAGGCCTTCTTCTCTCCTTCCTCAGACCCTCTCTTACAGGTCCCTCAGGCTTGCTTTACCATCGCTCTCTACTTTGCCTGGGAAGAGCTTAGCACTGCTCCAGTCCACAGGTCGTCTTCACAGTCCTCCTAGGAACTGAACCCCCTAAACCTGCCCCCAGGCCAGAATTTATAGGGGAGATCCCCTGAACCCAGATTTCTGATCTTACCCTTCTGGTCTGAAGTCAGAAAAAGTGTTGCATGTGGTGGGCTTACCTGGTGTGGATGCCCCTTCTTATTTCCAAGCATGACATCACCACCCCAGGAAGTCAATGCCATTGTAGCAACTGAACTCTGGGGTGCCACATGTGAACTTTTTTTTCTTGCAGATGTGCTGCAGAAATAAATCTACAGCTTGTCAATTATTGCAGTGTTTTTGCAGTGTTTTACCACCCCAAATGCATGGTAAAAAAATGCATTAAAAAATGCTACAAAAACACATAAAAACTCATTACATTTTTTTTAGTATTTTTCTGCCAGAAGATGCAGATTTGGTACAGAAATTTCTGGAACGAAGAACTTAACTTGCGCAAATACCCAAAAAGTCCAGATCTGAGCCACCTTCAGCTGTTTAAGACACATGATGGCTGATTTAATCATAAGCAGCGACACAACCCTTAATGTACCATTACGTCAAAGATCAAGAAGGGATTCCGTCACAGTAGAATATTTCTCAACCTAAACTAGTACTCTTCCAATTTAGAGAGACTTACACAGCTGTAAGTCCTGAGATTGAAGAGATACAAGAAGCTTATTAATTTTTCCAAGTGTATTGGAAAATAGGACAAACAGTGACACAGTTTACTTCTAGAGCTGGGACTTGTTTTTTTCAATTATTTACATTTTTATAAATGTATACAGGGATTTAGTAACATATTGTATTTCAAAAGGTCTGCTTTTAGTAACATTAGTCACTGGAAGTATTAATTCCGAACACTTACTAAGTATGTGTTTCTTCATTGACATTGTGTGTCCTACTCTCCATGGCGAATGCTATGGTAAAAAATCTGGGTTAATTACCATTACGATCTCATCAGGCAGACATCTGAAAGCAAAATTGATTTCCTCATTAGTGGAATCTATTTATACAAAGTGATAATTATACTTTTATGAATTATTCAAGTGACAATGACAGACCTAAACAAATGCAACAATAAGTTATGCTATTTTTATATGATATTTTACTTTATTGTAAGGTGGACTAATTTCTAAAAAAAACATGTAAAATGTAAAACATTGTATGGTAGAGGTTTTTTTCAATGATCTTGGTCTTCAGTGTAGAATTCCTAAGAATCAAATTGTGTTTCAAAATTAATAAAAAGTATGATTTTAGTTTACAGTTACTCAAGCAAGAAACCAACCAGAATATACAAATGAGAATGAGGTTCGAAACTCATTGACTGTACTTTGAAAACGCCACAACAAAGTTGTTGTAGAGTTTTTCTGGTTAAACTTTAGACACGAATGATTAAATTTTATTATTTCACCATAATATTAGAACTATGTGAAAATAATCAGATCAGAGGGTACTTACCTTTTTACTCTTTCCGAGTCCAATGCCATCTCTCTACTGTTAACCCAACTTTGGCTACAGTGGCCATGTTATGACTTCAGCATACATAACTGCTGCAGTAAGTCACTGACCTTAGTGAGTTAGAAGAAGATGAGCGTAATCTCAGTTTGTTATATTATAACTCTGCTCGCCTATGGAATAAAAAAAATTTGAAGCCCCTTGAACTTAATAAAATATTAACATTTCAGGATCTAACGTGTCATATACATTTAGTACAGTTCATAGCAAGGATTAGACAATTAAACTTATTTTCTAGTATGTTTTTCTGTCATTTGTTTTTTTTCCCTCTACAATCATGTATTTAGATGCTTATAGTTTGTTTATGGAGCTTTACTCTTTTAGTAAAATTTTAGGTACAGGAAAATACTATACTTCTATTTTTTGCCTATATTTTAAATCCAAGAAAAAAATTAGATGAATACTTTTTCCTGTTAAACTATGAATATTTCTGAAAATGCTTTCCAAATATGCCTGTGAATTTGTTTACTCTAACTTTTGAACTGAATGCACTCTCTGTATTAGGTTCATAAGTGTCTTAAGGCCACGTTACACACACAGATATCTGTTCAGATATATTGGTCTCAGATCTCTGGTTGCAGTGAAATCATGAACACATTGTTCTATTTGTACACAGCCACAAAATGGAGCAATGTGTCCATGATTTCACTGCAACCAGAGATCTGAGACCAATATCTGAACAGATATCTGTGTGTGTAACGTGGCCTTTAATTGAAACACTAGTTGAACCAATGTTGCTCTAAATGTGACTCTTGAGATAAAAACGATGGGAACCATTATTCTAAAGGTACCATTACACACAGAGGTATATTGCTTGCAACTCACTGGTTGCAGTGAAATCATGGACACATTGTTCCATTTTGTACATGGCAACAAAATGGAACAATGTGTCCATTATTTCACTGCAACCAGTGAGTTGCAAGCAATATATCTCTGTGTGTAATGGTACCTAAAAAGGCCGACACACCTCATCGTTGACAACATTGAAGGCTGATCACTGGTGAGACGTCACACAGGCAGACTCACCAGCAATCGGTACCAGCGAGATCGCTGCTAACCATGTAAACAAGTGGGTAACTAAGTGCCGTGCGGTGCTTAGTTACCCAATGTCTACCATGGATATCAGCTCCCAGCGCTTGCTGAGAGGCGCTGGGAGCTGGCTTCTCGCTCATCTACCGGTGTCTCACGCCGCGATGCGGCGTGTCCATCGGGCGTCCATCGCCTGGTTTTAGAGCAGGTTCTAAAACCTGGCGACCGTCAACCAGCGATTTATTGCTGGTTGATGCGCCCTGTCACACACGTCCATATCGCTGCAACATCATGTGCAGCAGTGATATTGCACGCGATATTGATGCGTGTGACGTCCCCATTAAAGGCTGAGTCTACACAGTTTAATATAATATATGAAGATTGCTAGTAAAGACTAAATATTTTCTTGACTCTCCTAATTTCCATTGCTTAGATTATGTATTTTTCCTAATTTATGCTTCTAGTCTGATTTTTCCTGTTTGTACAATGAAACTCATTTCTACTTCTTTACACACAGCAGAGACATGCAAAAAAACACCACTGAGGTGCTATATTTTAGCGCTCTAGCCACATATAGTTAATTATTTCTATTGATTATTTCAAGGAATTGATTTTAATCTTGCTCTGCTAATATATCACTAGATAGTGGCTTGGTATAAGTTGCACTGTTAGGGTACCGTCACACCTGGACATATCGCCAGCAATTTCTATGGCGATGCTAAGGCATGGCCTGTCGCCGGCGACATCGCCAATGCGTCGCCTAATGTAAATGGGTGAGGGCGACACATCTGAGTGGTCGCCTGGTTTCACATCAGAGCTCTGAAACCAAGCGACTATTCTTGGACGATGTGTGCTGATCGCCCTGTGTAACATCTCATGAGCGATGTCAAGAGCGACAGCACCCATCGCCTAAACCATTCCAGGAGGCGTTTATGGGCGTAGTTACTACCTCTGCCGGTCTGCGTGGATTGGTGGCAGCTCGAGCGTTCCGATTGGTAATCTTGTTCCTCGGTGCCATATTTGATGATGTGTGCGTCCAAAGGTGTATCACCCAGGAGCGTACATACTGTACAGTAGCGCATTGATCTGGCCTCTGTGTTTGCGGCTGTGTTCCAAAGTGCAGCGATGTGCGACGGCCCAAAATGTGTGTTAACATCAACGCAATTGTCATTACATGTCAACTAATGTCTGCATCAGAGTCCTGTAGTGGCAGCCTTCCTGTTTAAAGTATATGACGCAAAAGCATACAGTGAATCCTGTGGCTTTTGTGCCTCTGGGCCCCCGTCAACATATGACATCTTTCCAGTGCGTTGATTCGCCATAACGTTGTCAATCTTTTGGCGCCGCCTTCCTGGTGCTTTCCCTTTCCCTGCAGAATAGTAAAATGGTGGCACCCAGGCGAGCTGCAGTGTGGGGGGAGCCTGAGCTCCTTATCCTGGTTGATGTATGTGACACCAGGGATTACTGGTGTCACGAGTTGGGTGTTGTGCGCAGCCCAAAGCAGATCTGCAAGAAAATCGCAGATCTTAAATACAATACGCCTGGACGCATCACCCGACTGCGTGCCAGGATTGCCCAGAATAACATAGTAACATAGTTTTTAAGGTTGAAGGAAGACTTTAAGTCCATCTAGTTCAACCCATAGCCTAACATGTTGATCCAGAGGAAGGCAAAAAAAAACCCATGTGGCAACACTAAGCTCCACATTGGGGGACTCACTCATTACAACAGCATGTGGCAGAGAGTTCCATAGTCTCACTGCTCTTACAGTAAAGAATCCGCGTCTGTGATTATGATTAAACCTTCTCTCCTCCAGACGTAGAGGATGCCCCCTTGTCCCAGTCTCAGGCCTAAGAGTAAAGAGATCATTAGAAAGGTCTCTGTACTGTCCCCTCATATATTTATACATTATTATAAGATCACCCCTAAGCCTTCGTTTTTCCAAGCTAAATAACCCCAAGTTTAATAACCTGTCTTGGTATTGCAGACCCCTTAGTCCTCTAATGACTTTTGTCGCTCTTCTCTGGACCCGCTCTAGTTCAGCTATGTCTTTCTTATACACCGGAGACCAGAATTGTACACAGTATTCTAAGTGTGGTCGCACTAGTGACTTGTATAGAGGTAAAATTATGTTCTCCTCATGAGCATCTATGCCTCTTTTAATGCATCCCATTATTTTATTTGCCTTTGCAGCAGCTGCCTGACACTGGCCACTAAATGTGAGTTTGTCATCTACCCATACACCTAGGTCTTTTTCAGTGACAGTTTTGCCCAGTGTTTTACAATTAAGCACATAATTATACCTTTTGTTTCCTCTGTCCAAGTGCATAACTTTACATTTATCCCCATTAAAGCGCATTTGCCATTTAGCAGCCCAAGCTTCTAGTTTACATAAATCCTTCTGTAATATAAAATTGTCCTCCTCTGTATTGATTACCCTGCAGAGTTTAGTGTCATCTGCAAATATTGAGATTCTACTCTGTATGCCCCCTACAAGGTCATTAATAAATATATTAAAAAGAAGCGGGCCCAACACTGACCCCTGTGGTACCCCACTGTTAACTGTGACCCATTCTGAGTGTGTTCCATTAATAACCACCCTTTGTTTCCTATCACTAAGCCAGTTCTTAACCCACTTACACATATTTTCCCCTATCCCCATTGCCCTCATTTTATGTATCAACCTTTTGTGTGGCACCGTATCAAAAGCTTTTGAAAAGTCCATATACACCACATCCACTGCATTTCCTTGGTCCAGTCCAGAACTTACTTCTTCATAGAAGCTTATCAGATTAGTTTGACAGGAACGGTCCCTCGTAAAACCATGTTGATAATGGGTCATGAGGTTATTTTCCTTCAGATACTCCAGTATAGCATGTTTTAGAAAACCCTCAAGGATTTTACCCACAGTAGAGGTTAAGCTTACTGGCCTATAATTTCCAAGTTCAGTTTTTGTCCCCTTTTTGAATATTGGCACCACATTTGCTATACGCCAGTCCTGTGGTACAGACCCTGTTATTATGGAATCTTTAAATATTAAAAATAATGGTCTATCTATGACAATACTTAATTCCTGCAGCACTCTGGGGTGTATCCCATCCGGGCCCGGGGATTTGTCAATTTTAGTGGTTTTTAGACGATGCCGTACTTCCTCTTGGGTTAAGCAGGTGACATTTAATTGAGACTTTTTGTTATCACTGATCATATTGTCTGTCATGGGATTTTCTTGTGTAAATACTGTTGAAAAAAAGTCATTTAGCATATTGGCTTTTTCCTCATCCTCATCCACCATTTCACCCAGACTATTTTTAAAGGGGCCAACACCATCATTTTTTAGTTTCTTACTATTTATGTAGTTAAAAAATATTTTGGGATTCTTTTTACTTTCTCTGGCAATGAGTCTCTCTGTCTCAATCTTTGCTGCCTTGATTTGCTTTTTACAAATGTTATTTAATTTTCTGTATTTAATTAATGCTTCATCACTACCTACTTGCTTTAATTCCCTAAATGCTTTCTTTTTGTCACATATTGCACTTCTTACCACTTTATTTAGCCATAGTGGTTTCCTCCTATTTCTAGCATGCTTATTCCCATAGGGTATATATTGTGCACAGGTCCTATTCAGGATGCTAATAAACATCTCCCATTTGTGTTGTGTACTTTTATGTCTCAGGACATCGTTCCAGTTTATTGCACTAAGATCATCTCTCAACCGTTGGAAATTTGCCTTCCTGAAGTTTAGTGTCCTTGTAGCCCCTCTACTACACGTCTTAGTAAAGGATACTTGAAAGCTTATTAAGTTATGATCACTATTACCCAAGTGACCTCCAACCCGTATATTTGATATGCGGTCCGGCCTGTTGGTTAATATTAGGTCCAGCAGTGCCCCCCTTCTTGTTGGGTCCTGAACCAGTTGTGAAAGGTAATTGTCTCTCATAGTTTTCAAAAACTTATTACCTTTGCTGGAACTGCAGGTTTCTGATCCCCAATGTATTTCAGGGTAGTTGAAGTCCCCCATAATAATGACTTCTCCCTGAGTCGCTGCTTCATCTATTTGCTTTATGAGGATATTCTCCTCCACTTCCATTATTGTTGGGGACTTATAACAAACCCCTATCAGTAATTTATTATTTTTTCCCCCTCCCCTTATCTCCACCCACAGGGACTCCACATTTCCATTAGGTTCACCTATATTATCACGCAGGATGGGTTTTAAGGATGATTTTACGTATAAACATACACCTCCTCCTCGCCTATTTGTACGGTCATTTCTGAACAGACAATAGCCCTGTAAATTAACAGCCCAGTCATGGCTCTCGTCCAGCCAAGTCTCCGAAATCCCCACCATGTCATAATTATTTTCCAACAAAATCAATTCTAATTCCTCCATTTTGTTGGTGAGGCTTCTGGCATTAGTGAACATGCACTTTATGCATCTCTCTTTACCTCTATTCCTTCCTACTAGATTGACTGTTCTAACCCCACCCCCCATGCCACCCCCAATTTTATTACTTGTGCCCAGGTTACTGTTTACACTATCTTCCCCTCCTATACAATGAATACCCTCCCCCCCAATCCCTAGTTTAAACACTCCTCCAACCTTCTAGCCATTTTCTCCCCCAGCACAGCTGCACCCTCCCCATTGAGGTGCAGCCCGTCCCTAGCATAGAACCTGTAGCCAACAGAGAAGTCGGCCCAGTTCTCCAGGAACCCAAGCCCCTCCTTCCTACACCAATTCCTGAGCCACTTATTTATCTCCCTAATCTCCCTTTGCCTCTCTGGTGTGGCACGTGGTACAGGCAGTATTTCAGAGAATACTACCTTGGAGGTCCTTGCCTTAAGCTTGCAGCCTAATTCCCTGAAATCATCTTTAAGGACCTTCCACTTGCCTCTAACTTTGTCATTTGTGCCAATGTGCACCATGACCGCTGGGTCCTCACCAGCCCCTCCCAGTAATCTGTCAACCCGATCAGCGATGTGCCGGACTCGAGCGCCCGGTAGGCAGCACACTGTTCGACGATCCCTGTCTTTGTGACAGATTGCCCTATCTATTCCCCTAATAATTTAGTCCCCCACTACCAGCACCTGTCTGGCCTGCCCTACTCTCCCGTTTTCCCCCTTACTGGAGCAGCCACTCCTCTGGCTTTCAGAGGTCATGCCCTGCTGCAGCAGTGCTGTACCTGAACTCCCACCCCCCTCATCTGCCAACATAGCAAATTTATTGGGGTGTGCCAGATCAGGGCTAGCCTCCCTAGCACCCTTCCCTCTACCCCGCCTTCTAACTGTCACCCAGCTAGCTACCTCACGGTCCTGCAGCTCCATACTACCATCCTCCCCCACATCTATCCCATTGAGCAGCTGTTCAGTGAGCAGCAGACTCCTTTCCATATTGTCTATGGATCTCAGCGTTGTCAGTTGTTCATTTAGATCCAGTATCTGGGCTTCCAAATGCACAATGTACTCACATCTCACACAGCAGTATGCACCCTCGACCGGCTGGTCAAGGAATGCATACATGTGGCAAGATGTACACTGGATGGCATTGCCAATCATGGAGCTCATTTCCTAATGAGGATTGCACTAGACAGAAATGATAAGTAAAAAAATGCAAAGTATTAATAAAATACAACCAACAATTCAGTAATTCCTCCCTTCCAAACTCCCTGAATCCAAAGTCACTGAATCACAAGTCACACACTTACTTCTGTCGCACTTGCGCTCTGTCACACGTAGCTCGCGGTCACACTCGCTAGAAAATCAGATGTAAAGAGGTTTTTTTTTATTTTTTTTTTCCCTTAGCAGAAAATCAGCCTATAGCTCAGTGTACTTCCAAGGGACTGGAAGCCCCAACCAGCTGCTTCTTATAAACCCTTAATTATGCACCCCCACCCTTAATTAACCCCTTGTAAGTATAGCTACACAACAGGTTTTAAGTGCAATGTAGCTAACCCTTTAACTTACAGGTAGTAAAATAAGAGACTATAAACTTGTAGAGAGAAAAGAAAGTTAAGAAAGCCCAATAAAATTAAAAAGGTAAAAAAAAAAAACAGTCAGCAATTCACACAGGTATTTGTTGCAGGATTCCCAAACACCTCCTCACTGAATCACAAGTCACACACTTACTTCTGTCGCACTTGCGCTCTGTCACACGTAGCTCGCGGTCACACTCGCTAGAAAATCAGATATAAAGAGGTTTTTTTTTGTTTTTTTTTTCCCTTAGCAGAAAATCAGCCTATAGCTCAGTGTACTTCCAAGGGACTGGAAGCCCCAACCAGCTGCTTCTTATAAACCCTTAATTATGCACCCCCACCCTTAATTAACCCCTTGTAAGTATAGCTACACCACAGGTTTTAAGTGCAATGTAGCTAACCCTTTAACTTACAGGTAGTAAAATAAGAGACTATAAACTTGTAGAGAGAAAAGAAAGTTAAGAAAGCCCAATAAAATTAAAAAGGTAAAAAAAAAAACAGTCAGCAATTCACACAGGTATTTGTTGCAGGATTCCCAAACACCTCCTCACTGAATCACAAGTCACACACTTACTTCTGTCGCACTTGCGCTCTGTCACACGTAGCTCGCGGTCACACTCGCTAGAAAATCAGATATAAAGAGGTTTTTTTTTTTTTTTTTTTTCCCTTAGCAGAAAATCAGCCTATAGCTCAGTGTACTTCCAAGGGACTGGAAGCCCCAACCAGCTGCTTCTTATAAACCCTTAATTATGCACCCCCACCTTAATTAACCCCTTGTAAGTATAGCTACACCACAGGTTTTAAGTGCAATGTAGCTAACCCTTTAACTTACAGGTAGTAAAATAAGAGACTATAAACTTGTAGAGAGAAAAGAAAGTTAAGAAAGCCCAATAAAATTAAAAAGGTAAAAAAAAAAACAGTCAGCAATTCACACAGGTATTTGTTGCAGGATTCCCAAACACCTCCTCACTGAATCACAAGTCACACACTTACTTCTGTCGCACTTGCGCTCTGTCACACGTAGCTCGCGGTCACACTCGCTAGAAAATCAGATATAAAGAGGGTTTTTTTTGTTTTTTTTTTTCCCTTAGCAGAAAATCAGCCTATAGCTCAGTGTACTTCCAAGGGACTGGAAGCCCCAACCAGCTGCTTCTTATAAACCCTTAATTATGCACCCCCACCCTTAATTAACCCCTTGTAAGTATAGCTACACCACAGGTTTTAAGTGCAATGTAGCTAACCCTTTAACTTACAGGTAGTAAAATAAGAGACTATAAACTTGTAGAGAGAAAAGAAAGTTAAGAAAGCCCAATAAAATTAAAAAGGTAAAAAAAAAAACAGTCAGCAATTCACACAGGTATTTGTTGCAGGATTCCCAAACACCTCCTCACTGAATCACAAGTCACACACTTACTTCTGTCGCACTTGCGCTCTGTCACACGTAGCTCGCGGTCACACTCGCTAGAAAATCAGATATAAAGAGGGTTTTTTTTTGTTTTTTTTTTCCCTTAGCAGAAAATCAGCCTATAGCTCAGTGTACTTCCAAGGGACTGGAAGCCCCAACCAGCTGCTTCTTATAAACCCTTAATTATGCACCCCCACCCTTAATTAACCCCTTGTAAGTATAGCTACACCACAGGTTTTAAGTGCAATGTAGCTAACCCTTTAACTTACAGGTAGTAAAATAAGAGACTATAAACTTGTAGAGAGAAAAGAAAGTTAAGAAAGCCCAATAAAATTAAAAAGGGAAAAAAAAAAGCAGTCAGCAATTCACACAGGTATTTGTTGCAGGATTCCCAAACACCTCCTCACTGAATCACAAGTCACACACTTACTTCTGTCGCACTTGCGCTCTGTCACACGTAGCTCGCGGTCACACTCGCTAGAAAATCAGATATAAAGAGGGTTTTTTTTTTTTTTTTTTTTCCCTTAGCAGAAAATCAGCCTATAGCTCAGTGTACTTCCAAGGGGAAGTGGTGAGTATTTAGTATGACAACATACACATACCCTTCTGTGTAAAGAAAGACATATGAAGGCCAGCACATGCCACTGTACACCCCAACATATATAGGGGTAATGTATGTGAGAGCTTCTTCATGACTCTGCAGTTGCAGGATCATCTGCCACATCATCCACATCCACAATACACTTCTGTGGGTCATGTGTCACAACACACTTGTATGCAGACACAATACCCACAGGCCTACAGTATGTGTGTAAATATGCATAGAGCAGCCTCAGCATGTAGGCCATTATCTCACACCACTCAGCTCACACACACACTTATATAATAGCCCATATTTATGTAACTCCTACAACCTTGCATGTGCAGGAGGAGAAGCCCTTTTTGGCCCATGTAAATTATATGTCTACTTTACCTAGCCACATATTGTCATATGTTGACCTTACCCACATATGACATAATGTTGGCCTATCCTGGCCTTCTTTCAATTGCACTCAACCTGACCTAATGAACTTCAAACAGCATTGTTTCATAAGTCCCCCCATATGTGGCCATGTTGTTATTGTGATTAAGTTTTGTTGTTGCCTCAACAGGTAGGGACAGAAGGCGTGACCATCCCCCATCCCCCGCTGTAGGAGCACCACCCAGCCAACCTGGCTTGCCGGCCCAACAGCCAGCAGGAACGCCAGCTGCCTCATCCACAGAGGCATTGCCAGCAGCCCCAGAAAATCATGGCCAAACATCCCCGACACCACCACATCTCCAAAGGCCCACATCACCACACAGTCCTAGACCATCAGGCTCTGAAGGGACACCAAGGGCTGCACCCACCCCACCCTTGGAAGGAGAGATCTCGAGTGGTGCAAATTCAGCACAGTGGTCCCCTGAGGACCCCACAAACGGGCAAGAAGGTGGGTGTAATGTCAATATTACTCATATATACTGTGCACTATATCTGTTTTTCTGGGTTTTTTTTGCCTTAATTTGAATGTAGGGACCTTTGTTATGGGCCAATACAAATACACATATGCTGATCTCATTACAGATGACACCAGCAATGCAGTGGACTGGGTCATCAGCCCCTCACCATCCCCATCTTGAATGCAGAGTTGCTTCAATGGCCGTGCCTGAATTACATTAATTATGTTACTAATACTGTGTGTTTATTTGTCCCAGGAATGAGTTGCATGTACCAGTATGGTGTACCAAAAACGTATGGTGACATAATGTCTGATTTATAGGGGTACATAAGCATTGGGGACATATGTACGGGACCTAGGGACAGGCCTTTGTGGTGACACTGTATGATGCCTGTGTGTGTTTTCCTCCATATACATGTATTTCATTAGACATATTCTGTACACACACATGGACAAGGAAATGTTAGGTGAACAATACATATGGACCACATAACTGCAAACACACAAGTAAATGTGCACACACATACTTGGTCAAGGCTTCAATATTCTCCTGACCAACAAAGCAAGAGTGATTTTATTAGCCAACGTAGTAGCACAACACACATTGCATTAAAGCACCATACGGCTTCACTATACAATTAATCGACACGCGAGCGCTGTGTTTTGCCTTGTTACCCACGCCAATACCTATAGCAATAATCCGTGACACATCACACGAGAGTTGACTGAGCAACGAGCCAATACGCGCATGCATGCTTACATTGTACGATGTGGCGCGCCGAAGTAGGACACAGTAATTGGTGTTTGTTTGCAACCAATCACACTTCTTCGAGGTGTCACACAACATAATGTTAACGCCTATGTCCGAGACGCGAGACAAAACAACGCCCACATCGCTAATGTGGTTGCTCTGTGTGACGCGGAAGCGGCCACCAGCGACTTGATCCCCCATGGGGCTTGGGCGACGCACAGGCAACTTCCGGCCAGGCTCGTCACCTAAGCGTCGCCTGAGTTGTCGCCATGTGTAAATAGGCAACGGCGACGTTGGGCGACACGCAAAAACGTGCGCACGCACGTGCGTCGCCATAGACATCGCCGGTGATACGTCCAGGTGTGTAGGTACCCTCAGAGTGCGCAGGTGTTGACCTACACTTTGGTGCCATTACACAGCTATGTTGCCCAACACACAGGTCAATCCACACTCTAGGCTTTGCCAGTCCAAACACATATGGTTGTATTCAGCACCTTAATGTAGCAGTGTGAACCCAATGCATATGCACATTGTTGACAAGTCCACCTGCTGCTTAATGTCACACTATGTGGCATGGCTCTATAACACATGATGTTTGTGTAGTGTTTGGAGTAGGATGCTTGCCATGTGTGTGTTTGGCATTGCTATATACTCACCATGCAGCCTGGCAATCCTGGCATGAATATCCACAATGGGGACTTGTGTTTGAGGTCGGCAATTTTTTTCTGGGTCTGCTTGCGGGTCCTCTCCACCCCAGTTTCTGGAGCAGGGCCCGCTGGATCCGCCTGAGTATGCTGGGTGCCGGTGACGCTGCTGACACCAATAGTCATGGTGGTCACACAGGTCTATGAGCACCATTAGCTCTGCAAGACTCCATGTGGCAGCGCGCTGTGAGGTGGCCATGACTGTTCTCCTATGTGCAGGGGAGGGGCAGGCACCTGGCAGGCAGGGAGTATCGAAAATAAATGTGATGACGTCACCACGCACACTGGCGCTGCCAAACAAAGTTAAGGAGACTAACAAGGTAGCCGTCCGCAGAGCGGGAGCAGCGTAATGTACCCATGAGTGTCACCAAATTTCCAGCCGATTGCAGTACATTGCCCATGGTAGCCATGTGCTATGTGTAGCCCAACATCTGACCTGTCATGTGTCGCAGTTTAGTGGACACAGTGCAACTTCCAATACATGCAGCCAACATAGCGTGCGCTATTCAATGCGCGCGTAATTGGACTGATGTAGTGGATGGTTGTGTAGGTGAAGATGTGTGTGGTGTTGAAGTGACAGCTCTTCAAATATGGCGCCCTGTGAAGTGACAGCCAATGGAAACACAGTAGCCACCACCAATCATCGCTGACGGGGCACGGACTCCAGCACGCTGTGGCACGCCTACGGGAAATCAATAGGCAACGCAGATTCCATCACTATCGCCCATTCACACGCCAAAAACAGGGAATCTCGCCTTCATGATTGCCTCTGATTTTGGAGCAGTGCTGTGAGATCAGAATCAGGCGACAGGTATTTTATCGCCGCCAAATTCCCCAATTACACGCCGCAACTGGGAGGCAATATTCCTCGCCGCGGTTGCGGCATGTAAAGGTACCCTTAAAGGAGTTGTCTAGCCTAAATCCAGAAGTCTACAGTCATTCTATGTATTACTCTATGTGTCTACAGAATTGTGAATCCTCACATCACACATACTGCGCGCTGTGTGAATTCACTGAAGTCAGAGCCAGAAATAGCGGTCACATGGCTGCAAGTATGCATTATGCACATTCTTGGTCACATTTTGCTTATTTGGGTGCAGCCTCGCTCAATACGCTTGCATTTATCAGGGCTTGCGCCAGTGTGTGCATTGTTAGGATTCACAAGTCTGCAGTCAAATAGATTGACTGCAGACTTGTGGATTTAGACTGGACAATCCTTTTAAAGTTAAAATGTTTATAGTGTGCTGGGAAGGAAATAATGGAAGCAATTTAAACCTAAAAATTGTCAAATTTAAATGTCTGTGCATTACCTATAAAGTATTTTTTTAAGTAAGACGCTTACCCCCATTGTGTTTCACAAGTGAAGTTTCATTTTGACTGCCTCCAGTAGCACCTATGAATTTATTTAGTTACTGCCCTGCAAGATTAATCCATGCATACATTATTGGTGACGCTGAAGGCAATGAAATCTGACAGAGAGTAAGGAGATAGATACAATTAAAGTTTGTGCTTGCCAGAGCCAAGAGACCTGGGGTGGCAAGGAAAAGGCTCAAGCAATGTGCATCTGTTGTCAAGCGCTAGCAATGTCACAGTCAACATAAATTTTGAAACTTGTAAAGATGCAAAATAAATCAAGCTCATATTCTCCTCTATTTCTCCCTCAGATGCTCAAATATAAATCTATGTAGGTATTTTTTGCTAACTATACATGTACATATAAATATATTTTAGATGCCACAGGTAAATTACAAGTGCTGTTAATTACACAAATTAGAGAAGCATCACATGATTTTTCTAACAGTGCCAATACTTTTGTCCACCCACTTTTTTATGTTTGGTGTGGAATTATATCCAATTTGGCTTTAGGACAATTCTTTTTGTGTTTTTTTCATTGAAGACAAATTAAATGAAGATAATAATACCAAAGAATTTGTGATTGCAATCATTTTCAGGAAGAAACTGAGTATTATCTGACAGAATTGCAGGGGTGTCAATACTTTTGGCCACAACTATATATATATATATTGTGAGGCACCGCCGGCATGATCCGCATGGCCGGTGTACATCACATGTAGGATCAGAGGATGATCCTGTGCACACTGGCCGGTTTTCCTGTGATGATAATACTGTGTGAACCAACCTGAACACAATGAGGTTTCATGAGCCTAATGAGCGGCAGTGAGAGTGGGATGAGATCGAGGAGTCCATGAGGAATAGGATGTAATGAGTGAGTACTGACAACCCGGAACACAGGGAGTTAACCTGAGCTGTGTGACAGGCTGATTAACAGCAGCTGAGGGGGTGTGTCCATGTGGGAGTGGCTGGCACGATAAGAGCCGGCCACCTGAGAGATTGATTCTGGAGCCTGAGAGGATGTGGGCTGATTACCAGCCTGAGAGCTGAGCAGAGCCAGTCTGTGTGAGGGACTGGTGAATGCAAGTACATGCCGCCATGATTGAGATGGTGAAGGGAGCATTCTAGCTCCGTGCCGGTGCCGAGGTCCGTGGTCGTGTCCGCACCTGGAGGGGGAAGCCGTGGCTGAACCTGATGGATACTGGTCCGGGCGTGGGGTGAAACACGCCCGGGAAAGGAGCATGTGGGGATGCCTGGTGGAACCTGTGACACAGGTAGCGAGACCCGGATCCGTGCCCGGTAAGAAAGCAGTTCCCGAGCGATAGTGTGAACTGTGCACCTAGTGTGTAAATCATGTTAGGCGAGTATAGACCGCCCTTGGGACCGACTCAGTGGAGTCCGTTAAAGGTCCTGATGAACCGGAATGTATGTAGCCCTTGGAGGCAAATGTATGTAGTGTGCCAGGCGGGCATAGACCGCCTTTAGGTCCGAGTCAGAGTGCTCAGTTAAAGGACCTGATGAAACAAGGTGTTTAACTATGTGTATGAGGGCTTAAGTAATGGCCCTGAATGAGAGATGATGACCTATGTAAGACCCATGTATAATCATGTGGAGAGACAGTGACCCAGCTGGTATGGATGATGTTGGAGGCGTTCCGTCCTTGGGACGAGAGGGAGGCTTGCCCTGCTGCATGCAGAGGGTACCTGATCCCTCAACCACGACCTCTAATGGTGTGGGTGTACCTGTGGTGCCAGAGACAGGGGTAATAGGGCTCCTAGTAGGTAACGGATGTAGAGGTTCCCGTGCACTATGGTTTGCCAGTCCCTGTAATGGGCCATGGAGGGGCCACAGTCCATGGATGTGGGCTGTGAGCAGGTGTGTGATCCATGGACGTTTGAATGATGGATCACATACGGTGTGTAAGGTCCCGGTCAGGCAGGATTCCTGACTACGGGTGAATGTATATCATCATGCTGGGGTGACTAAAGCCAGGCGGCAGGTACCGCCATTGGGACCCACAGGGCCCGTTGAGGCGTATGTAACGAATGTCAGAAGCAGGGGTTAGAAGGGCTCCCGTACTGGGTAACGCGTGGTTAGGCCAGAGGCCGCAGCCCCGGGTTACTAGGGTTTGCCAATCCCTGTTATGAACCCGGAGGGGTCATCATCGTACTGTAACTTATGTATAGTGTAAGTAGGCCGGAGGCCGTAGCCACCATGGGAGCTGTTAGTAGAGCTCCAATGGGGACAGAGATGGTTACAGGTCCCGGGTTACTATAAAACGTTATGTGCAATATAAGTGTTATGTGATGTTAAATGTAAATGTATGGTGTATTTATGTAAAGTGTTGTTAATCAATGTGATATGTGTCAAACATGCTACCCGGGTTATGTGATTAATATGTGAAAATAAACGGGTAGACATTGGTTAACCTTATAAACACGTGTTCTTGTCGTTTTGCAAGCGGGTTCCCCGGTTGCTACCTCACAATATGTAATTATATTATATATATATCCCCTTAGTGACGGAGCCAATTTCCACCTTAAAGGGATCCTGTCACCTCCAGAACACCTCCTAAGCTAGCAAAACATGTCCCTGCAGCATCCTATCACTAATCTCACACTCCTTTTGTCTCCTAAAAGCATCCTGTGAAAGTGCATAAAAACGTTTTAATACTTACTCATTAGGTATTATAATTAGCAGGGGCTATATTCTTTAGTCCTTAAGGTGTGTTGTTTTGCAGCCTGAATGATCCACCCTCTCTCTGTCTGCTTGCTTTGCTTATGCAGGCATTGCCCTCCCCTCTCTCTATCATTCACAGAATGCAAATCATTTGTCCTGCCTTCAGCTCCACATCACAGCAGAAGCTGCACAGAGAGCGCTGGATCATTCAGGCTGCAAAACAACACACTCTAAGAGCTAAAGAATATAGCCCCTGCTAATTATAATACCTAATGAGTAAGTATTAAAACGTTTTTATGCACTTTCACAGGATGCTTTTAGGAGACAAAAGGAGTGTGAGATTAGTGATAGGATGCTGCAGGAACATGTTTTGGTAACTTAGGAGGCGTTTTGGAGGTGACAGGATCCACTTAATGACCAGACCGTTTTTTGCAAATCTGACCAGTGTCCCTTTATGAGGTAATAACCTGAGAACGCTTCAACGAATCCTAGCGATTCTGAGACAGTTTTTTTGTGACATATTGGGCTTCATGTTAGTGCTAAATTTAGGTCGATAATTTTTGAGTTTATTTGTGAAAAAATACAAAATTTGGGGAACATTTTCAAAATGTTGCAATTTTCAAATTTTGAATTTTTATTCTATTAAACCAGAGAGTTATGTGACACAAAATAGTTAATAAATAACATTTCTCACATGTCCACTTCACATCAGCCCAATTTTGTAAAAAAAAATTTTTGGTTAGGAAGTTCTAAGGGGTCAAAGTTCATCAGCAATTTCTCATTTTTCCAGCAAAATTTACAAAACCATTTTTTAGTGAGCACATCACATTTGAAGTCCCTTTGAGGGATGTACATGACAGAAAACACCCAAAAGTGACACCTTCCCAAAAACTGCACCCCTCAAGCTACTCAAAACTACATTCAAAAAGATTATTAACCCTTCAGGTGCTTCACAGGAACTGAAGCAAAGTGGAAACAAAAAATGGACATTTTAATTTTTCCAACAAAAATATTTTTTAGCCTCAGTTTTTTCATTTTCGCATGGGTAACAGGATAAAATGCTTCCTAAAATTTGTTGAGCAATTTCTCCTGAGTACACCGATACCTCATATGTGGTCATAAACCACTGTTTGGGCGCACGGCAGGCTCAGAAGGGAAGGAGCGCAATTTGACTTTTGGAGCTAATTTTCCATTCAAAAAGTGAAATGGCGCTCCTTCCATTTCGAGCCCTGCCGTGCGCCCAAACAGTGGTTTATGATCACATATGAGGTATTGGTGTACTCAGGAGAAATTGCCCAACAAATTTTAGGATGCATTTTATCCTGTTGCTCATGTGAAAATGAAAAAATTGAGGCCAAAAGAAACTTTTTGTGAAAAAAGTTCAAAGTGCTCCCTATGCATCTAGATAAGTTCCTTGGGGGGGTCTAGTTTCCAAAATGGAGTCACTTGTGTAGGTGATCCAATGTTTAGGCACACAGGGGCTCTCCATACGCGACATGGTGTCCGCTAACAATTTGTATTGAAAATTAGCTCCAATTGTTAGCAGACACCATGTTGTGTATGGGGAGCCCCTGTGTGCCTAAACATTGGAGCTCCCCCAGTAGTGACCCCATTTTGGAAACTAGAGTCCCCAAGGAATGTATCAAGATGCATAGAGAGCACTTTGAACCCCCAGGTGCTTCACAAATGAATCCATAAAAATGAAAAAAAGAAAATGTCTGTGGAAAAAAAGTACTTTTTCATTTTTAGGGATCGATATGTGAAGCACCTGGGGGTTCAAAGTGCTCACTATGCATCAAGGTAAGTTTCTTGGGGGGTCTAGTTTCCAAAATGGGGTCATTTGTGGCGGAGCTCTAATGTATAGGCACACAGGGGCTCTCTATATGCGACATGGTATTCACTTACAATTCCAATTGTTAGTGGACACCATGTCACATATGGAGAGCCCCTATGTGCCTAAACATTGGGGCTCCCCACAAGTGACCCCAAGACACCTCAAGGATCTTATCTAGATGCATAATGAGCACTTTGATTCCCCAGGTGCTTCACAAACTGATCCGTAAAAATGAAAAAGTACCTTTTTTTCACAAAAATCTTCTTTATTCCTTTTTACTGACTAATTTGTGAAGCACCTGGGGGTTGAAAGTGCTCACTATGCATCTAGATAAGTTTCTTGGGGGGCATAGTTGGGGTCACTTGTGGGGGAGCTCCAATATTTAGGCACACAGGGGTTCTCTATATGCGACATGGTGTCCGCTCACAATTTGAATAGAAAATTAGCTCCAATTGTTAACGGACACCATGTCGCGTTTGGAGAACCCCTCTGTGCCTAAACATTGGAGCTCCCCCACAAGTGACCCATTTTGGAAACTAGACGCCTCAAGGATTATATCTAGGGGTATAGTGAGTATTTGGAACCTACAGCTAATTCACAGAATTTGATAACCTCATGTTGAACATTTTCTTTTTTTCACACAAGTTCTCACTTTTAGGGCATGTGCACAAGATCCGGAGACACTGTGTCCTGGTCGTCTCTTCTCCTGCATTTTTATTACTTCTTTATTAAATTTTTAAAAAAAAACGACGTGGGGCTTCGCCATATTTTTGGTCCAGCCAGGAACAGCAGGTAGCTACAGGCTGCCACCAACCCCTTCTGTCTAGTTTCACCTGGCTGGAAACGAAAAATATAGGGAAGCCCTTTTTTTTCAATTATTTCATGAAATAATGAAAAAAAAACGGCGTGGGCTTCGCCATGTTTATGGGCCAGCCAGGTACAACTAAGCAGCTGGCACCCTCCCGCTGCAAATTGCAGTCCGCAGCCGTCCCAGAAAAGGGCGCATTCATAGAAGCGCCATTTTCTGGCGCTGTATCCTGCTCTTCCAGCTGCCGTGTAGCGGTGGCAGGCTGGGTAATAAGGGGTTAATGCCAGCTTTTTGGCAGCTGACACTAAGCCAGAGATTCTTAATGTCTGGCCAATATTAGACCGGGTCATTAGGAATCCCTAATAAATTGTAAAGAAGACACAAGACAGATCACAATTGATCCTTTGTGAACCAAGGTTCCTGACCTGCCATGACCTAACTGAGGTCATGAGCTCTCAGTCTATGCAAAGACTGCTCTGTCTGCGCATAGACTGACAGCTCATGATCTCAGTGAGGTCATGGCAGGTCAGGATCCTTGGTTCACAAAGGTAAATTGTGATCCCATCATGGGATCACAATTGACCCTTTGTGAACTAAGGATTCTGACCTGCCATGACCTCACTGAGGTCATGAGCTTTCAGTCTATGCAGAGACTGTTCTGTCTGTGCGTAGACTGACAGCTCATGATCTCAGTGAGGTCATGAGCTGTCTATTAGCAGACAGAGCATTCTCTGCTCTGTCTGCACAAGCAGCCGGCAGAGAGCACAGGGACCAGAAGGAGCCGCACCAGTGGGATGAGGTAGGGAGATTGGTGGATGACGGGGGGAAAAAACAGGGGGCAGGGCAGTGCATTAGGTCCCTCTCCGATGTGACATGTATGACATGTCACATCGGAGAGGATTCCGCAGGAGGAGGCTGCCGGCGGCAGGTTCCTGAGTGCTGTGGCGCCATTTTAGAGGAGGAGGAGGATGATGTGGGTGCTGGGGGGGGAGCAGGGCAGTGCACTAGGTCCCCCTCCGATGTGACATGTCACACATGTCACATCGGAGAGGAATCCGTAGGAGGTGGCTGCAGGCGGCAGCTTCCTGTGCGCTGCGGCGCCAATTTAGGAGGTGGGGAGTGCAGGCTTTGTACCAGTACCGGGGGCTGTGTATCGGTACCGGGAGACAGGGCAGACATTTTTATGTTATGCCACAGGTGTCATCCTATGGCATGACAGATAAATCATTGTTTTTCACCGGCGATTCTATATATATTTATGTTATCATAAACGGTGTATAACCGTGATCACAAAGCTGGTATCAGTAAAAACGAGCCTGATCTATAATCTTCAGGGTCTCAGCTACCTCCGGTAGCTGAGACCCCGGAGATTTTCGGCCACTGGGGGGGCACTACTTGTTCTGACTTATTTTCACGTCAAAACAGAATAAGGACCCTGTTTTGCCGCTGTATATATACAGTGGGCCGTCACTAAGGTGATATATACAGGTAATTATCCCCACTAAACAAAGAAACAAAGTACTTTTACTATGGTGATGTGCTGCTGCCTCCTAAATTTTCAGTTTTTATTAATATTGAGGATAGTTTCTAAAAGTTTTTAGGTAAGGTGAAATTGGTGGATAACTCATAACACGTAATTTATTATTTCACACTACAACACACCATAAAACATTTAGGATCCTCTACTATTGTTTATAATGTCAGAAGAAATCTCTAGATGGTCAAATAACCTAATATTCCTCTGAAGCTTATTCCGTTACAATCTCATTAAAATGTAACCATGCAGAACCTCTACATCCCTTTTATAGGTTTATAGCTGATGTCTTGAATTTTGGGAATTGAGTTTGCAAAATTGAAAATGCCACATTTGATTTTATGTGATTAATAAACACCACTGTGCATCGCAACCTGAATGACAAAATGGACAATTAGATAATGGCATTTCATAGCACAGTTAAGTTTGCAATCCAGGCTCTATTTAAGTCAGGGTTAGTCAGGGTCAATTTTAGTTAGTTCAGTACTTTCATTTTAACATGAACTAAAATAAAATAATCTCAATACAGTTGTTTTTATCGGTTATAATTTCTATCAATTTTTTGACTTGTTATTAGACTATCATTTGGACATAATGTATCTATGTTAAAGGGGTAATATCTTTACAAAGGTTTTATTTGAGATGACATGTTATGGCTCACCAAATAGGGGTTTGGGGGAAAAGTCCCCTTATCTAGATAAATACAGCCTACTAGAGTACATGGGAGGAGTCCATTACTTAGTGGTACATGATATCTACTATAACTTACACTTTTTTGTCCCATAAGTTTGTCTCTCTGTGCATCAGTTGTGATAAGGAACTAAGAAATAAGGTCTAAACTCACATATTGGAAACAAAAACAAGAAGAGCGGGGTTGCTTCTAGATTATTACCCATTGGTCAAGTGGAGGATACTTTAGTTATAGCTGACAAAGCTGAAAAAGGCAAAGTTCATTGTCATAATGCTTAGTGATGAAATGAACCTGTGATGAATGACCATTAAAGAGGAGTTCATCTTGAAATCTTTGCCCCCATACCTTTAATTTTGAGCGTCTAATATAACCGCTTCTGTATGTTTGTAAACTCCCATTTTGATATAGCAGTTTATAAAAATGATGAATTTGAGAGCATTGTATATTATTTAACTGGCAGCGGTCATGTGGGCAAATAAATTGTCACTCAGATCAAGCAAACATTGAGAAAAAAAATTGAAAAAAGAGATTAGTATTGATAAAATACTACAAATAGTATGAAAATAGCTGATTAATTCGGTACCTGAGATAAATAAGAAAGTGAAAACAGAATTAGTGAAAAATGATCATTTTAACTTAAATGAAATTCATTTCAAACACTCTTTTTAGCCACATGGCTTAAAGCAAGGGTCTCAAACTCCAGACATCAAGGGTATGTGTGGAGACTGACTGGGCAGTCTCCAGGGCTCTGTCTCCCCTCCTGGCTGGGCGTGAGAAAAGACCCCCCTGGCGTGCTCCCCACCTCTTTGTAAAGTCCCGCCACAATATATACCAATGTCATTTCTGCATCTCCACAGCCATCCCATTTCAATTTCCCGATTCTGCACTGCGCAGACATCTGAGATGCAGTGTCTTGTCTCAGAGGCAGGCAACTGAACTGGGATGGAGCCCTGGGGACTGCTCAGTCAGTCTCCACACAGCAGAGACTGGATGCTGCAGTGACAGGAGAATGTAGGTATCAAACTCACTTTTTCATGCCAATATAGGACTCTGTTAGGGCAGACAGGGATGGTTAGAGATGTGCTTGTAAGCTGCAGGGAGAGGTGGTCATAGGTTTGGAGGCTAAATCACCTTTACAAGTTCCATTTAAGAGATTTACCTGTCTCATAAATTGATAGCCTTTCATTAGAATATGCCATCACTAACTAATCAAGGTGAGTTCAAATGATTCAACACTACACCAGCAGTGTGCTGCCTTCATTTTCAAGACTGTTGAGAGTCCTAGCATTTGTACCATCAATGATTATTAAGTAATGCCATACTTCCTTCATCATCAAAATTGATGAGGAGCCTAGAGGCTGTACTGCCACAAATCAGAAAGTTATGGTATAAACCAGCAATATGTCTTTACTTTATCAGATGCTAAAAGACCTTTAATGCGATAAAAAGTGATTGTTATAAAGCAGATGCAGAGTGTTCTATGAAGTTTAAGATCTCAATGCATGACTTATTCCTGTGATATTCTTTCTATCAATAACTCATGCAACCATTAAACACTTATTTGAGAATAAAACTCTTTATTAGTTTGGTTTAAAGACACATGTTTGGGAATTAAACATTAAAATGTTCATCCACATTTAGAAAAAGGTTATGTTTCTTCCCTGACAGCAGAAGTCAGAAAATGGTCTAGGATGTTGGCCCTATCTACTAGATTAAAAAAGCACATAAAAAAGCTACAATCAAAAGACAGATGTCTACTCATGACATAGCCTTTTTGTATGCCAATAGGACTCTGAAAAGCCTGCTTCTATCCCAAGAACATTTTTTATGATACCTCATTGCTTACTTTACATTTGTGAACCAAATTCGCAGTGAAAAAGAAACCTCCAGGTTGTTGTGGCACTAGTCACCTTAAAAGTACCATTAACACGGCACGACATTGGAATGATGTCGGCAACGATCTAGTGGGTGCGTGGTCGTTTCTGACATCGTTATATTAAAAGGACGAGTGCACCACCAGCAATAATGATACTGTCATGAAGGGGGTGCTGCTTTGTCAACAAGAGCATATGAAAACAGGAGAAAAGGAATTGACAAATAAACAGCAGCACACCACCAATGCATATATGAAACAACACCAAGTTTATTAAACACGAGAGACATACATCTAAAAACAATTAAAACCATACAAAGAACCACAAACCCAAAATGGTGGAAGTAGTCCCCCAAAGTAATAATGCATTATCAGAAAAAAGGCACATCCAAATGCAAAATGACAGATATGGCAATAACAATAATCTAGTTGAAAAAACAATGTAATATAACAGTGAAGGCCCAAGAATGGTTAGCAAGTACACTGAATGGCAATAACAGCAACAGTAAGATGTGCAAACTGCGCACTATAAAGTGCGTTTGTGCAAGCCCTCAATGAGAGAAAGGTGCACCTGTTCCCAGCAGGGAGAATAATCAATGACCCCTGAGAAATCTACTCAATGTCAACTAGAAATAATTGTGCAAAATGCAAAGTAAAGCACTGGATAAGGCCCAGAGTACTACAAGCAATCAGCTATGGCAAAAATGAAACAGCCCAGACCTCAGAAAAACTGAACTGCTCTCACCTAATCAAAATTGTCCTGTAATACGAGAAATCCAGGGAAATCCCTGATCAGAGGAGCAGAACCAGGAGTGGTGATTGAGCCATGCTGAGTATAGTGGAGAGGGACACTTCTCCAATGCATATCGCTGCGTTAATGCGTCTTCGTCAGGGAGTCGTGGCTAGGAGGCGCTCCCTCGTCTTTAAATGTGTTAGAAACCATCCGCTGTGATGGTTGCCATGGACCCCAGGAGACACCGGAAATTGCATCACCGGAAACAGGTGGAATCACGTGTGTTGTCATTTCCCATGCCGCTCCAGTATGCTGGTGACACTGTTAAGGTACCTTTGCACGCCGCAACCGCTGCGAGGAATCTGACCGGCAATCTGTTGCCCCGTCAGCATCGCCGTGAAATTGCCTCGCAATTGCGGCGTGTAATTGGGGAATTTGGTGGCGATAAAAAAGGTGCGCCTGATTCCGATTTCACAGCACTGCTCCAAAATCAGAGGCAATCATGAAGGCGAAATTCCCTGCTTTTGGCGTGTGAAGGAGCGATAGGGATGGAATCTGCATCACCTATTGATTTCCCAGAGACGTGCAACAGCGTGCTGGAGACTGCGTCCCGTCAGCGATGATTGGTGGTGGCTACTGTGTTTCTATTGGCTGTCCCTTCACAGGGTGCCATATTTGAAGAGCTGTCACTTCAGCACCACATGTATCCTCACCTACACAACCATCCATTACATTTGTCCAATTATGCGCGCATTCAATAGCGCAAGCTATTGTTGGCTCGTGTATTGGAAGTTTCACTGTGTTCACTATACTGCCACACATGACAGTTCAGATGTTGGCCTACACATCGCACATGGGTGCCATGGGCAACGCACTGGAATCGTTTGTGAATTTGGTGACTCTGATAGCTATATTATGCTACTCCCGCTCCGCGGACAGCTTTCTTGTTTGCGTCCTCAATGCAGTTTGACGGCGCCAGTGTGAGTGGTGACGTCATGACGTTTGTTTTCGTTACTCCCTGCCTGCCCCTCCCCTGCACATAGGAGAACAGTCATGGCCGTCGCACAGCGCGCTACCACATGGGGTCTGGCAGAGCTAATGCCCCTCACAGACATATGTCACAAAGCATTCACTGATCTCAGAGAGGCCAGTCCATGAAAACACTGTGGGCAGCTGGCTAAAGTGCTCAACACAATGAATTCCTAGGCGCATTGCCCCCTGGGAATTATGAGTATGCAAATAGAGTCTGTGGAGCCTCGATTAGGAGTCTCAAACACAGGACTTGCCATGGCTAGCTCCATTCCCTTGGGTCTTATGAAGTTGTGTATCCGTGACGCGTCATATTGTCATTCCACCAGTGTTAGTCCATAGAGTTACAGGGAGCCACATACAATCCTTCCAGAAGGGCAGACAAGAAACCTAAGGACTACAGATAAAAAAAACCATAATAGAAAGAGTAATACTAAAAACACCATGGTCCAACTAGACCTATCACAGTCTAAAATTATGGGTATAACCCAACTTGTAAACAGAACGGCGATGGCTAAAGAAAAGAGGCAAACAAAAGATTTTCGTTCAACCCCCACGGAGACATAGTGTCTAATGTCACTATCCACCGCGTTTCACTCTGTAATAGTGATCTCCTCAAATCACCACCACGAATTCCACCATGTATTATATCAATGCCTCTAAATTGAAGAGATCTGGGGTTACAATTGTGGTGTTCGAGGAAATGCCTCGGTATGGTCTTTAGGGTTGATTTATCTTCCACCTGTGCTGCACCCAGAATGCCACATACGTGTTCCCTAACCCTCCTCCGTAGCTCCCTAGACGTAATTCCAATATATATCAGCTGACAAGAACATGTAGCGTAATACACCACATGGCTTGAACTGCAAGATATATATTCCCTGATATCATAAGTCTGGGAGTCATCAGAGGAGGTGAAAGAGCCCACGCGTTGGACATTCGGGCATGCAACACAGTGACCACACGGGGTACTGCCCCGATGACGGGGACCAGTATATCCAAATGGGTTCGGTGGAACTGGAACGTAGTGACTGTTGACTAACATGTCACGTAAGTTTCGCGAGCGTCGGGCCGTTACAAGAGGTCTTTCAGGTATTACATCCCTCAGTATCGGATCGGATCTAAGAATCGGCCAGTGCCTGTTCAACACATCACGAATAGAGCTCCACCCCTGGTTAAACGTAGAAATAAATCTAGGGGGCTGCACATCCACCCTTTTCTCATCCTTCCGCCCATAGAGGAGCTCGTGACGTGATGTGTGCTTCGCTCTCAAATAAGCTCTTTTAATCGACCTATTACTATAGCCCCTCTCTCTAAAGCGTTGTTTTAAGTCGGTAGCTTGTCTCTCGAATGTCTCCTCAGACGAACAAATCCGTCGCATTCTGAGGAATTGGCCAGTGGGGATGGCACTAATGGTAGATGTCACATGGGCCGAACTCGCATGAAGCAAAGCGTTTACGGAAGTTGACTTCCTGAATACATCCGTATTTATTATATTATCATGACCAACAGTCATGCAGATGTCCAGAAAATCAATCCGTTTAGTGTCAAATTTGTATGTCAACCTGACATTTATATGGTTCATGGCGAGACGGCCCATGAAGACATCGAGCTGCTCCACAGTGCCCCCCCACAATATCAATAAATCGTCAATATATCTCCACCAGCACTGCACATGGGTGTGACCCGGCCCGCACCCCTCGCACAGCAAACCCCTCTCCAAGCTTTTCGCCAGCTTCGCGATAAAGACACTTATAAGAAGTTAACCTTTAACCCTGTGGCCCCTTTCTCTAGAGACCTCCAGGCCATCCTAGGTCGTGCTTGCGACCTTGGTATAATTACTAAACAGGTTGTAGAGGGACTCACCGTCAAATACCCGAAAATTCCGACACTGTACCTGCTACCTAAGGTGCACAAGGACCCCGTCCTTCCCCCTGGGCGTCCAATAGTGTCCGGCATAGGGGGGTTGTGTAATCCAATATGTCAATTTATTGACTATTATTTGAAGCCCTTAGTGGAGAATTTACCCTCCTATGTCCGTGACACATTGGATGTCCTTAAACGGGTGGACGGGGTCGTTGTGGAACCAGGTACTTTGTTGGTAACTGCGGATGTTGAGTCCCTCTACACCTGTATTAGCCATGAGGATGGTCTGGAGGCAGTTGAGTATTTCTTGTTGGCCAGTGGGCGTGATGGCTCTTTATGTAATCTTATTTTAGAGCTGCTCCGTTTTGCCCTCACCCACAATTTTTTTGTATTTAAGGATCAGTATTACCTCCAAATCCGCAGCACTGCCATGGGTGCGGCCTGTGCCCCTTCGTACGCAAACCTCTTCCTAGGGTACTGGGAGAGGGGTTTCCTGTGCGAGGGGTGCGGGCCGGGTCACACCCATGTGCAGTGCTGGTGGAGATATATTGACGATTTATTGATATTGTGGGGGGGCACTGCGGAGCAGCTCGATGTCTTCATGGGCCGTCTCGCCATGAACCATATAAATGTCAGGTTGACATACAAATTTGACACTAAACGGATTGATTTTCTGGACATCTGCATGACTGTTGGTCATGATAATATAATAAATACGGATGTATTCAGGAAGTCAACTTCCGTAAACGCTTTGCTTCATGCGAGTTCGGCCCATGTGACATCTACCATTAGTGACATCCCCACTGGCCAATTCCTCAGAATGCGACGGATTTGTTCGTCTGAGGAGACATTCGAGAGACAAGCTACCGACTTAAAACAACGCTTTAGAGAGAGGGGCTATAGTAATAGGTCGATTAAAAGAGCTTATTTGAGAGCGAAGCACACATCACGTCACGAGCTCCTCTATGGGCGGAAGGATGAGAAAAGGGTGGATGTGCAGCCCCCTAGATTTATTTCTACGTTTAACCAGTGGTGGAGCTCTAATCGTGATGTGTTGAACAGGCACTGGCCGATTCTTAGATCCGATCCGATACTGAGGGATGTAATACCTGAAAGACCTCTTGTAACGGCCCGACGCTCGCGGAACTTACGTGACATGTTAGTCAACAGTCACTACGTTCCAGTTCCACCGAACCCATTTGGATATACTGGTCCCCGTCGTCGGGGCAGTACCCCGTGTGGTCACTGTGTTGCATGCCCGAATGTCCAACGCGTGGGCTCTTTCACCTCCTCTGATGGCTCCCGGACTTATGATATCAGGGAATATATATCTTGCAGTTCAAGCCATGTGGTGTATTACGCTACATGTTCTTGTCAGCTGATATATATTGGAATTACGTCTAGGGAGCTACGGAGGAGGGTTAGGGAACACGTATGTGGCATTCTGGGTGCAGCACAGGTGGAAGATAAATCAACCCTAAAGACCATACCGAGGCATTTCCTCGAACACCACAATTGTAACCCCAGATCTCTTCAATTTAGAGGCATTGATATAATTCATGGTGGAATTCGTGGTGGTGATTTGAGGAGATCACTATTACAGAGTGAAACGCGGTGGATAGTGACATTAGACACTATGTCTCCGCGGGGGTTGAACGAAAATCTTTCGTTTGCCTCTTTTCTTTAGCCATCGCCGTTCTGTTTACAAGTTGGGTTATACCCATAATTTTAGACTGTGATATGTCTAGTTGGACCATGGTGTTTTTAGTATTACTCTTTCTATTATGGGTTTTTTTATCTGTAGTCCTTAGGTTTCTTGTCTGCCCTTCTGGAAGGATTGTATGTGGCTCCCTGTAACTCTATGGACTAACACTGGTGGAATGACAATATGACGCGTCACGGATACACAACTTCATAAGACCCAAGGGAATGGAGAGAGCATAATGGAGGAAGCAGCATCGGATCCCGTACTCTCCTTAGTACCGCAATCATCATATAATCCCTGATGTCTTTTGTCTCTTTTTTGTATTTCGATATAATGCCTATGTGTCACACATGTCATGTACCTGGTATGAATATTTACTAGCCTCCTGGTACTGGGGTCCCTGTACCAGCTCCTCCGTCCTGGGCCCCCCCCGGCTACCTCAGTCCAGGTGATGCGTCCCTGGATTGGGCCTGGTGTGGCCTGCGCCCGGGGGCGGGGTTGAGCTGGGTTGCCAGGGCTACCTAGTGCTGGGGTCAGGTGGCCGGATGTGGCGCCGCGGGCTCCGCTCTGAACAGAGCGGGGTCGCGCGACGTCATTTCCGGTCATGTGATATGGCCGCGGCGTCACTTCCGGTCCGGGTGATTTAGCTGCATGTGGCCGCACATAAAATGGAGAACGCGGCACAAACCTTCTATCCCCCTGATGAAGTGGCTGTGAGGGGTTCCCCCTAGCCACGAAACGGCGTCGGGGTCTGCAGCCCTGACTTGTTCCCTCCACCGGGTCCGGTAAGACACCGGTATAGGTAACTAAATGGTGGCAAACTGTCTGCTCTCTAGTCTTTTCATATGCTGTGATATAACAGGGACTGCTGGTACCAGTGGTTCCTCTACACTAATCTGCACTTTGATTGCACTTAATAATGCACTTTATGGTCTATTGCCAACTAATCTGACTATCATTTGCACTTTGTAAAACATTGCTATGGCAGTGGTTGTTGTCTGGTCACTTGACCAATACATTGTATACTACTTTTGTGCATGTAAATGTTGATAGCAATTTGTATTTGTGCTGTTGATTTGGGCCATTGATGGTGAAATATATAGTGCAACATCTCTCATTTATTTAATCCAGCATTATACAATTCTGTGAAAGCAGAAGTTGCCCCTTACTACACAGGTAAAGGGTCCTGCGTGACCCTGCATAAAGATATACATGTACCGGTGTTTTCAGAGGCCCTGATTCACTTTCCGTCCTTTTCTTGTTCAGATCATGTAATAAAAATACAATTTTGAATTCAGCAAAAGCTTGTTTCTCTCTGTTTAATATATACGCTGAGCGCTAACAGGGTGATCATCTTCCGAGGTGGCCTCCCTGTATATGGATAAGTTTGTACTAATATGTGACGCCATGACTACTGGTGTGACCAGCGTCACCGGCACCCACGGCTGCGCAAGCACAGCATCCTCAGAAGGATCCAGCGGACCCTACTCCACAAACTGGGGGTTGAGAGGACCTGCAAAAAGATCCAGAAAAAAATTGCGGACCCGAAACACAAGTGCCCGGGCCGCATTGTGGATCTTCGTGCTAGGATTGCCAGGCTGCGTGGTGAGTATGTGGCAATGCCAAACACACACATGCCAAGCTAAATACTCCAAACACTACACAAACATCATGTGGTATTGTGCCATGCCAAATAATGTGGCCTAAGCCACCATGTGGAGCTGTCACCAATGTGCATCTGCATGTTGCTTACACTGCAACATGAAGGTGTACAAAACAATAATTTAGTATCAAAATGGTCATGGCTAGAGTGGTCCATGACCTGTGTGGTGGCAAAAATAGTTGTGTCCTGACTGCAAAGGTAAAAACAACATATGAATACAATGTTCCACACCCACATGACACCTTGCAGCACATATGTGTGACCTGTCACACATACTATTTTGCGACACATTGATCACAATACAGAACACTGACTACAATCTCACTGCTATGTATTGGCCCCCATGGTGCAAACACCTGATGCTTACTGGCTGCTCTTGTGGTCAAGATTCAAAAACCTACCATGCTAAGGCAAGGGTTAGCTAACATTCAAAAGATGTGAGCACTGGTGTTAGACTCATGTCCCAAACCAGAGTGAGCCCTCACCATAGGGTCGCCGCCGACCATAACCTATTACCGTACCATTCACGCCCTCATGACATTCATACACACACAAGGTGTATTCCCTATGTTGTGTTCCTTTTCTTAAATTTGTCTGTTATCATGTTTGATGTTGCAGATGACAAGAACTCCATGTCTGGGGACGCTCCACACTCCCCAACGGCACCCGAGACACACCCACAACCTTCCCCGGAGGGCCCAGCCAGTCCCTCACCACCCGGGACTCCACAATTCCAAAAATCACAACCCAGGAGTCAGGCCAATATAATCAAAATGATAATTTTATTGATTCAATATATCAAACTCTGGTTAAAAATTGGAGATATACAAACACACATGATTACCCTACTTGGTACATTATAATTCATGTATTTACACAGAGAGTTCATCATTATGTTACATGCATCATGCATAGAGTCTAATACACGTCTGAGGACGAAGCTAACGCAAAACGCACATTAGGGGGGCAGCACAGGCAGGTAATACATTTTTCCCTCTTGGTTTGTTTTTGGCACTTGTCAGTCTATGATAGCTCAGTAGAGGTTCATTGTGGGGCTTGTTATAATGGTGTATTAGGCTCTATGCATGATGCATGTAACAGAATGATGAACTCTCTGTGTAAATACATGAATTATAATGTACCAAGTGAGGTAATCCTGCCTTGTGTGTTTGTATATCTCCAATTGTAACCAGTGTTTGATATATTGAATCAATAAAATTATCATTTTGATTATATTGGCCTTACTCCTGGGTTGTGATTTTTGGAATTGTGCAGTGTTTGGAGGGCCATATATTTGGATTGACAGTTCCCCCTTTTTGAATCACCCGGGACTGCAGCAAGCCCGGCCCCGGAGGGCCCAGCCAGTCCCTCACCACCCGGGACTCCAGCAGGCCATGCCCCGGAGGGCCCATCCAGTCCCTCCACACAAGGGCCACAAGCCTTGGCTGCAGGCAGCCCTGGACCTCTGGGAGCAGCAAGCCCCATCCTGTGGCCCTAAACCCGAGCCCAGGAGCAACACCCCCCCCCCAGCATCTCAAGCTCCCTGGCAAGCCCTGGGGTGATGTGGTCCCCACACCCTCACCTTGAGCCTGCTGGTGCTTTGTATGGTGATAAGTGTCTGCTAAGGCCTACAAGCTTGCTAATGTACTTACTATTGTGTGCTCCAGACATCAGTATGTGCTGACTTGTGTTTTTTTTAATTAATTTTGCCTGAAGGTGAATGAGCACGTGCTGCAGGCTGGGCTGTCAGCCCATCCCCATCTCCGCCAGATGATAGCCGGGATGGTGATGTGCTGTGTACGTATAATCAATTTCTATTCACTTAAACACCAACTTACACATACACAGGTAACCCAGTAATGTCCTTCTTTCCCATACAGGTGTACCAACCATTGAGGAGCTGCTGCTGGCTCACCAGCAGGCACAGCAGCATATGGAGAGGGCACACCAAGAAGTGCAGCAGCACCTTGCCCTCTTGGGTGCCATGATCCACGCCCTCCAGACTTCCCAGTCCGGCAGGGCCCCTAACCCATCACCCCCCTTCCAATAATGGGACCAGAGCCCCTTACTAATTGTTGTCCATGTTGGGCCCTTGTTTTGTTCCCTGTTGCCATATTGGCACCTTAGTTTTTTAGGCCACGTTGGCATCTTTTCTTATAGTGTGCCACATTAGGAAAGTGGGTAGTGTGTATTGGCTACTCCTAACCTGACCAAGGCTTTTGGATTGTGTTGGCAATGTTTAAATCAAGGTTGTTGGTTAATAAAATTATGGCCAGCTACATCATGTGTCATCCCTTGTTGCAACACACACAGGGTAACGTTTGTGAGGATACATTTCACCAACCACACTGGGCCACAGTTTATCGAGAGGTATATGGTGTCACATGGCAAACACGTCGATTACAAGACACTGATTGGTTGCTTAACATATAAAATCCGCCCGAGGCCGAAGTCGGACACATTTGCTGCCAAGAGTCTTTAAGTAAGTACTGATGTGCAAACATGAACTGTGATGTGGGTGTATTGCGTTTATAGCACCTTACCATTAGAGGTCGCTATTGAGTAGTGTAGGTGATGCCCAAGTGGTGGGGTAAGTAGTTACTCGTGATGTTTGTTGCCATATATACTATTGTGTCCTGCCAATTGAATGCATGATTGTTTGAACTACCTAAACCCTATCTTCATTGAAAAGCCATTTTGCCTTTGCCATACAGGATCATGTTTGAAGGATGCAAGTGTCTTTAGTCACGGGGCTCATCTGAATTGAGGACACATAGAGCTTGTCGTTTACGACACACAATGGGACGTTTAAGGCTGAAATCAGATGTGGATTGTGGCGTGTGGCTTCTGCGAATGTGTTGCTCACAAGATCCTGCATTCACAACACATCAGGGATGTCTCTTGAACATGATGAGTATTCAATAGTCTGCTGCGTGGCAAGATATTTTTTACATCACACAAAAAAGCCTGGGATACCTGTGTAATGTAATTGCAAAGAAGTTTTCAAAAGCATGATTAAATTAATGTGACCTATGTGTTTGCCCATGCCTTGTGGTCACACATCAACATTATGGCTACGTATATGGGTTTAGGCTTATGATGTGTTGCAGTAGACAAGGGAGATGTATTGTACAGGACGGTTAGGGGTGTACAGTGACCAGGTTTGGGTGTCACACACTGCAATGTTGTGTGCCTTGATTGGTGGTCTTTATGTCTGTGTGTGGGCTAGAGTTCACACTTGGGTACACTGTGGTAAAGTGGCCAGGAGATGTAGAGGGAAGGAGGTGGTGTGTGTAGATAATGTGTGATGAAGCGTTCTTGTAGTGATATTTCTTTTTCTCACTTTTGCAGGGGTTGGTACGCGAGATGATGTTCGATCCTGATGGAGATGCTATCGTGGCTCTTGCCTTGGTGGAAGAGCAATTGTGGCTGGAGGATAGATATGAGAGGTTGCGGACTCGCAGACCACGGCGTGTGTGGACTCGGGATAGGCTTCACCAACGGGACACCCGGAGCCACATGCAGCTGGTGCGTGAGCTGGAGGATCGTAGTCCACATGATTTCAGGAACTACCTCCGTATGTCCAAGGACTCTTTCACATTTCACAATGGAACACATACGGCCATTGATTGCCCGTCAGGACACTGTGATGCGTCGAGCTGTGCCACCTGAGGAGCATTTGGCAGTAACTATGCGGTTCCTGGCTACAGGTCGGTCAAGGACCGACCTGCAATACACTTCACGTGTATCACTGCCCTTGCTGAGCCGCCTAATCCCCGAGATGTGTGAGGCCATCTGGAGTAGTCTGCTGCCATCCTATATGCAGTTTCCCACAACTCCTGCTGAATGGATGGATGTTGCCAGAGGGTTTGAGGACCGCTGGCAATTTCCAAACTGCGGCGTTGCATTGGATGGTAAGCATGTGAGGATCAACAAACCCCCAAACTCTGGGTGTTTGTATTACAATTACAAAGGATATTGTAGTGTGGTCCTCATGACCCTGGTGGATGCGAACTATGAGTTCCTCTACGTGGATGTTGGAATGAATGGGAGTATCTCAGATGGGGGTGTGTTTGCACACAGCTCCTTGGCCCAAGACCTAAGAACTGGTGGGCTGAACTTGCCCTCAAATAATGACAAAACCCATCATCTCAACTTTGCGTTTGTGGGGGATGAAGCCTTCCTACTTCAGGAACAACTACTACGGCCATATCTCCAGAGGAACCTTACTTCTGAGCAGCGCATTTTCAATTACCAGCTATCCCGGGCCCGCCGTGTGGTTGAAAATGCGTTCGGGATCATGGCCAATATATTACGGGTTTTTCATACACGTATGCATACGAAACTGGAATCTATTGATGTGGTAGTGCTGGCCTGCTGTGTGCTGTATAACTTCCTGCGTCATAGGGATCGGTCATCATACACGCCGGCAAGTTATGTGGATTCAGTGGACCCCACAACAGGGGAGGTCCGTCCCGGGGATTGGGGTGCTACTGACCATGGTGTGGCGCCACTCCAGCCGCTGAGCCAGGGTCGACTCAGCAGGATGCAAGGAACAGTAGAGACGCATACTGCTCCTACTTTAATGGCCCTGGGGCAGTGGCCTGGCAGCACCAGCAGGTGTAGGGTGGCTGGTACTAAGAGGCTGCAACATGATGAGGAGGGTGGAGTCACCAGGGTAGCTGCACCAAGAGTACTTGAGTTGTCATTTTGTGTGTGCACATTTTTTAGTTAGTTAGTTAGTGAGTATGTTTTGTTTTTTTACTGTGACATGTTATTTTTTTAACATTAATTCTCATCATGTTGCATTTGTTTGTGTGATGTCAACACTTCTGGTTTATGTTATTTTTTGTGTGTTGTTGTATTGTATTTTTTTGTGGTCAAACATATAAACAAAAGAAAATTGGATCCAAACAACAACCTGTGTGTGTCGTTACTTTGGGATGCAGGGCATTTGCACATAGCTTTATGCTGTGCACAGAGGTATATAATTGGTAAAATGGTATTGATGGCTCCGTGAAACATTGTGTGGTAATATGCAATACAGAGGTTCAGCCCTTTGGGCCACAGTGTATGGCGCAACTGTGTGTACATATCCATTGTGATGTGTTGTGGCCACAGGGGCACGTGTCCACACACATTGAGCAAGCAATGGTGTTTGTGGGGGATGTAGGTACAGTCCACGACACACACAAACATGTGTACATACACTTAGTTCAGCTGGGCCATGGCATGGACCAATGTAGGCACATATGGGCATAGTGTTTTGTGTATGTTCACACCAACAGCTACAGACGCACACATAGCAAACCATTGTGTAGTGTAAGCCACTATCCTGCTAAACACTGCTCCTGTGTGACGCTTGATCGGCTCGAAAGTGTGTCACAGCAGCCACTGTGAATGACACAAGCATGTATTCATTCAAAACTCAGAGACAAAGGCGTCACATATTAGCCAGCCTTCCAGCGCAGGCTGGCCAATCAGGACACTATTGCATTGTCCAATGAGCGTGTTTGGGGCGCGGTGTAAAACAATTTGGCACGCCTATGTTTTCGCCGCGCTGAACAGGTACGCCCACATTCCTTTAGGGATTGCGGCGTGTGAAGCGGCGTCGGGAGTCTATCGGATGTTTCCCGCTGTTGGTGTGGCAACTTCCGGGACTACATGTGGCCTGGGGTTGAGAGCGAAATTGCAGCGTGTAAAAGCACCTTCAGCGATCTGAGGCAACCATGAAAAATGTGCACATGCACGTTAGATTGCCTCCTATCGTTGCAAAAGTTGCAGCGTGTAAAGGTTCCCTTAGAGAGGCGCGGGGAGGCTCAATCAAGGATGACAGGCTGGCAATAAACATATATAGGATGGCACAATGCACATGATAGCGGTGAAGGCAGAAATAGCAGCGCCAGGTGTAAGGGGATTTTTTTTTTTTTTTTTTCCTCTCGCAGATGATGGCAACAGTAAGCAGTTGAATAAAGCAGGCAAAACCTGCAGATCAGTGCAAACAAACCAAAATGTGCACTGGTTCTGTAAGTCAGTCTGCCAGCGAGGGTGCTTACAGGTGGGTGAGAACCACAATAGTGCATAGTAGCACATATTCACACACCCACCATGTGTCAGTATGGTACCCCGTTATTTCAAATTAGTGTCAAACAAATGAACGATGGTATCAGCTTATCATACCACAATTGTAGATTTACGAGTAATAATCCCCATGCCGTACAAATCCCCATGCGATGAAGGGATGGAACCAATCGTGGGCATAAATTCACAACACTGACTACCTCCTGTATAGATGTAATCTAGGAGCCCAAGTATATTCCCATGTGTCGAAGTACGTACATATGCGGCGGACTCTTAAAAATAAAGTCGCAAGAAGATAAGTAAAGCAAGCGCAATGTCAAAATTGCAATATATTACCACATATGTGGATTTACATGTCCGGGCATGGTCAAATATCAGTAGTGAGATACCTGTGTATACCATTGGGCGTACAGTATGCTACTAACAACAGTAGGAGTAATGATCAATGGTGAAAAAAATACATGGAAATCATGCAAAACTAAAAGACTTGCACGCTGCCATGTATGTCATCACTCAAATAATCAAATTAGTAATAATCATGCCAGGAAACACCCCCGCCCCACGGATATATACGTCCAATCGTGGTTGTCCCCATAGTTGTATATGTACCACCTCCCCCAACCCTTAGTCACAAATTCCGTGACCCAACGTGATGAAAAAGCAGGTACTGATATAGAGATGGGAGAAAGGGAGTAAGGGGGCTACAAGATAACCAGAGTACGGGATATGCTTTTTAATGTAGAATGCTGTAAATACATGATAATCAACCCAAGTTGGGAACGGCAGCAAACAAACCGCAACACCTGAACCACCAGCTTAGAGCCAAGGGGAAAATGATGACCCCTGGGTGATGGAAATATGAGAACACCAAATGGTGTAAAGTAAGCGAGGCGGGCAAAAGATTGCCCTGACGCTTCAGACAGAGAGAAAATGTGTAAATGTGCATAGTCATCAATAAGTGGCAGAGCAGGGCAACAAAACCAGTTCCTAGAGTTACCCAAGACATCTAACATGTACAATAAACAAAAAATATGTACAATAAACAAAAACAGAGGAGATCCACAAAGGAGCCACAGGTACTCCTGGAGTTGAAGACTACACCCAATTTCCATGGGTGGCTATAGTGGTGACTTGGAAGCTTGACCAAAGCAGTCGAAAGCGCTAATGAAGTGCTGATATGGTTGAATGAGATCTTGCAGAAACAGCAGAAGATACCTGATGCGACCTAGAATAGAGAATGAGAAGAAATGGAAATAAGAATGGGATTAAAGAATAGAAATGAACACATGTCCAGGGGAGTCAGGGCATACGACATTTCCCAAACCCGGGATATGTGTGGCCATTCCTCCCTGCCCACGGAGATCAGTTGTATGTCTAGTTCCTTAGGAACCCTGTAAATAAAAGGTCCTCATTGTTTCCCACAGGGAAGACAGAATTGAGGAGTGGCTTACTCTGATCCCCCCCCTTGGGGGCATGCCTAGGGAGCTAGACATACAACTGATCTCCGTGGGCAGGGAGGAATGGCCACACATATTTGGGAAATGTTGTATGCACTGACTCCCCTGGTCATGTGTGGTCGTTTCTATTCTTTAATCCCATTCTTATTTCCATTTCTTCCCATTCTCTATTCTAGGTCGCATCAGGTGTATCTTCTGCTGCTTCTAGTAAAATGAAAAAAAACAAAAACACACTTAGGGACTCCATCTTTATTTTAAAAAAATCCTCTTCCGTCCCATGTAGTTCAATCGAGGGTTCTTCTTTAGCTCTTCTACATCTCTGGTAGAGAACTTCCACCAGAGATGTAGCAGAGCTGTGCACCCGGACGTGGGAAAGTTCATATGAGTTCATGCAGGCAAGCATGATATCACATGAACCTGACAGTACTGCTACTTCAATTGAACAGCTGACCTGAGTCAGCTGTTCATTTGAAAATCCTGGCGGGAAGGCGTCACAGAGATAACCGGATCAAACCGGATTCTCCTGGATTGTACTGGTCCAGTGCAATCCAGCGCCCCATAACATGGGACTCTATGGTGCCAGATTGCACCGGACCGGGGCAATCCGGGAGAATCCGGTTTGATCCGGTTTTCTTTTGTGACGCCTTCCCGCCTGGATTTTCAATTGAACAGCTAACCTGAGTCAGCTGTTCATTTGAAAATCCTGGCGGGAAGGCGTCACAGAGAAAACCGGATCAAACCGTATTCTCCTGGATTGTACTGGTCCAGTGCAATTTGGCGCCCCATAACATGGGACTCTATTGTGCCGGATTACACCGGACCGGGGCAATCCAGGAGAATCTGGTTTTAACTCTGTTCATGACCGCGGACAGCTCCCTCCTTGCCGCGGTCGGTTCTGCACTCCCCGCTGCCTGACAGCAGGATCCTCCGCTCCCCCTGCAGCCTCCCCACCCGATCCTAAGTTGGGATAGGGTGGGGAGGTGGTGGGGGGAACGGAGGATCCTGCTGTCAGGTGACGGGGAAGCCAGTAGGGGGCTTCAGCATTGTTTAAAAGCTGGCGGCTTTTTACCGCTGACTTTTAAACAATGAAGTGGGGAATTGTAGGTTTTTCCTCTGCTGCCAGACCTCTTTATAGGGTCCAGCAGCAGAGGAATTGCACTTCCCATTGATTTACATTGGACTTGTTACTCTGCGAGTAATCGCAAGGATACTCGCAGAGTAAGGAGTAGCCTGAGTAACCTACTATTCGGCAAGTACCGAATAGTAGCGAGTAGACTCGCTCATCCCTAGCTACAACACCCTGGAGGTTTGTTTGTCATTGTGAACTTACTACCTATGTGGATGTAAAGTTGGATCACTACATAGTTCTCCAGAGTGAGATGCACACCTATCTAGACTACACAGGACTCAGAGGAGAGACGTCTGGAGAATTGATTCCTTGAGAATCTTAATGTGCATCTATTGCTGACTGCAGGTGAGCATTACTACATTGTAAAAAATTTGTTCACCTTTGGTAAAAACGTACTAAGCCAAGAGGAAGCGCTGCACTTGTCTTTTTCCTTTTCCTTAATTCAGGGTTCTTCTAAGGATTTGTCAACCAAAGAAAGATAAATTTTGTACTTTTTACTAATTATCTTCACTATATGTTTTTTTATCTACACAACTTTATTTTTATCTACCACCATTAGTATTGTGGAGTACTAGAGGAAATAATGGAGAGGTAGGTCAGAGACCTGTTTGGGCCTAGAGGGGCAAATAAACTCAAAGCTCAGGCAAGCGTTCCCATTAATGATATGCCCCGCAACACACAGGTGGGACCACTATCAGTTTCGTGGATTACTACAGGAAGAACTAGTGAGGTAGGTCAGGGACTTGATTTGGCCTAGTGGACAGGGGAGATTGACCAAACAATGCACCCAAAAACAGTGGATGTGAATACAGCTAATTTGTTCATCACTGTTTCGATGGACAGAAAGGTTGAATATTCAGAAACAGGGGCAGGAGTTTCAAGGATAGGTATTGAGCTCAGAGGGCCCTACTCAAGTCAAGCAACCAACAGCAAGGAGACCCCAACAACAGTCTCCATTTTTTTTATAAAATTAGGAACAGCCACTGCTTAAGTGTCATCAATTGCCCCAGAGTAGAAATATTGAAATGTGGAGTTGAATGCAACACATTGTAAAGTACTCAACCGTTCAGTCTCCTCATGCTGACACAGGGGTGGCAAAGTCCTTGCGGATCCATGACTTTTTAATTTTAATAAACGTTAGTCTGTCTACACTGTTATTGGACAGACGGGTGCGTTTATCTGTCAACACAATACCAGCTGCGCTGAAGACATGTTCAGAGAGAACGCTGGCTGTGGGGCATGACAACATCTCCAAGGCATGAGTGGCAAACTGAGGCCATTTTTCCAGTTTGGAAGCCCAAAATGAACAAGGGTCTAGTTGCCCAGTCATGGCATCGATATTGAGCTGTAGATACTCCTGTAGCATCCTCTCTAGGCATTCACTATGTGTCAGACTTATTCTCTCTTCTGGCGTTTCATTGGATGGTGTAAAAAACTGTTGAAACAATACCACAAAATTGCTGTTACTAAATAGACTGTCACTGTTAATGTTTGAGTGATGAAAACAACTCGACCTTCCCAGGGTTAGAAAGTTAGAACTGCGATATTCACTATGTGCTCCACTGGTGTTTTGGGGAAAAGCAGATCTAAGATTAAGTAAAAGTTTCTGTTGATACTCGTGCATGTGTGAATCCCTTTCCAGGGCAGGAATCATTTACTTTTGTACCGGGGTTCTAAAAGTGTGGCAACTTAGTAGTCAGCATTACTTTGGATTCTAGCAATCCTAGGATCATGTTGCAGGGAGTGCAGCAAGAAGTGTGTCTTGCTCATCCAAGAGGACCAATTCCTTGCTGTGTTGATGGCGGCGAGGTAATATTCATGCTTTCTTCCTCTGCCCTCTCCCCCCAACCTTGCACAACAGAAATGTGATCCAGATCTCCCCCATCTGCTGAATTTTCCATGCCCATCATGTCTTTGTACTCCACTTCTTCATCAGCAGCTGCACCTTCATCAACAATTTGGCTGCTACCATGCGTCCTCGTTAATTCTTCCCGCCCACCCTCCCTTGACAGCCGCCTTGGTGCTGCCGACCGTCTGGACCGTCGGCACATCTCATTTCAGTCGGTGAACCGGCAGGCCGAACAACTTCTGTAGAGATGCAAGTCGTTGAGCTGCGGGATGCGAATGGCAGAAATGAGCACATAGCGACCGTGCCCTCTGCAGAAGCACATCTAGGCTGGGATACTGGGCTAGAAACTGCTGGACCACTAGGTTCAAGATGTGAGCCATACAAGGCACGTGTATCACCTTACCCCGGTAAAGGGCCGCGCCCAGGTTTGCAGCATTGTCACACATGTCCTTCCCTGGCTGCAGGTTCAAAGGAGACAACCATTCATTAAACTCTGTCTCCAGAGCTGCCCACAAATGTCTGACTTACATTTCCCAGACATTTTAATGTAAACACTGGCTGATGGCGTTGAGCCCTGCTGCACGCATAGAAAGGAGGTTTGCTGGATTCTGTCTGAGCAGTTTGAACGCGGGTCACATTACCAGACAGGCTTTGAGCGCAGGTGGAGGAGCTTGAAGAGGTGGAGGAGGCAGAAGCAGTGGAGGAACATCTACATACAGATGTTTGACGCGCATCCTGAGGGGATGGAAGACTTGTAGAGCAGCCCCTTCTCCTGCTGTCACCATAGTCACCCAGTGCCCAGTCAGCGGTATGTAACGCCCCTGTCCATGCTTACTCGTCCAAGTGTCAGTGGTGAAATGCAACCTGTCACACAAAGAGTCTTTCAAGGAAGCTGTGATTTTGTGTGTGACATGCTGGTGCAGCGCAGGGACAGCTTTCTTTGAGAAGTAGTGATGACTAGGCATCTGGTACTGGGGGACTGCAACGGCCATAAGGTCTCGAAAATCCGCTGTTTCCACCAGATGGAAAGGCAGCATTTCTGTAGCTAATAGGTTGCAGATGGTGAAATTCAATCTCTTAGCTTTGGCATGGTTAGGAGGAAATGGTATTTTACTTGTCCACATCTGAGGGGCCGAGGGCTGGCTGACAGGGTTGAGTAGAGTGTCCCAGACAAATTGCTGGTCTGTGAGGAGATGGACTTATTATGTCGCATTCATGAAAAGGTGGTGCTATCGATGTGTGACAGCGCTCAACACCACCAAGTGTTTCCACTTCCAAAACAGCAGGTGACCTGTCAATCACACTGGCTGTTGCGGGTAAAGAGGTGGGGTTCTGCATCTGACAGCCTATTTGACAGCTGTCTCCACAGTCACAGAGGATGAAGATGCACTTGATATGGCTGACAGTGGTTGGTCAGGCCCTCTAGGCCGCATTGTAGCACAGTGAGCTTTTCACTGTGACTTATGCTTCATGTCCATGTGACGGTTCATACATGAAGTACTCAAACTATTGATTTTTTTACCTCTTCTCAGTTTTTGTTTACAAATTTGGCAGATAACATGAGTTAGATAATTGTTTGCGATCTGAAAAAAGGCCCAGGCTAGGCAAGGCTTAGCACCCATGCGACCTGCAGAGCCACCATGACTTCTGCACAGAGGCAGAGTTGTGGCTGAGAAAGCAGTTGTTGATATGATTCCAGGACTCCGTCTTTACCTAACCTAACCTTGTCACTAGCATCCTCCTCCACCTCCTCTAATGAGCTCATCAACTGCCTGTGAGTTGACAGTAAGTGGGATCTCCAACCTCATCATCACCCTGTTTGTTCTCACACTCGTCGTCCTCTGAGCCAACCTCTTTCTGCCCTGAGCGCAAAGTCAAGTTGTTAGTACAATGAGGTATCTGAGTCTCATCATCATCTGCCTCATTGCCTCATTGTCTCTATTATGCTTGGACCTTTCTTCATCTGGGCCTGGATCCAACTCACAAAGATTTTGGGCATCGGTTCAAATTATTTCGTGATCTTGACTCAATGAAGCTTTGGAGCAGACCTCTGATTCCCAGGCTATAGTATGAGTGAACAGCTCTGCAGACTCACTAATCTGTGTTTTCCCATAGTCAATAGGGAGGCTGGAGACTTGAGAGCTGTGAGGAAACAAGTGTGATTGGGGTGACACCTCTGAGGAATGAAGTGTTTGTCATGTTAAAGTTGAGGTGGAGGATAGCCCATTTAATGGAGCACTTGATATCCATTCAAGCACCTGCTGCTTTTGGGCCTCATCTACAAGTTTTAGCAATGCTCTGCTGCGTAAGAAAGCGATGATATCAGATCATCCACGAAAAGAAGTAGACATTTTAGTTTGGCTTGAAGACGGTATTTTTTCACCAGATGTTTGTGTTACTTTAGCAGCTTCCCCATGAACACAGAGATTTTTACCCTTTCCAACATGTCTATTCCCCTTTCCACCATCAGCAGACCTTTTACCACTCATTTTGGAGGGTAAGTAATTGGCAACTCTGTAGTTGTTGGTACAAAAAACAATGGATGCAAAACTAGCAGAGCTGAGTGACCAAACAGTGGTACTAGCCTGTTATGATCCAATGACCAAAGAGTAACACAAACAGACTTCACAGAAGTAGTTGGCAACTGTACTGATCACAGTCCCTGACTAAATACCACAATTAAAAGTAGCCGTGGGATGTAACTAACCATGCTCTAGACTCAACACGGCCGGAGAACTAGCTACCCCTAAAGATGGAAACAAGAAAGTCTATCTTGTCTTAGTGCAGAAACACCAAAAGAATAGCAAGCCCCCCACAGATATTGACTGTGAAACAGGAGAGGAAAAACACACACAGGCAGATAATAGAGTAAGCAAAAGAGGCCACACTAGCTATATAGTAAGGACAGGATGGAATACTATTGCGGTCAGTATTAAAATACTATCAAACACCTCCAACAACAGATAGCACCAAAAAATAACCCTGAGTCCGCTAAGACTTGCCGCTCTCTAGATCTGCAGGAACTTCTGTGAATCAAACTAGAATAAATAGATTCTAACACCAGGAGAACTGGAAGTTGCAGACAACAGTGAATAGCGGTTCATACCTAGGAAGAAAACTTCCTAACTGAGAGCAGGCAAAGAAATATGCAGACTAAATATCAACCCACAACTCAGAGCAAGACAAGCAATAAGCAGATCCTCAGGCACACAACATGTGTGCCACAAAATAAGCAAACACCATTCACTTAGCTTGCAAGGATTCAGCAGAGCAGGAAGAAGGGAGAGATGTGGACTCCTCCAGAAATAATTACAACTGGCAGAGATGGATCAGCTCCAAGCACCTACATGCTCCAATCCGAAGTAAACTGCCAATCATCAGGATCAGCTGAGAAACTCTCCAAAACACAGCCAGCTGCATCACCAACAAAAACCACAGGAAGGAGCTCACCCCCATAATTCTTCATCAATGAATTCACAACAGTACCCTCCCCTTGAGGAGGGGTCACCAAACCCTCTCCAGAGCCCCCAGGCTTACCAGAATGAGCCAGATGAAAAGCACAAACCAAGTCAGGGGCGTGGACCTCCGAGGCAAAAATCCAAGAATTATCCTCCTGGTCATAACCCCGCCATTTAACAAAGTACTGGAGTCTCAGTCTCGAAATACGGGAATCCAAAATCTTCTCAACCTCATACTCCAACTCACCATCAATCAAGACTGGATCCAGAAGAACCACAGCGGGAACCATGGGCACAACAAGGATTTATGGAAGACATTATGAATTGCAAAGGAGTCCGGAAGCACCAACCGAAAGGAGACAGGATTAATAATCTCAGAAATACTGTAAGGACCAATGAACTGAGGCTTAAATTTAGGAGAAGAAACCTTCAGAGGAACATGGCGGGACGACAACCAAACCAAATCTCCAACATGAAGCCGAGAAGCAATACACCGACGAGGGTAAGCAAAACGTTGAGCCGTGTCCTGAGACTGATGTAAATTGTCCACTACGCAATCCCAAATCTGCGGTAGCTGCTCAACCACAGAATCCATACCCGGACAGGCAGAAGGCGCACCCTGCCTTGAAGAAAAACGAGGATGAAAACTAGGGATGAGCGAGTATACTCGCTACTATTCGGTATTCACCGAATAGTAGCGGTATTCGGGTAACTCGCTACTCTCCGAGTATTTAAGTGTACTCGGGAGTAGCGAGTAGCCCTAATACTTTCGCAGTGTATCTATAGATACACTGCGAAAGTACCCTAAAAGTGAATAAAAGTTGTTAAAAAATAATAAAATTACAAACTCCCCTTCCGACGCCTGCACTGGGACCGCCAGAGAAGCCATCCAATTGCTGGAAAAGGACCTGTCACTACCAGCCAATCAGATGGCCAGTAGCGATCTGGCCAATCAGATGGCACCACGTCACAACCACGTGATCGCTAGCGGCCACCTGATTGGCCAGTTTGCAAGGTCCTAGATGTACTATCAGGACCTTGCAAACTGGCCAATCAGGTGGCCGCTAGCGATGACGTAGTTGTGACGTGGCGCCATCTGATTGGCTAGATCGCTACCGGCCATCTGATTGGCTGGTAGTGAAAAGTCCTTTTCCAGCTATCGGATGGCTTCTCTGGCGGTCCCGGTGCAGGCGTCGGAAGGTGAGTATGTAAGTTTATTATTTTTTAACAACTTTTATTAACTTTCAGGCTACTTTCGCAGTGTATCTACAGATACATTGTGAAAGTATTCATACTCGCTATACTCGCAACAAGTAGCAAGTACCGCTGCCTACTCATTGTGAGTATAGTGAGCACGAATAATGCGGTACTTGCTCATCCCTAATGAAAACGAAAATTGCAAAATAAGGGCAAAACCAAAGAAGCCGAAATCACCCGATTATTAAGCGCAAACTTGGCCAAAGGCAAGAAGGCAACCCAATCATCCCGATCTGCAGACGTCTCATTAGTTCTCTCAGTCTGACCATTAGACTGGGGATGAAAAGCAGAAGAAAATGACAAATCAATACCCAGATTAGCACAGAAGGTCTTCCAAAACAGAGAAACAAACTGGGCACCCCTGTCAGACACAATATTCTCCGGAATACCATTCAAATGAACAACATGCTGAAAAAACAATGGAATCAATTCCGAAGAAGTAGGCAATTTAGACAAAGGAACCAAGTGAACTATCTTAGAAAACCTGTCACAAATGACCCAGATAACAGTCATCCTCTGGGAAACAGGAAGGTCAGAAACAAAATCCATAGAAATATGCGTTCACGGCCGCTCAGGTAAAGGTAAGGGCAAAAGCCACCCACTAGCATGGGAACAACAAGGCTTGGCCCGCGTACAAGTCCCACAGGACTGCACAAAAGACGCACATCCCAGGACAAGGAAGGCCAACAAAAAGTTCTACTGGCGAAATCCCGGGTACCAAAGATGTCAGGATGACCGGCCAACACAGAGCAGTGAACCTCAGAAATAACTTGAGTAGTCCACTGGGCAGGGACAAACAATTTCCCCACAGGACATCTCTCAGGTCTATCCTCTTGAAATTCCTGAAGAGCAAGTCGTAAATCGGGGAAATAGTAGAAAGAACAACCCCCTCCTTCAGAATGCTGACCGGTTCGAGACCTCAAGAGAATCAGCCAAAAAACTGCGAGAGAGAGCATCAGCCTTAACATTCTTAGAACCAGGGAGGTACGAGACCACAAAATCAAAATGAGTAAAAAACAATGACCATCGAGCCTGCCTAGGATTCAGTCCCTTAGCAAACTCGAGATAAACCAGATTCTTGTGATCAGTCAAGACGACAACACGATGCTTAGCCCCCTCCAGCCAATGTCGCCACTCCTCAAATTCCCACTTCATGGCCAGCAACTCCCAATTGCCGACATCATAATTGCATTCAGTGGGCAAAAATTTACGGGAAAAGAAGGCACAAGGGTGCATCCTGGAACCAACAGGATCTCTCTGAGACAAAACGGACCCTGAAGCAATCTCAGAGGCATCAATCTCCACCTGAAACAGAAGAGAGACATCCGGTTGTCGTAACACAAGAGCAGAAGTAAGGCTGGCTTCACACCACGGCAGAGTCCGGTCGGGGGCTGTCAGGGTGAACCTGACAGCCCCGGACTGGATCAGCATACAGAACTGGAGGGCCAAATGTGCCCTCCGGTCCAGTGTGCAGCCGGACGCAGCTGCAGCTGCTGATGAATCAGGACCGCGGCTTGCGGGGAGCTAGCTGCGGTCCTGAATTCACAGCGGCATGCAGCCGCCAGTGTCCAGTTCCCAGATCCTCCTGGACCGGGGAAATCCGGTCCCATAGGCTCCCAAGTTAGGGAGCTCCAGATTGCCCCGGATCCAGGAGGAATCCGGGAGAATCCGGGATACAGCAACTTGGGGAGATTTTTCTCCTTGGACACAAAAACGTTGCTTGCAACATTTTTGTGTACGGTGAGAAAAATATGATTTCTAACCGGATTCTTCCAGAGAGATGGAAACCAGAGGGCAGATAG
>JARQOC010000003.1:243064506-243130922 GCA_033576535.1 Allobates femoralis
TTCTAAAAAAAAACTTGTTGAGGAAAAAAGACGTACATTATGTGCCAAAGATTTGAGAAGAATCAAACGTGAAGCGACTAGGAACCCATTATTCTACAGTGGAATTGGGAAACTGCTATGGCATAGTATTATGACAGATGAGTTAGTTGGATGTTTTTGGATTAAAAAGAGACTCAAAATCAACTTCCAAGCCAACTGCCACGTTTTATAAAACAATTTCTTTAATGGCCATCAAATGTTGCCTTCCTCTGGATCAACATGTTAGGCTATGGGTTGAACTAGATGGACTTAAAGTCTTCCTTCAACCTTAAAAACTATGTTACTATGTTACTATGTAAATGCAGCAACGTTCTCCTCTACAGAGCTGCCAGTAAAGGTCATAAAGTTGACAGAATAATAATATGGCACCTTCCTCTCCGGACCTAAATCCTATTGAGAACTTGTGGTCCTTACTTAAACAGGAGATGTACATTGAAGAAAAACAGTATACCTCTCTGAACAGTGTCTGGGAGGCTGTGGTTTGTGCTGGGAAAAGTTAATCGTCAACAGTCCATGGATGGAAGAGTTAGGATTGTTATTGAAAAGAAGGGGCTATACTAATCACTGACATTAGAAAACAAAATGTCAGAAATGTATTTTTGTACATTTTGAGTTGAAAATAAATAATTAAGAAGGGAACATTTTTGTTTTCTATTTAGGTGCATACTAATTCTTAGGCTGCTTTCACATCACGATTTTTGTGGATCCGAGGCTATCCGTTTTAAAACGAATAGCCACGGATCTGATTTAGCCCCCATGTATCCCTATGGGCACGGATTGGTCCTGTATTGCCATCTAATTGTGCCCAAACTGTCACGGATCCGATTGTGTCCGATTTATTGCTGTACCCAGAATCAGAGACTGCTCCGATTTTGGGTACAGCGGACCAAATCGAACACAATCGAATCTGGCGTGATCCGCGGCAAATAACATGGGGGCCTATGGAGTGCGGGACCGGGAAATTATTTGATGTTTTCTCGGACCCGTGCTCAGTACACTAAAACTGCTCTGTTCCTGTGGTATTTCATTTTTGCAATGTATATACATACATTGCGGAAGTTAAATAAAACAAAGCAAGTATTAAAAATGAAAAAAATCCTCACCTCTCCAGCGTGTGTCCCGCGATTTGCGGCATCCAGCACCGAGGGCTTAAGAACCTAGATCAGCTGACCAAGCGGGGCAACCCAGTCAGCTAATCGGTCACATGACCACATCAGCATTGTTTAAATCGCCAGCCGATCGGATTTGGCAGGCGCGCGAGAGTGGGCATTCAGCCCAAATGCTCTAAAATATTGTGACACTGAATGACAAGATAGATCCTTATTCTGTTCAGTGCTGAACTGGTGAGCTATTCCAGTTGCAGCATTGAAATGATTACCCATGGAGCTTCTCTGCATTATCTTGTCCTCTCTTGAATTTATCTTTTGAGAGTCACTAGCCTCCTTGGGGAACTTGAAGAGTTTGTAATGTTGTAAAGATGCAATATTCTAGAAATCCCACACTTGGAATGACCAACTTCTTTTGCTATGGCTGACGGGCATACCACTTTGGCCTTCATCTGGCTGCCTACCAGCTGCCAGTGGGTCACTTAGGAATGGCACACCATTTTTGCAAAGTGAGTTCAAACTGGAAAGTTAGTCTGCCAGATGAATAGGGTTTGTCAGATAATTAAGCAATTTAGCCCCAAGTGCCAGATCAACAGCAAAAACATAAAGGTATCTGAAAGTGTTCCCTAATTTTCATCAGTGTTCTTTTTAATTTATCTTGTTTACATTTTTATTCTGCGCTTTAGAATATATTTAATTTATGAAATAAGCTTAAAATACTACTATTTTACTCATGTTAGGATATTTCACATAGAACAACACAATGGCATCAACATTAAGGAATTTGTGTGTTGTTCTCTAATTTTGATCACCAGTGTATATAAGGGGAGGTAAATGTTAGTGCCAGGAGTCCTCACTAGTGATGAGTGAGCATGTTCGCTGGAACTCGGTGCTGACCCGAACATCTCAGTGCTCAGGATGTTCGGAGCTCACCAAGTACTGGCAAAATGCTTGGGCAGATGCTTGGCTCTCCCTCCCTGCATGTTGGCACTCTTTATAGAGCCAGCCCATATGCAGGGATTGGCTGCCACACACTGTAATTCCACAGCCATGTTGGTTGTGGCATTACAGTGATTGCCAGGCCATACAACGTTATCAGGTCTATATCAGACCTTACCACGCTGTGCTCATTCCTCCCACTATGTGACATTTGCTTTCACTTTAATAGTGTATGTGCGGCAGCTTCTGGCTGCCTGTACATTTGCTGCTAAAGTGAAAAAAAAAAAAATAGCATACTCACCTGTCCGCAGACTTCCTGGACACGTCCAATCACTGCAAGAACCTGCCGATGATCAGCTGATCACCTGACAGCATAAGCAGATCGGGAACTCCCACCGTAAAAAAGATGGCTTTTTCCCACCCGGCCGGTCTAAATGATCAGCTGGCAGCATCAGCTGATCGTTTAAGCTTGACGGTAAAAAGCCATGAAAAAAAAATATATGTAGCATACTCACCTGTCCGCAGACTCCCTATACACATCCGATCACTGCCATGACCTGCCGGTAATCAGCTGATGCTGTCACCTGACAGCATAAGATGATCGGGAATTCCCGTGTTAAAAAGCCGGCTTTTTCCTGCCCAGCCAGTTTAAACGATCGGCTGACAGCATCAGCTGATCGGGAAGTCCTAGTAAAAAGCCGGCATTTTCCCGCCTGGCCGGTTTAAATGATCAGCTGATGATATCAGGTGATAATTTAAACAGGCTGAGCAGTAAAAAGCTGGCTTTTTACCAGGAATTAGACGATCAGCTGATGCCGTCAGGTGACAGCATCAGCTGATTACCGGCAGATCCTGGAGTCGAAAGGTCCTGTCTGCAGAGGTGAGTATGTTTTTTTTTATGGTACATCAGCTGATTGTTTTAACTAGTTTTTAAACAATCAGCTGATGTATCATCTCATTCAGGTTTTTGAACCTGATATTGATCATCTCATCGGTTTGCCGGCCAGCAAATCGATCAGATGATATAGGATCCAGATTAGATGTTGTGGGACCCTCGAACCAGGACCACGTCAGATGAGGGGGGTTCATTTGTTCAATAAAGAAGGAGTCACTAATTGTGTTGTGTTTTATTTCTAATAAAAATATTTTTTTCGGTGTTGAGTTTTATTTTATCTGATTACAAGAAATTCAAGGTGGCCATTTCTAATATTGGCATGACACCATGAATTTCGGGCTTAGGGCCAGCTGATAATACACAGCTAGCCCTGACCCTATTTTTACCTAGTGAGCCATCCAACATCAGCTGTTCATTTGAAATAGCCAGGGGGAAAGCCAGCGGTGAAAAGACTTCACCACCGGTTTTCCTGTCCGGTGCTTCCCTCCCCGCTGCCCGATGCTTCACTCCCCCACCGCCTCACTCCAAGGACCTGCCGGTAATGAGCTGATGCTGCACCTGACATCATCAGCTGATCATCTAATTCCAGGTAAAAAGGCATCTTTTTACCGCTCAGCCCGATTTAAATGATCACCTGACAGCAGCATCAGCTGATCATTTAAACAACACGGCCAGCCGATCAGAACGCAGTATCATCCACCAATCGACGCAGATGCGACGCAAAAAACACAATCCAAGCACGCCTACTTGATTTCTTTCACGATCACTGTGTACGTCGCCCTCGCCCTGTCACACGCCACCATACGCTGAAATTGCCTGGTGGATGACGCCTGATTTCTCTGAAGTGCAGGGCAATCAGGCGACGTACCACCGACGATTTATTGCCGTAGAATCTCCCAGTCACATGCCACTACGCACAGGCGATGTGGTTTCCACATTGCCGAATTTGGGAATTGCCACCCAAATGTCCAGCGGTATGGCGGCGTGTGACGGTACCTTAAAAGAAATCTTGAAAAACAAATGTGCTAGCCAGTAACGGTTACTTTTGTAGACCACGCAGGGGGGAAAATTATGGAATCACTCAATTCTGACGAAAAAATTATGGAAACACCCTGTCAATTTTCATTCTCAAAACTAACACCTGCATCAAATAAAATCTGCTCGTTTGTCTGCATCTAAAAAGGAGTGATCACACCTTGAAGAGCTGTTGCACCAAGTGGACTGCCATGAATCATGGCTCCAACACGAGAGATGTCTATTGAAACATAGGAGAGGATTATCAAACTCTTAAAAGAGGGTAAATCAACACACAATGTTGCAAAACATGTTAGTTGTTCACAGTCAGCTGTGTCTAAAATCTTGTCCAAGTACAAACAACATGGGAAGGTTGTTAAAGGCAAACATACTGGTAGACCAAGGAAGACATCAAAGCGACAAGACTGGAAACTTAAAGCAGTATGTCTCCAAAACAGGAAATGCATAACAGAACAAATGAACAACGAATGGGAGGAAACTGGAGTCAATGTCTGTGATCGAACTGTAAAAAAAAGGCTAAAGGAAATGGGATTTACATGCAGAAAAGTTAAACAAAAGCCATCATTAACACATAAACAGAAAAAAACAAGATTACAAGGGGCTAAGGAAAAGCAATCGTGGACTGTGCAGATCTGCATTGGGCAAGGTGATGATGCTGGAACTTTTGTTTGGTGTTGTTCTAATGAGATTTATAAAGATAACTGCCTAAAGAGAACATGCAATTTCCACAGTCATTGATGATATGGGGCTGCATGTCATGTAAAAGCACTGGGCAGATGGCTGTCATTACATCTTCAATAAATGTTATTTTGGAAACTTCTCTTCCCATCAATTGAAAGGATGTTTGGGGATGATGAAATCATTTATCAAGCTGATAATGCATCCTACCATAGAGCAAAAACTGTGAAAACATTCCTTTAAAGAAGACACATAAGGTCAATGTCATGGTCTGCAAATAGTCCGGATTGAAATCCAATTGAAAATCTTTGGTGGAAGTTGAAGAAAATGGTCCATGACAAGGCTCCAACCTGCAAAGCTGATCTGGCAACAGCAATCAGATAAAGTTGGAGCCAGATTGATGATGAGTGCTGTTTGTAACTCATAAAGTCCATGCCTCAGAGACTGCAAGCTGTTATAAAAGCCAGAGGTGGTGCAACAAAATTCTAGTAATGTATTTGCGTATCATTTTGTTTGTTTGTTTTTCAGAATTCCATAATTTTTTCCTCAGAATTGAGTGATTCCATATTTTTTCCCCCTGCTTGGTCTACAAAAGTAACCGTCACTGGCAAGCATTTTTTTTTCAAGATTTCTTTTAGTGCTTCTTCAAGGCAGAAAGTTGCCATTTGAAATGACTTTAGTTTTGTGCCATGTCCGTGATCTGCTTTTTTTCTACAAAATTAAACAACTAAATGGACGTCCTCCGAGCCAGATGATTCCATAATTTTTGCCAGGGGTTGTAGCTTTACCCTCCCTCTCCGTTTCTCCCCGATGGTCTTTGTTTACAAGTTTACAAGATGTATAAAAAGACTGATGAGAAAAGGACAGGAAACAAGGGATCCTGTCTGCTTGTAAGATATCAATGTTTTATGAAAATGGGCAACCTCTTCAAGTATCACTAGAGACCATCCCAGTTAGGCTGCCTTCACACTGCGGCAGCGTCCGGTCCGGGGCTGTCATGATTGACAGCCTGGACCGGAGTTTTCCTCCATAGAATCCTGTCGGGCTGCACGGAGCTGGATCCCGGCGGGTGTTAATTAGCTGCTATCCGGCTGCTGTGTCGCCGGATGAATCGTGCAGAAGTGGGGATTTTCTGCCGATTCCAAAACCGGTGCATGCAACATTTTTGGAATCGGCAGAAAATCCCCACTTCTGCAGGTTTCATCCGGCGACACAGCAGCCGGATAGCAGCTAATTAACACCCGCCGGGATCCAGCTCCGTGCAGCCCGACAGGATTCTATGGAGGAAAACTCCGGTCCAGGCTGTCAATCATGACAGCCCCGGACCGGACGCTGCCGCAGTGTGAAGGCAGCCTTAGTCGGGTCAGGTATGCCAATCACAAGTATCTGGTAATTAGTTGCTCTTCAATCTGGCTGATGACTCAGTTATAAACAAAAGTGATGATCTTGTAGCTGATACTAATTGATCAACTGTTTCCAGAAGACAAGAAAATTAAAATAACAAACAAAAATTATCTTTACCCAAGTCCCAGCTGTCTGCAGACCACCTCAGCATCAGCATCATCCCACTGGTCATCACATATTGTGCCCCATTGGCCAGAGTGGTAGACTTCTATCCTTCCTTCAAATGGAGAACTCCCACCAATGAGTCGAGCAGGAATAAAGGAGTCTGCGGCTGAAAGACATTTGCAGAAACTAAGTTAGAAGTCACATTAAACATACATCAAAAATGAGTTCTAGCTTGTATATAATATGTAATAGTCAATTAAATAACACTGCTGTGCAAATTAATTGGGACAAAGCATTTTTTAAGTAAAATAGTAAGTTGGTTACCAGTCAGTGAATCAAACCAGTTTTAACTGCTTTGAACAGGTGTGAGTGTACAACTTTGAGTAACAAAATGTGGTTTGACTGGTTTTAGTCAGAGAATAACCGCTAGCTGCCCCCTCAGCTTAAGTTGAGAGCTTGTTTCTGAGAGGAGTGGTTTAGTGTACTTTTTCTCTCAGTGTGATTCGTGCCTGTAAAAATGGATGTTACTCCAGAATTATTACTCTTAATGAACATACAATTCTGACTCTAAGAGAAATCGCTTCCACCATTGGTATTAGAAAATCTACCATTTCAAGAATAATTCGCACACACAATGAAACTGGATCGATTTCTCCAAAATGAAAAGGGAAATGTGGAAGGAAAAGGAGAACGACACCAAGAACTGATAAAACACTTATCAGAAATAGTAAAACTAATGCAAGAAAAACAAATAAAGACTTGCTTTGTCCCAATGAATTTGCACAGCACTGTACATATACAAGACGATGAAATCTTAAAAATATTGTATTTGATTGACAATTAAATATTACATGTAGACTGAGAAAATATGTGAAAAATTCTGAAGCAAAAAAAGGTTTAGGAAAAGCGTAATCACATGCAAAATCAACTCATAATGTTTGAATGTGTGTGCAGATAGCTCATGCTGTGCATAGTATGTCACTGTATGGTTTTTACTTAGTTGCAGCTAGCAGCTGCTATCACCATGATACAATTTTTATTTCACTCTAGGAAATGTGTTAGCCATGTGTTCAGTACGTGTTACTATGTACAGGTGCATCTCAATGAATTAGAATAGCATCAAAAAGTTACTTTATTTCAGTATTTCAATACATAAAGTGAAACGCATATGTTATATAACATCACTACAGAGTGTTCTATTTCAAGTGTCTATTTCTGTAAATGTTGATGATTATGGCTTACAACCAAAGAAAACCCAAATGTCCCTATCTCAAAAAATTAAAGTAGGGAGGATGAAGGGTCTGAGAGATAAATTATTAACTCAATAGGTCTCAGAGTCTTCACCTTGTCTGGTTGTGAGAGTCATAACCAGTATAAAAGCATAGCATGGCTGCTGCAGTCCCCAGCATGATGCATATAGAGTAGGGAGGATGAAGGGTTAAAAACCGTCCTGTCGTATTCAGCGAGACATCAAAGGGTGACTATAATATTGATTTATTAGTCAACATGTTTCAGGGTTCCCTGGACTCTTCCTCAGGACAAATTAATATCATATTGCCATGTTAAGGGATTTTCAGGGAGCCCTGAAATGTGTTGTCTATTAAGTCAATATTATATTCACCCTTTGATGTCTTGTGATTTTTAACCCTTCATCCTCCCTATTTTAATTTTCTGAGATAATAACCTTTTTGTTTTCATTTGTTGTAAGCCATAATCATCAACATTAACAGAAATAAACACTTGAAATAGATCACTCTATTTATAATGACCCTATATAATATATGTGTTTCACTGTATTGAATTACTGAAATAAATTAACATTTTGATGATATTCTAATTCATTGAGATGCCCCTGTATGTGTCCTGAGTGTGAGTAAGAAAGCGTTGCACTTGTAAATTACAGACTATATGATCTAACTAAAGAATATATTTCTGAAGTACTTTTATAAAATGTTTAGTCATGACTGGTGTTGGTATTCTATATACGGTAATTGCTCAAATTTTTTATTAACCTCTCAAAGCAGATCTACGAGGTTTTTAATACCAACTACGTTTGGGCAGTAGAGTATAAAGAGTTCCTAAAATCTGGGATATATTATATTGTATAGTTTTCTGTTCTGATTTAGCATTTGCATGTAAAAAGAAAAACTGTAAATATTGCCAGGAATTCAAGGGAATTTGTCAAATGTTTTTTTCCAACTAGTCTCAGAGCAGCACAATGTAGGACTAGAGATCCTGATTCCAATGATGTGCCAGTTACTAGGCTGCTCAGTGTAGTTTGATAAAATCACTGATTAATCTACAGGAGATTATCATTAAATAGTAGTCAAACATGTTCATGAGCTCTGTATAATCCCACCCCCACCACTGATTGGCAGCTTTCTGTGTATACTTTATATGGGCAGAAAGCTGCTAATCAGTGGGTGGGGTTATACAGCTCCAAATTCAAAGAACTGATAAATCTGCAGCAGAGAAACAAGTGATTTTATTAAAATTACAGCAAACAGCTCAGCAAGTGATACATAGTTGGAATTATGGTCTCTATCTCTACATTATGCTGCTCTATGGGATAGCTAAAACTTGGTGACAGATTCCCTTTAAAGAAAGGCTCTGAGTCCTGCATCCCCTTCTCACTGAGTCATTCATCCCCTTCTCACTGAGCCCTGCATCCTTTCTTACTGAGTCCTGCATCCCCTTCTCACTGTTTCCTGTATCCCCTTCCCACTGTGTCCTGCATCCCCTTCTCACTGAGTCTTGCATCCCCTTCTCACTGAGTCCTGCATCCCCTTCTCACTGAGTCCTGCATCCCCTTCTCACTGAGTCCTGCATCCCCTTCTCACTGAGTCCTGCATCCCCTTCTCACTGAGTCCTGCATCCCCTTCTCACTGTGTCCTGCATTCCCTTCTCACTGAGTCCTACATTCCCTTATCACTGAGACTTGTATCCCCTTCACACTGAGCCCTGCATCTGTGGCGCCCCTGCATCTTGGTTGCCACAGTGATGCTGCACCTAATCCACAGGTATGATATCATTGCTCTCAGGTAAGACAGAAACACAAAGCTTACACCCAACACATTCCCAACTTCAGGCAAGAGGGTAAAGGGCAGAACAGACCCCTCTAGAGGGCAGTCCCCACCTACTGGCTGGAGTACGGAGGAGTTTAAGTCATGTGAACACAGTGAGTTGGAGAGTGAGGAAGAAGGTGCAGCAAGATGGAGTTCTAAGGGAGGCTAGTCGCCACGGAACCCTGGCCAGAGGGACGCCCTTAAGGTTATTGGCAGAGGAGCTAGACAATTGTATTTTCCAGCCAGGAAACCGGAGGCTACTGGACTGCATGTGCAGAAGCAAACCCTGTGTACACTCCCAGGCACAGTGACTATAGAGGGTTAAGGTGACATGGTAGCCTTCGCCCGACAGGACCCACAGTCGCCTTCCTTGGGACTCGTAGCACAAAGGCGCAGGACAGGAGAGGGAGAGAAGATCAGCGCAGACAGGGCAGCAAAGGAAGATTCACAAAGGGTATCTCGGCAGAGTGTTCCTGGGTCATCTAGATCTGGCCAAGCTGCAAGCTGGAAGAGCACAGTACCAGGCTGGGTCTGCTTTGAAGAGAAATCTACAGTAATAGTACCTGGTAAGAACTACATCCCCTGTGTCTGTCTGGTTTTTCTGTGCATCTCTGCACTACCTACCACAACCACCATTATTCACATAAACTTTCATACAGAACCCCAGGGCTGACCCGGCAAAAGCACCCGTCATACCCGGGCAGATACTGGAGCCCCAATGAGAGGGTCCACAGCTGTCTGTGAGTGGAAGCAGAGGAGACCCGCTCACAGATAGTGGCCCTCTCTCCCTCTCTTCTCTACTGCTCTTTACTGATCTAGGTGATCGGTACACAGCAGGAGAGAAAGCTTACCGGGAGCTGAATGGAGGCTGAAGGACCTTCCAGTTCCAGTCATGTGACTGATCACATGACTGAAATCAAGGTCCAAGAAGAAACTGCTTTTGCTTTACTTCTGCAGCCTCCCTGCAGCTCCTAGTGACTCCCTCTCCTGCTCTGCACAGTTCAAGATCATCTGAATGTGGTAATATATGTGTGTGTGTCCTGTATCCCCTTCTCATTGAGTCCTACAATTACTTCTCACTGAGTCTTGTATCCCTTTCTCACTGAGTGCTGCATCCCCTTCTCATTGAGCCCTTCATTCCCTTCTCACTGAATCTTGTATCCCCTTCTCACTGACTCCTACATCCCCTTCTCACTGAGTCTTGGATCCCTTTCCCACTGAGTCCTACATCCACTTCTCACTGAGTCCTGCATCCCCTTCTCATTGAGTCCTGCATCCCCTTCTCACTGAGTCCTACATTTCCTTCTCACTGAGTCTTGGATCCCTTTCCCACTGAGTCCTGCATTTCCTTCTCATTGAGTCCTGCATCCACTTCTCACTGAGTCTTGTATCCCTTTCTCACTGAGTCCTGCATTGCCTTCTCACTGAGTCTTGGATCCTTTTCTGTGTCCTGCATCCCCTTCTCACTGAGTCCTACATCCCCTTCTCACTGAGTCTTGGATCCCTTTCCCACTGAGTCCTGCATTTCCTTCTCATTGAGTCCTGCATCCACTTCTCACTGAGTCTTGTATCCCTTTCCCACTGAGTCCTACATCCACTTCTCACTGAGTCTTGCATCCACTTCTCATTGAGTCCTAAATCCCCTTTTTCATTGAATCTTGTATCCCCTTCTCATTGATTCCTGCATCCCCTTGTCTTTGAGTCCTACATCCCCTTCTCACTGAGTCTTGTATCCCCTTCTCACTGAGTCCTACATCCACTTCTCACTGAGTCTTGCATTCCCTTCTCATTGAGTCCTGCATCCCCTTCTCATTGAGTCCTACATCCACTTTTCACTGAGTCTTGGATCTTTTTCTCTCTGGGCCCTGCATCCCCTTCTCATTGAGTCCTACATCCACTTCTCACTGAGTCTTGTATCCATTTCTCACTGAGTCTTGCATTCCCTTCTCATTGAGTCCTCAATCCCCTTCTCATTGAGTCCTGCATCCCCTTCTCATTGAGTCTTACATCCACTTCTCACTGAGTCCTGCATTTCCTTCTCATTGAGTCCTACATCCACTTCTCACTGAGTCTTGTATCCATTTCTCACTGAGTCTTGCATTCCCTTCTCATTGAGTCCTCAATCCCCTTCTCATTGAGTCCTGCATCCCCTTCTCATTGAGTCTTACATCCACTTCTCACTGAGTCCTGCATTTCCTTTTCATTGAGTCCTACATCCCCTCCTCACTGAGTCTTGTATCCCTTTCTCACTGAGTCCTGCATCCACTTCTCACTGAGTCTTGTATCCCTTTCTCACTGAGTCTTGCATTTCCTTCTCATTGAGTCCTGCATCCCCTTCTCATTGAGTCCTGCATCCCCTTCTCATTGAGTCCTACATCCCCTCCTCACTGAGCCTTATATCCCTTTCTCACTGAGTCCTGCATTGCCTTCTCACTGAGTCTTGGATCTCTTTCTCACTGAGTCCTGCATCCCCTTCTCATTGAGTCCTACATCCACTTCTCATTGAGTCTTGTATCCCTTTCTCACTGAGTCCTGCATTGCCTTCTCACTGAGTCTTGGATCCTTTTCTGTGTCCTGCATCCCCTTCTCACTGAGTCCTACATCCCCTTCTCACTGAGTCTTGGATCCCTTTCCCACTGAGTCCTGCATTTCCTTCTCATTGAGTCCTGCATCCACTTCTCACTGAGTCTTGTATCCCTTTCCCACTGAGTCCTACATCCACTTCTCACTGAGTCTTGCATCCACTTCTCATTGAGTCCTAAATCCCCTTTTTCATTGAATCTTGTATCCCCTTCTCATTGATTCCTGCATCCCCTTGTCTTTGAGTCCTACATCCCCTTCTCACTGAGTCTTGTATCCCCTTCTCACTGAGTCCTACATCCACTTCTCACTGAGTCTTGCATTCCCTTCTCATTGAGTCCTGCATCCCCTTCTCATTGAGTCCTACATCCACTTCTCACTGAGTCTTGTATCCATTTCTCACTGATTCTTGCATTCCCTTCTCATTGAGTCCTCAATCCCCTTCTCATTGAGTCCTGCATCCCCTTCTCATTGAGTCTTACATCCACTTCTCACTGAGTCCTGCATTTCCTTCTCATTGAGTCCTACATCCCCTCCTCACTGAGTCTTGTATCCCTTTCTCACTGAGTCCTGCATCCACTTCTCACTGAGTCTTGTATCCCTTTCTCACTGAGTCTTGCATTTCCTTCTCATTGAGTCCTGCATCCCCTTCTCATTGAGTCCTGCATCCCCTTCTCATTGAGTCCTACATCCCCTCCTCACTGAGCCTTATATCCCTTTCTCACTGAGTCCTGCATTGCCTTCTCACTGAGTCTTGGATCTCTTTCTCACTGAGTCCTGCATCCCCTTCTCATTGAGTCCTACATCCACTTCTCATTGAGTCTTGTATCCCTTTCTCACTGAGTCCTGCATTGCCTTCTCACTGAGTCTTGTATCACTTTCTCAAGGAGTCCTGCATCCCTTTCTCATTGAGTCCTGCATCCACTCCTCACTGAGTCTTGCATCCCCTTCCTATTGAGTCCTGCATCCCCTTCTCACTGAGTCCTACATCCCCTTCTCATTGAGTCCTGCATACCCTTCTCACTGAGTCTTGTATCCCTTTCTCAGTGAGTCCTGCATTGCCTTCTCACTGAGTCTTGAATCCCTTTCTCACGGAGTCCAGCATCCCATTCTCATTGAGTCCTAAATCCACTTCTCACTGAGTCTTGCATCCCCTTCGCATTGAGTCCTGCATTACCTTTTCAATGAGTCTTGCATCCCCTTCTCAGTGAGTCCTGCATCCCCATTTCACTGGGTCTTGCATCCATTTCTCACTGAGTTCTGCATTCCTTTCTCACTCAATGCAAATGTTTTAATACAATTTATATAATATATAATAAGGCTTTTACCAGCCATACCTCTTAGCCGGATCCATTTTCTTTTCGGAGTACATCTATAGCCTAATGTAGGACCCACAGAAGTGATGTTTCCAGGACTAACATATTAATGAACTATGGTCCCATCAAATAGATAGATCATCAATATGGGAACAGTGGGAGGCTTACATATGGTATCCCAAATTATTAGCTAATATTTTATACAGTTGTGGTCTTATATGCAAGCAGAGAAGCATATCAGCAGAAAATCCGTGATAAAAATCCAAGTGTTAACCTCACATATTTTTTACATAATAGTGCTTACATTTAAAAAACCCTGATGGCCCCTTTACACGCAGCTACAGGTGACAGGTTTTCCACAGGTAACTTACTGGTTGCAGTGAAATCATGGAGACATGGTTCTATCTTGTTGCTGTGTACAAATGGAACTATGTCTCCATGATTTCACTGCAACCAGTAAGTTACCTGTGGAAAACCTGTCACCTGTAGCTGCGTGTAAAGGGGCCATTAAAGTCGGGTGAGGAACTCCAGACCTCGAGGGCCTACACTAGTGCATGTTTTCAGGATTTCCTTAGCATTGCACAGTGGTTGGAATCATCACCAGTGCAGGTGATTATGTTATCATACTAAGGAAATCCTGAAAACATGACCTGTCGGCGGCCCTTGGGGTCTGGAAATCCTCGCCCGCCTTATGGTATGGTCACATGATGTTATTTTGAGATGAAAAAATTGGATGCAGTTTTCAATGGAAATCCACATCAGAAATTGGGATTATTCGAATAGGTTTCAATCTGAATTTTGGAGCAGATCCACATCAAGAAACAATGATATGTCCTCACTGAGTCTTTTTACATTGATTTTGAAGCAGTTTTTTTATACAATACACATGAAAAATGATTTCAAATACTCTTTGTATAAACGTGCAAACTGATTTTAAGGCCACAATCACACGTTCAGCATTTGGTCAGTATTTTAGCTCAGAATTGGTTGCCAAAACCAGGAATGGGTAAAAACTGCAAAAGTGGTAACGTGTTTCTATTATACTTTTCCTGTGATTGTTCTGCTCCACATTTTGACTTAGGCTGGCTTCATACCATGGTTTTGGGGATCTGGGTCTATCTGTTTTAAAACGGATAGGCAGGGATCCTGTTTTGCCTCCCATGTATTCCTATGGTGCCAGATTGATGGCCATCTGTTTCTGTGAATTCAGTCCGGGATTTGCTTTTGTCCTGTTTTTTCCAGGACCCAAAATCGGAGACTGCACTGTTTTAGGGCGCATCGGGCAAAAACGGACAGAAACTAATCCAGCACGGTCCCGAGTGTAAAAAATTGAATTCTATGATGATGGATCTGGGAAAAAAAAAGGATTCTTTCCCTGATCTGGTCTTAGCTACTGAGCATGCTCAGAACAAATGCAATGGTATTCCTGGCCCAATTTTTGTTCCAGTCTCTCTCTCTCTCTGTCTCTCTCTCTCTAGAACTGACATTACCATTTTCTGCTATGGCTCCACCGATAATTATCAGGCACAATATGGATCCTTCAAAAAACAGGATCAGGGAGCATAATTGCTATCCCTTTATACGAATCCATTCCTGTCCGTGTCATCTTTCTGAAAACAAAATCCACACGAACCGGTACAAACCATGATGTGAAGGGGGCCTTAGGCTGACGCTTTAGTTTAACACTTAGAATTCTGCAGCCTGAGCGCAAGCGTTACCATGTTGCAACGCTGTTCTCAGGCTGCCTATATATCACTATGGTTACCAGTTTTCCAGCGCAGCCGGCCACTTGACACAGAATAACTGGATATGCGCTATTTCTGAGCGAACAGGAAATGCTGTTTGCAGCGTATTCCTGTGCGCCCAGCAAAACCTTTCAGTGACCCCAGTTAATAGATCCGCAGGAAGGGAAACCAGCTATGACGCAGCATATGTGTCATGGGTCTGGAACGAACTTGTTTTCATGACGCATATGCTGCGTCACAGGTCGGGAAAGGGTTAAATTGCTTAGAACAAGTTTTGATACAGAAAGCAGTCTTGCTGTTTCTGTAGAGTTCCTGATGACTTGTTAGGTTGACTGTGTGCTTATGTTAAGCTCATGGGTTGCTACTGCGCAGCTTCATGTTTTGGCACAGAGTGCTTTATGTTTACTGATAAAAGAGCTAAGGGTCACTGACTGACAGCCACAGGTTCCTATCTGTGTATGTATACATTCTAAAGCAATGGAATATATCATGAAATTTCATGTTTGATAGTGTGTCACGCTGCAGGCTTCAGGTACTTTGAAAGCCTATACAACTGTGATATTGTATGTTGTCTCACTGAGACATCGATGTGAAATAAAGCATAGCTTTTCAAAGAAATCATTCTTTGTGTGGTTGATACACGTAAAAAATAATGGGGAAATCCTCCAGCAATAAACTTGTACCACATCCTACTCAATCCTGTTACCGTTTAACGGAACAAAGCCTTCTAGTGGGTAGACGTGAGAGGTGCACAGCAGGGAGTTGCTAGGGCACTCCTTGTAATGAATCCATTTGGTTCTACAAAAGACTCCACATCAGACTTTAAGGATGAGAACCCTTTTGTCATCTTTTGATATGTTACTTAATGGTACAAACCTGCCGCTCTGGATGTAACATACAGATCTTGAATTATAAATGAGATCACTGCTGCAGCCCTTGTAATGGACGCAGCTGCATTCCCCTCTCTAGGCTTAATTGATCTGTTTGATGAACAGGAAAATCGCCTACTGAGACAGAACGTATTTCTTTTTCTCAGCCTTTTGACAGGGTTGTGTCATTCTTTTTGACCGTTTAGCTGCATTGTATATATAAACGTAACAGCTAGAAAAAGGCTTTTAAACTTATCATTGACAGAAAAGGTAAATGTGCCCAACTAAAAGGGATAAAATGTATAACATGCCAGTAATGGAATATGTTCCCTTGAAGGGCTAGAACACAAGTTCTGTTGGTTGCGAATGAAATTGGCTTCTTTTCGAGCTCTATAATAACAATTTTTATTTCTTTTGCGCAAACATATTCCACTGCACTTTACAATTCAGAAGGAAGATGTACAAGCAAGACTTTATACACGATGTGCAGAATTATTAGGCAAGTTGTATTTTAGAGGATTATTTTTATTATTATTGATCAACAACTATGTTCTCAATCAACCCAAAATACTCATAAATATCAAAGCTTAATATTTTTGGAAGTTAGAGTGTTTTTTTTTAGATTTGGCTATATTAGGAGGATATCTGTTTGTGCAGGTAACTATTACTGCGCAGAATTATTAGGCAACTTAATAAAAACCAAATATATTCCCATCTTACTTGTTTATTTTCACCAGGTAAACCAATATAACTGCACAAAATTTGGAAAAAAAACATTTCTGACATGCAAAAACAAAACCCAAGAAAATAGTGACCAATATAGCCACCTTTATGATGACACTCAACAGCCTTCCACCCATAGATTCTGCCAGTTGCTTGATCTGTTTATGATCAACATTGCGTGCAGCAGCCACCACAACGTCCCAGACATTGTTCTGAGAGCTGTACTGTTTTCTCTCCCTGTAGATCTCACATTATAGGAGGGACCACAGGTTCTCTATGGGGTTCAGATCAGATGAACAAGTGGGCCATGTCATTATTTTTTCTTCTTTTAGACCTTTACTGGCCAGCCACGCTGTGGAGTAGTTGGCTGTGTGGCACCCCAGTGGTTAAGTGCCACAGAAACATCACCATGGGTTAACTCTCCACACAACACCTGACACTACACTAGCACCTCTAGGCCAGAAGGGGGAGCTCAAGCAGCTCCCTTATATATTCTGGTCTGAGGAGAAAGTAGTTAGTTTATAGTTGATAGTTGACAGTTGACAGTTTAGTTTAGTGCAGAGAGCACTAGGAGGAGGACCTGTAAATGGGAGCAGTGCTGAGCTCCTGACAGGGACCACTGGCTACTTTCAGGCCTGAAGCCAGGGTCTGAGGAGAGGAGTACAAGAAACAGAGGAACATATCTGGTAGACTGAGTTACCTCATAACTCGCCCCAGAGGAGCGCAGAGACTGGATACCGGATCCGAATCTGTGACTGAAACAAGCAGTACAGAAAACACAAGGATATTGGAGGTTATAGAGCTACGCTGTACCTCAGCGAAGCAACACGACGGGGTCAGAGACACAGAGAAAAGACTCAAGTTGCCTAGCAAGTGGGTACCTGTGAGGAGAGACAGAGCCAGCAGCTCAGCTAAAGCAGCAGGGCCACACACAAGGCGCAGGAGTAGGAAGCTGAGGATCCGGTCATGGTGGGAACAACCCGGCCCCTGTACAGACTCCATGGCCATGTCCCTGAGTATAGCACACCTTGTGCTTTTTGATACTCCAGTAACATTGCAGCTCTGAAATATGGCAAAACTGGTGGCAAATGGCATCTTGGCAGCTTCACGCTTGATTTTCCTCAATTCATGCGCAGTTATTTTGCGCCTTTTTTGCCCAACACGCTTCTTGCGGCCCTGTTGGCTATTTGCCATGAAACGCTTGATTATTCTGTAATCACGCTTCAAAAGTTTGGCAATTTCAAGACTGCTGCATCCCTCTGCAAGACATCTCACAATTTTGGACTTTTCAGAGCCCGTCAACTCTCTCTTCTGACCCATTTTGCCTATGGAAAGGCATTTGACCAATAATTAAGCACATCTTATATAGGGTGTTGATGTTATTACATCACACCTCTCCTCATTACAGAGATGCACATCACCTGATTTACTTAATTGGAAGTTGGTTCTCAAGCCTATACAGCTTGGAGTAGGACAACATGTATAAAAAGTATCGTGATCAAAAAACTAATTTGTCTAATCATTCTGCACATAGTGTAGAGCAATACATAGTTCAACACATGCCAGGAGGATGAGGGCCTTGGTCACAAGCTTACAATCTATGAGTAGGGGTAACAAAATAAAATAGGGATACAAAGTAAAAATGAAGTGCTTGTGTTTGCCCACCGGGGCCATGGGGTACTCAAAACCGGGCCTTCTTGTCGTCTAGGTCCACAGGGTATCACAGTGACGTGACCCGGCTTCGTGTTCCTGGGTGAGGCAATAACAAGTGGGGCTTTGATAAACGGGAAGTAAAGTTTTTAGTAAATGGTCGTGAAGCCACCTGTGGTTTGCGACCAGCTGTAGCCGTTGCTGCAGTCAGGTCCTCTGGGGATAGTGGGAGTTGCAGCCAGGATGATGCACCCTCCACGGGTAGGGCTGTTCCCCAGGGCTTCCGTGTAGATAGTGCAGTTGGGGATAAAGGAAAGTTATCAATTATCTTGAGCAGCCACCTGCTGCCCACTCAGCGTAGCAATCAGCCACTTCCCGGGCACGCAATTAAGAGTCACACACAGTTCTGAGCTTTCACCAGGTTTTACTTTCTTACAGTATTCAGTCAGTTCACTAGCAGCTCTGATACCCGGATTACCAGCTGGGATGGCTCGTCAGCAGCACCCCTGTTTATGTACCATTCGGGCCTCTGCTTTCTGTCCTGCGCACTAGCTACAGTCCAGCAGTCACAGAATTTTCATGAGCACCCTTCCGGGCCTCCTAGCCCTAGTTCGACAGCCTTCCCTTTGTTGTGTCGGGGTTGGGTTTGGGACATAAAGACCCCATGCCCCACCGGATTTCATGGTTGCGGCATACAGCTTCCTGCCTACTTCAACAGAGCTGGCACTCTGATTCCAGCCGGTCCCTCGGTGTCCCCGCTGACTTGGACACACCTTGGACCCCTTCTTGCTTCCCTTGGTATGCAGACTGGGACCCAGGATTAGCCATATGGTGGCATAGGCCGCCAGGTCCGGGTTCTTCATGTCTAGTGTCTCAGTTGACTATACTGCTGGGTGTCTCTCGCTAGGTGTTCTGTCTTCCACTCCACTCAACTCCTTCCCCTGGACTAGTGTGTCCCCTCTTTCTGTACTCTTGTTCCTATCCCTTACCAAGCTCCTTCCTAACACTCCACCCTCCACTTAGCTCCTCCCAATATCCCGTGCCAGACATGAAGTACCTTGGACTAGGGATCGGGGTATGTGATGAGTGTTTGTGCAGGGTGACTGATTTACCAGTCCCAGCTGCTATGCCACTTAGTGGCGACCGGTCTGCAGGGACGCCACACTCCCTCTGAGCAAAGGTTAGCATGTCCTTATGCTAGGACCTGGTATGGGTGTCAAACAAGCTCACATTTTCTTTATGCATTTAAACAACAACATTACAACAGGGTACAAGTTTTCTTTTCTTCCCGTAATGGGAGGCGCATGACTTTAACGTTACTTTAACAAAAGACATCTAACTTAATCTATGGGGTAGGGAGGTAAAAATGTAGAAAAAAAATTCACAGTTCTGTGATCGTCTCTTTTCTGCGGTCTCTTTAAGCTTCGGGAACCCACCACAAGAAAAATCCGTTGCAAGCCCTGGGCGCGGCGACAGGGACTAAACTGACCGATTCTTTGGCCGCACCAGTGGGTTGATAAGTGTAGTGGTCACCGTTACAAATGTCTCTGATCGCTCGCATATTCCGGGATCAAATGTTCATTTTTAGTAAAAGGGGCATTCACTCAGGGAAACATTGGGGAAACAAAGGAAAATATAAGGTACACTCACACTGTATGTAGCTTGTCCGGGGCTTTAATGCTGCTGCCTCAGCAGTGCATCCTGTCCCACTCTGGTCACAAACGGGGACGGCGGCAAATTCTCCAGCAGTGTAGTGGCTACCATACCTGCTCCAGTACGGGGCTCCATCTCTTCCTCCTCGAGCTCCTGGTCATCCACCTCATGGCTGCTCCTTCTTCCAGCGGCTGCCGCCATTGACCCTTGATGGTCAGGCGAGCCTGATGCAGCTGATGGCTCAGTCCATCATCTTCCCCCTGCAGGGAGTCAATTGTCGCCTCAGGCAGTTGGTCGGCCTCTGGAGAACCGCTCTGGTACCCGAGCTAGCCATACGGTTGCAAAGGCTGCCGGGTTCGGGTTCTTCCTGTCTGGTGTCTCTGTTGACTAGACTGCCGGGTGTCTCTCGGTAGGTGTTCTGTCTTCCACTCCACTCAACTCCTATCCCTGGACTAGTGTGTCCCCTCATTCTGTAATCTTGTTCCCACCCCTTACCAGGCTCCTTCCTAACTATCCACCCTCCACTTAGCTCCTCCCGCTATCCCATGACATCCCAGACATGAAGTAATTTGGACTTGGCATCGGTGGGATGTGTTGGGTGTTTGTGCGGGGTGACCGACTTTCCAGTCTCAGCTGCTATGCCACTTATGCCACTCATTTGACCAGAGAACATTCTTCCAAAACGTTTTAGGCTTTCTCAGGTAAGTTTTGGCAAACTCCAGCCTGGCTTTTTTATGTCTCTGGGTAAGAAGTGGGGTCTTCCTGGTTATCCTACCATACAGTCCCTTTTCATTCAGATGCCGACGGATAGTACGGGTTGACACTGTTGTACCCTCGGACTGCAGGGCAGCTTGAACTTGTTTGGATGTTAGTCGAGGTTCTTTATCCACCATCCGTACAATCTTGCGTTGAAATCTCTTGTCAATTTTTCTTTTCTGTCCACATCTAGGGAGATTAGTCACAATGCCATGGGCTTTAAACTTCTTGATGACACTGCGCACGGTAGACACAGGAACATTCAGGTCTTTGGAGATGGACTTGTAGACTTGAGATTGCTCATGCTTCCTCACAATTTGGTTTCTCAAGTCCTCAGACAGTTCTTTGGTCTTCTTTCTTTTCTCCATGCTCAATGTGGTACACACAAGGACACAGGACAGAGGTTGAGTCAACTTTAATCCATGTCAACTGGCTGCAAGTGTGATTTAGTTATTGCCAACACCTGTTAGGTGCCACAGGTAAGTAACAGGTGCTGTTAATTACACAAATTAGAGAAGCATCACATGATTTTTCTCACAGTGCCAATACTTTTGTCCACCCCTTTTTTATGTTTGGGGTGGAATTATATCCAATTTGGCTTTAGGACAATTCTTTTTGTGTTTTTTTCATTGAAGACAAATTAAATGAAGATAATAATACCAAAGAATTTGTGATTGCAATCATTTTCAGGAAGAAACTCCTAAACAGTATTATCTGACAGAATTGCAAGGGTGTCAATACTTTTGTCCAACACTGTAGGTGTCCTTCATCCTGGTCCTTATGAAGTGGCAGGGTGGGATGCGAGACTCCTGAGACATATGCCTCTTAATGAATTAGGAGTGTCTGAAAAGTAGCGTGCGCCTGCATGTGCACCTTACCACAAATCTTCAATCCCTGCTGGAGTAAAACTTATGCTGTTGCTAATGCTGTCACATTTGACCAGCAGTTGTCACTGCACCCCTGTCCATCCCCAGATTTACCCACTTTGTCAGAGCTGAACAAAAATTGCATAAGAATGTCAAAAGTCACATTTTATCTCAGCCTAAAGTTGTACCAAAATAATGTGATTTTTCAAAGTTTGATACAAGATCCAGAATTAAAGCCGTGATGAGTCAAGCCCATTCTGTGTATACCCAACTGTCTTTAGGTAAGGCTGGGTCTAGACCACGGTCTTTCACAGTCCATGTACAAACCACAATGTACCAACCATATTAACCACAGGTTTCCTAGCCCAAACTGGTACCTTGGAGGCGTCACATGTATGAAAGTATTACTTTTGGTCAGGAGACTCATGGTCAGTCCATTCATGGATCATGACAGAAGGCACAAGCCATCTAAACAGATTTACTCCAGGGAGTTTAATATCTGCTTTTCAAATTCACCAATGTTAGTCTATGTGCAAACTGTGTTTTTTATGTGGTCTTCACTCCACTCCATTTGCAATACACAGAAAAAGAATGACTTCCCTTTCCATGTGCTTGGCCCAAATCTTAGGCTCTCAAGGACTCTCCATAACCTTACCACAACATGGCAGTAACATAACAGTTTACAAGTATATGACAAACTGCAATACAAACTAAAAAAAGCCTATATGTATTGAAAAACCGGTCTCATCATATGCCTATGCATCATTTCATTGCAGGCCTCAAACAAAGGGAATAGCAGCAGTAGCCTCCAACTACATGGCATCAGAGTCAGCAAAAATACACCAACAACCATCATTGAAGTTAAAAGAACAAATAATTGGTAATTTACCCTACAGTAAGCCAGATATTTACACATGATTAAAGTACTCTACATTACTTTTTTTTTTTTTTTTGAAACATCATATTTATTCAATTTTCCACCAAAGTTTTCTTCCAACAAAAATAGTTTACATTCGGTATAATCATAATATACAAAATCAGAGCAAGACAATCATACAAAAATTAAACAAACATTAATATACACATTTTTGCATGTCAAATCGGTGTATTTATCATATAACAAAAATCACAATGCTCCCAAATCTCCAAGTAATATCCAAGTGCCGCAAGGTATGGGCAAGGACCCCTCCAATACCACCTATTCAAGGCTTTGTGTCTCAATATCTAATACCGTTTATATTCCAGCGGTGGATGTACGAGACCTTGCCATCTTATAAATCTATCTGTAAGTGTGAGTCCCTATCTTTACTCCCCTATAACATATTTCTTATCCTACATCTAGTCGTCCCAAAGTCCCCCCTAATTCCTCCAGAAGGTACCATGAAGTGTCTTTAAGTGGGACCATGATATCACGTATCGCTTCCCCTGAGGTCTTGGCTTCTATGAAACTCCTCCATTTCTCCATGAAGGCCACCATCATCGCCTCCTTATCTCTTAGCACCTCTCGTCTATCTATTTCCAGCGCTCTGTCCAAGCCCATCACCATGTCAGACTCTCCCGGTAAATCCGGTCGTAGCCAGAAAAGGAGTAGCAGGCGTTTCGCTAACAGCATAAGGACATGGGCCAAACGCAAGGCCCCTCTGTGACTCCCAGGCGTCTCCAAGTCCTGGAATATCCATTTCGAGGGTTCCATAGCATAGTGATATTTACAGTAACTATAGAGCAGGGCATCTACCATGCTCCAGAATACTTGGACCTTAGGGCATTTCCATATACCATGTATCATATCAGTTTTTTCCCGCTGACATTTCGGGCAATTAAGTAGGCGATCTGGATTGGATAAAGAACGCGGGAAGTTAAATCCGTATACCATCGCATGAATGATGCGGAAATGTGAATCTCCCCACTGTTCACTGGAAATATAGCGCCGTACTTTATCCCACCCTGTCAAAATACTGTCCTGCACTGAGTCATCCTCCAAATATCTCCTCCACACGGAGAACAATCCCGAGTCCCCACTCGGTGACAGAATGACCCTAAGTTCCCTATATATGGAAGAGATGCTCAGCTGGGAAGATTCCATGTTAATTAGTCTGTCACAAACGTTTGGGGACAGTTCCTTGGATACATCACGTAGTCGTGCCATGACATGATTTTTTATTTGCATATATTGGAGACCCTGTGTCCCCCCCAGTCCAAAATTGCCCAGAATCTCCAACCCCGTCATCCAACGTCCTTCCGTCTTATGTAGCAGATCGCCCATCTTCAACACCCCCTTCCTTCTCCAGTCTCTGAATAGTGCGTTGTCACGTCCCATAGTAAAGTCAGGGAAGGCCCATGGATTAAGATGTTTAGAGACCCTCCAGGACAGGCCACATTTCTTCCTGACCGCCTTCCATGCCGCAATTGTGTCCTTGCAGACAACGGCTGACTTGATATGAGGCGGAATGCTTGCTAGGGATGAATGTAGGAGGGAACAACGGTCCCAAGGGGCACAGAATTCCACCTCAAGTGGGCCAGCAGAATATCTGTTAGCAGCTGTGATCCACTCTACTACGTGCCGCAGCAAACATGCCAGATTATAACCCCTCAAGTCAGGTAAGTTTGTACCCCCTCAGCTCGCGGTAACATCAACGTACCCAGACGAAGTCTAGGTCTCTTTCCCTTCCACACGAACGTGGAGAATGCCTTATTAATCCTACATACGTCAACATGTTTCAACAGTAGGGGAATCGTTTGTAAAGGATAGAGAAGTCGGGCAAAACTTACCATCTTTACTAAATGACATCGACCCAACAGGGAAAGTGGAAGATTTGCCCACCTTTTCAGTTCCTGTTCAATTTTGTCAAAAAGTGGGAGTAATTAAGGGTGTAGACCTGGCTCGGTGTCCTGCCTAACTGGATCCCTAGGTATTTGATGTGAGAGTTGGCCAACGGAATTCCCAATGCGTTCGCAGTTTCCCTTAAAGCTCCCCCCCCTCTAATACTCAGTATTTCGCATTTTCGTCTGTTTAAGGAAAACCCCGCAAAGATTCCAAATGACTCAATGCCCCTAATCAACATAGGCAGATCACTTTCCGGGTTATCCAAAAAGAGAACGATATCATCTGCGAACAGAGCAGATTTCACCTCGCAGCGTCCCACTTTAATTCCTGAAAATGGGCTAGCATTATTAATGTATCTCGCCAGGGGCTCCAGGGCTATATTAAACAATAGAGGCGATAGTGGGCACCCCTGCCGAGTCCCTTTCTGTAGCGGAAATTTCGGTGACAGGAAGCCCGGGGTGTGCACCCTCGCAGTAGGGTTAGAATAAAGATTAGAAATAAAGCTACGAAATCTGCCCTCTATGCCCATTCTATTCATAACCAGATCCAGCCATGGCCACCGGACATTATCAAACGCCTTTTCTGCGTCCAAGGTGACCATGGCCGGATCTTTCCCCTCCTGTCTGGCACTATTTCGCACCACGTCCAACACCAATAACGCCTTGCGGATGTTAGTCACTGCGGAACGCCCTTTAACAAACCCAGACTGGTGAGCCTCAATGAGTTCTGGGAGGACCTGGGCCAGCCTGTCTGCCATTATTTTAGATAGAAGTTTAAGGTCCACATTTACGAGAGATATAGGCCTGTAATTTGCCGGATTTTCTCTATCTTTATCTCCTTTGGGCAACAATTTAATATAGGCCATATTCGTGTCGTCAGGTATAGGGTCACCCATGGTAAATCTATTAAACATCCCCGTCAGTGTTGGGGTCACCTCCTCTCTCAGGATTTTATAAAACTCCCCCGTATAACCGTCTGGGCCTGGTGCCTTATTAGTACCCAATTTCCTGATGGCTGAGTCGACCTCGGATTCCGATATGGGTTTGTTAAGAACGTCCAGATCTGCTTCCGAGATCGAGTCAAGGTGTATCTTTCGTAACCAATCTTCTCCTCCCGACATTTGTTCTCCCTGTACTCTGTAAAGCTTTCGGTAAAAGTCTCCCAGTACATTATTAATGTCCCTTGGGCTAGTAACCACTTCCCCACCCTGACGACGTAGTCCCATAATCGGATTAGGTAATCTGCGACCCCTAGCCAGGTTCGCCAGTAACTTCCCCGCCTTATCGCCAAATCTATTTAGATCCACGTCCAGCTGACCACGTATCATGATTTCCCTGGTCTCTGCCAATCTGTCAAAATCTTTCCTCGCCTCTGTCCATTTCTGTCTGTCGGACTGATTACATGTGAGGCGGAATGTCCTGTAAGCGTCTGTGACTTTCGCGCTGGCCACTGAGTACTGTTCTGTCAGCTTCTTCTTTTGTGTTAAAGTATGAGCAATAATTTGTCCTCTAACCACTGCCTTCCCCGCTCCCCAGAACAACGTATGGTCATCTTTGTGGGCCGTGTTATCTCTCGAGAACTCAAGCCACCATTCTTTAAGTCTGGTCCTAAAGTCTCCCAGTTTCGACAGATGTGAGGGAAAGCGCCACAGGATGTCCGATCCTTTAGGTTGAACATCAAGGATGTCCAAAGACACCGGACTGTGGTCTGAGATGACCATTGGCTCAATCTCTGCACCCTCTATGGATCGCAACATTTTCGTATTCACCAGGAACATATCTAATCGTGACCAAGACGAGTGGGGGTACGAGTAATGAGTATATTCCAACTCCTGTGGGTGTAGAGTTCGCCACACATCTGCCAAACCCAAAGACCTCACCATGTCAGCTAATGCTCCTCCCCGCCTAGGTGCTCCTATAAGACCGGAAGTCCCGTAGGTATCCCTCCTCCTATCCAAATCTTCAGTCATTACTTCGTTAAAGTCGCCTCCAATTATTATATTTGGTTCACTATCCTCCAACCACCTCGTCTGTAAATCTCTAAGGAACTGACCCCGCGGGCCGTTTGGAGCATAGATGTTATATAGACTTAACCGTTGAGCCTTTACTTCCAGGACTAAATGTAGTACCCTCCCCTCTTGGTCTCTAGATACCGATACCTCAGTATGAGCTAGATGTTTGTTAACTAGTATTAATACCCCAGCTTTACGGTCTTGTGCACCTGAAATCCATCCCGCTCCCACCCATTGCTTTTGCATGTAATGTAACTCATGTTGCCTAAGATGTGTCTCCTGTAAAAGGGCAATGTCCACCTTAAGTCTTTTCAGATGTCTAAGCACCATATGTCTCTTATTGGGGACCTAAGCCCCTTAACATTCCAGGTTATTACTCTAACCATTTTTCATAACGTCATGAGGAGAAAAGTAGGCACCCAGCCCACCCCAGAGTCTCGGATTGACGACTAGATAGTATAGTACCCATTTCATGTGTTGGGAAATCAGAGCATCCAATGATACAGCACTATATACTTGGAGTAATAAACCTATTGGGAGCAACAACACAACCACAAAAAATAAACTGAAACAAACAACCCTCACCTTATTAGTCATCACCCGACCACGTCGGGCACACGAGATGGGAACTTCAACAAACAAGTTTCCTCTCGGGAAAATGTCTTTCCTTAACCCCATGGCTTCCTTTTTTCTGTGCTGACGCGGCCCGCCCTGAGCCTTACGCCTGATATTCACATATACGGAACCATTCCAAGAAGGCCGTTGAATTGGTATATGTTGCCTTGGACATGTAAGCTTATACATACCCCCAACTTCAGATATAATATACATCCCTTCCCATAAAGAAAAGAAAAGAGAAAGAGGAAAAAAAAAAACAACACCAGTAGTAAGGGAGGCACATTAGGGCAATCAGACTATGGAGTGAACTTCTCATCATATGATATTCACGTAAAAAAGAGATGAAGAGAGAGAAAGGTAGAGAAAAGAAAGGAAGGGGAGAAATGAAAGAAGAGGAAGAAAGTGGGACATATAAGAGAGCGAATGAGAGGGAGAAATTGCGAGGTGGAGGGGGGAAGGAGAGGGGGGGAATACCGGGGGGGGGGGAAGAGGAGGATGTGGAAATAGAAGTGAGAGGCAAGAGAGTAATTGTGTGAATGTGGGGGGAATAGAGGAGGGGAAGGGAGTGTGTAGAAATATGTATATGAGAGGGATGAAAAGGGGATGAAGAGGTTTAAGTTCAAGATTGAGATTGAGTCGGTGAGAAAGTATATGGAGTACATATAGATGTACGGGAGTGAAGTGGGAACGTCATATGAGCGGAAACAAAAAAGCAGAGAGGGAGGATTGAAAATGGGAACCAACGCTTGCCAGTAGCTTTAGTAGACATGGCTATCCATTAGCATCGGTCTGTCCATGGATCCTCAGGGATAAGATGCCAAGATCATCATAGGGAAGTCACAACTTGTAAAGCAATCCTTCCTTGCTGTGTCACACGTCCGATGCGTTCCCAATCTCAGCTGAGTCCAGTATTGTCGCCGTGCATTGGTCTCTAGATGAGGCTTCCTCACTGGAGTGATGATTACGCCTGCGACGCTGTTGCGTTGTCCAATTTGCGTTGTCAGAGTAACTATCGCGTCCTCCAGGAACCATTTTCTCTGTAACAGCGTCAGCGTACGAGCGTTGTGTCTGGGATCTTGGGGAATTCCCGTTCTCTGGCGTGCGACGATGAAACCCAAAGGAAGCACGACCTTGAATAAATTGCATCGCTGCAGCACTGTCTGTAAATGATTTCAGGACACCTTTTGGATCCCGAAACCTGAGTATAGCCGGAAACGCTAGTTGGAAGCGCACGTTTTGTTTAAAAAGCAGGGAGCAGGCTGGACTGAACAGTTTCCTCTTACGTGCCACTGAAGCCGAAAAGTCTTCATATAACCTGACTCTGTGGCCACCCACTATCAATGGGAGCCTTCTGGACCTGTACTCCCTCAGTAGTGTTTCTTTGTCCTTGTAGTCCAGATATCTTGCAATAGCTTGTCTCGGGTTGTCTTGCGGGTCCCGTGGCGGGCCCACTCGGTGCGAGCGCTCAACTCTGCATTTATGTTGCATACCCAGCACCTTTGGCAGTTCCACCTCCCAGATAGCGTCCAGTTGACCAGGTGAGATGGATTCAGGTAGACCCACCAAACGCAGATTATTCCGGCGGGACCGGTTTTCCAAATCATCTAATTTGTCTTCCGAGTACACCGCCTGCTTTTGCAAGCCCGCCACCTGCTCTTCCAAGCGCAGAATTCTGTCTTCAGCTTCTCCCAATCTACGTTCTGCCTCTTGCAGCCGGTCCCCTTGAGCTGATACCGTGCGCTGTAGATCCTGAATCACTTCTGCTACAGCTTCCTTGACCGCCGCTTTCACATCAGCCGCAAGGTATGGTGCGACCTCTTTAGCTAAGGATTGCACATCCACAGTGTGCATACAGGAGGCTGGGTCCCCCATTTCACCACCGGAGGTCCCCCCTCGTTGTCCGCCATTACTATTGTTATTCCTAGGCTGCGTCTCGCCCACTCCCGAAGCGGGAGACGATCCCCCGTTCAAACCTCTCGCCGGCGGATCTGGTCTGCTCCTGGCGGTACCTCCAGTCTGGCCTCCTCGCCCCCCAGAGGATTTGGCAGTACGGCTGTGTTCTTTCGTTTTGGCGGCGCTGGCTCGCACTTCCGCCGCCATCTTAAGCTGTGTCCCGCTCGGCCTCGTGATGCGCCGGGTGACAGTCTCCTCTCCGCCCGTACTCCTCAATATGTATCTGTCCAGAGTCCCTGTGGTACGGGGAGTGGACGCCAGCGTGGATATGGCCCGGATGGCTCCTTAAACCCGGTGATTGTGACGGATTGTCGGCTCAGGGACAGGAGCCCTCATTTCAGGCAGCCATCAGCACAGCGCCGGAACCGGAAGTGGGAGTTGATTCTTATGGGATTCTTATAACCCGTTAGTCTCTACTGAGTATACATGATGCTTCACATGACGTTATGTATCCGTAGTATCAGAGAAATAGAGGAATAAAGCACATGTGGAGATCCAGAAGATATAGCACTACAGGCCCAGGTGGCGTCTAGCACTGCAGGGGTTAACAATAGAACTGATAAGTCTGAATGCTGCAGGAGTTGTGAGACAGTGATGCTGCAGTCCTACAAGTAAGGGTGGGGGTCAGTGAGGGGTAGGATCTTCTGTAGTGGGAGCAGATACCGACAGCACAACAGTGTTACCCAAATTGCAACGGGTTACAGCAGATCAGGTGTCCCCACAAAGATAGTTTATGGTGCCAGCCACTAGAATATACTCTGAGATCAGAGAGACAGGGTCCTGTATGGGCCAAGGTGTTGTAGAGCCAGGAGATTGTAAGGGATGATGTTAGTCTCTTGCAAAAGTGCAATACCGAGCAGGCTTGAGGGAGGGAGCTTCTCTCCCCTCCACTCATCCAGGCACAGTCTATTTGGTCTTAGCTCCGTATCTCAGCCCTGTTGCTGCTCAATGTGTGGCCAAGACTGTTAATAACCTTCCTCTGAGTGGGAATGTTTCCTGATAGCACTTACACTGTGTTATGTGTGCCAGCGAGGGTTAACTTTCCTGAGTCACCATTATCTCTGCAGGAGATGTCTTTCACTTACCACTCCAATGACTTCTCAAATAGCAGGTCCCGGCAAAGGCTTCTCACTGCTTCCTGGAGTGTCAGATATCAGCAGCCCAGCTCCATTCTGTTTGTGTGAGCCAATCTGTGGTTGCAGCTGCTGTAGGAGACACAGTGCAGTGTGCGCACCCGAGGACAGATAGAAAGTCTCTGTAGGAGCAGGTGGCAGAGCTCCTTGTGGCAGCACAGCTCTGTGAGGGGGATGTCACACAGTCAGGCCAAAATGAGAGCTTGAGGTGGTAGACAGGTAAAAATAAGCCCAGCTTGGTGTGCTGGGATGAGGCAGCAGATGATTTAGGGATGAATGGAGGCCAAATAGCATCTCCAGAGCCGCGGATGCCTGTGATTGAGGATCAGGTAGCAGGAGCTTCTTCACATGCATCCTTCCTGGATCTCGGCCATCTTGGATCTCCACATTACTTTTATACATTACTTTTCATCATGTAGCTCTATCACCCCTCTTACATTATCAGCCAAAATATACCAATTTATCAGTCATAATATACAGTTGTGGCCAAAAGTATTGACACCCCTGCAATTCTGTCAGATAATAATCAGTTTCTTCCTGAAAATGATTTCAATCACACATTCTTTGGTATTATTATCTTCATTTAATTTGTCTTCAATGAAAAAACACAAAAGAGAATGAAGCAAAAAGCAAAACATTGATCATTTCGCACAAAACTCCAAAAATGGGCCAGGCAAAAGTATTGGCACCCTCAGCCTAATACTTGGTTGCACAACCTTTAGCCAAAATAACTGCAATCAACCGCTTCCGGTAACCATCAATGAGTTTCTTACAATGCTCTGCTGGAATTTTAGACCATTCTTCTTTGGCAAACTGCTCCAGGACCCTGATATTTGAAGGGTGCCTTCTCCAAACTGCCATTTTTAGATCTCTCCACAGGTGTTCTATGGGATTCAGGTCTGGACTCATTGCTGGCCACCTTAGAAATCTCCAGTGCTTTCTCTCAAACCATTTTCTAGTGATTTTTTAAGTGTGTTTTGAGTCATTTTCCTGCTGGAAGACCCATGACCTCTGAGGGAGACCCAGGTTTCTCACACTGGGACCTACATTATGCTGCAAAATTTGTTGGGAGTCTTCAGACTTCATAATGCCATGCACACGGTCAAGCAGTCCAGTGCCAGAGGCAGCAAAGCAACCCCAAAACATCAGGGAACCTCCGCCATGTTTGACTGTAGGGACCGTGTTCTTTTCTTTGAATGCCTCTTTTTTTCTCCTGTAAACCCTACGTTGATGCCTTTGCCCAAAAAGCTCTACTTTTGTCTCATCTGACCAGAGAACATTCTTCCAAAACGTTTTAGGCATTCTCAGGTAAGTTTGGCAAACTCCAGCCTGGCTTTTTTATGTCTCTGGGTAAGAAGTGGGGTCTTCCTGGTTATCCTACCATACAGTCCCTTTTCATTCAGATGCCGACAGATAGTACGGGTTGACACTGTTGTACCCTCAGACTGCAGGGCAGCTTGAACTTGTTTGGATGTTAGTCTACATACTATGTTAGTCGAGGTTCTTTATCCACCATCTGCACAATCTTGCGTTGAAATCTCTTGTCAATTTTTCTTTTCCGTCCACATCTAGGGAGATTAGCCACAGTGCCATGGGCTTTAAACTGCTTGATGACACTGCGCACAGTAGACACAGAAACATTCAGGTCTTTGGAGATGGACTTGTAGACTTGAGATTGCTCATGCTTCCTCACAATTTGGTTCCTCAAGTCCTCAGACAGTTCTTTGGTCTTCTTTCTTTTCTCCATGCTCAATGTGGTACACACATGGACACAGGACAGAGGTTGAGTCAACTTTAATCCATGTCAACTGGCTGCAAGTGTGATTTAGTTATTGCCAACACCTGTTAGGTGCCACAGGTAAGTTACAGGTGCTGTTAATTACACAAATTAGAGAAGCATCACATGATATTTCTAACAGTGCGAATACTTTTGTCCACCCCCTTTTTTATGTTTGGTGTGGAATTATATCCAATTTGGCTTTAGGACAATTCTTTTTGTGTTTTTTCATTGAAGACAAATTAAATGAAGATAATAATACCAAAGAATTTGTGATTGGAATAATTTTCAGAAGAAACTGAGTATTATCTGACAGACCTCTGTGCTGATGACCTGGCTTCCTACTTCATGGAGAAAATAGACAACATCTGCCAGGAAATCAGCTCTCAGCCTCCAAGCGCTGCCACCCCCATTCCCCACATCTCCTCTGGTTCACTCTCCACATTTGACCCAGTCACAGAAGAAGTCTCCAGGCTCCTTTCTTCCTCTCGTCCCACCACATGCACTACTGACCCCATTCCCTCACACCTGCTCCAGTCCCTCTCTCCAGTCGTCACCACTCATCTAACCAAAATCTTCAATCTCTCCCTCTCTTCTGGCATTTTCCCCTCCTCCTTCAAACACTCGATCATTACTCCATTATTAAAGAAAACCACTCTCGACCCAACCTGCACAAATAGCTACAGACCAGTCTCCAATCTCCCCTTCATCTCTAAACTCTTGGAGCGCCTGGTCTATTCCCGCCTCACCCGTTACCTCTCTGCTCACTCTCTTCTAGATCCATTACAGTCTGGTTTCCGCCCCCTTCACTCTACAGAAACCACCCTCATCAAAGTGACCAATGACCTTCTGACAGCAAAACGTAATGGTGACCACTCTCTGCTTATTCTCCTTGATCTCTCTTCAGCTTTTGACACTGTCGACCATCAGCTCCTACTCTTTATGCTGCACTCCATTGGCATAAAGGACACTGCTCTCTACTGGCTCTCCTCCTATCTTTCTGACCGCTCTTTCAGTGTATCTTTTGCTGGCTCCACTTCTTCCCCTCTTCCCCTCACTATTGGGGTCCTTCAGGGTTCAGTCCTTGGCCCTCTCCTCTTCTCTCTCTACACGGCCCCGATTGGACAGACCATCAGCAGATTTGGCTTTCAGTACCATCTTTATGCTGATGACATACAACTATACACTTCAGCCCCTGACCTTACCCCTGCGGTATTAAAGAACACCAATGACTGTCTAGCTGCAGTTTCCAATATCATGTCCACTCTCTATTTGAAACTAAACCTTTCCAAAACTAAACTTCTTCTGCTCCCCCCATCCACTAACCTCCCTAAATCGGACATCTCTCTCTCAGTTTGCGGCACCACGATAACGCCTAGACAGCAGGCTCGCTGTCTGGGTGTTATGTTTGACACCGATCTCTCCTTCTCCTCCCACACGCAATCTCTCGTCTGCTCCTGTCGCTTACACCTGAAGAATATCTCTAGAGTCCGCCCCTTTCTCACCCTGGAAACAAGAAAAACCCTCACCATGGCCCTAATCCATTCCCCCCTTGACTATTGCAACTCTCTATTAAGCGGCCTCCCCCTCACCAGACTTTCTCCTCTCTAGTCCATCCTTAATGCAGCTGCCAGGATCACCCATCTGGCCAATCGTTACTCAGATGCCTCTGCTCTGTGCCAGTCATTGCACTGGCTGCCCGTATATTACAGGATCAAATTCAAATTGCTTGTTCTCACCCACAAAGCTCTTCACAGTGCAGCACCCCCCTACCTCTCCTCCCTCATCTCTGTCTATCACCCCACCCGCTCTCTACGTTCCTCAAATGACCTTCAACTAACATCTGCACTAATCCGATCCTCCCACTCCCGGCTCCAAGACTTCTCCAGAGCTGCACCAAACCTCTGGAATGCTTTACCCCAAGAAATCAGGACTATCCACAATTTGCATGGCTTCAGACGATCCCTAAAAACGCATCTTTTTAAGGCGGCCTATCATACTCCCTAATAGAAGTCCATTGCACTGTAGACAGTGAATGGGCTATCCCTCTGGACATTACTCTTCTACAAACTCCACCAAACCATAAAAGTCTACACAGACTGTATTATGACCATTCATGTAAGCTTAGACCTATGCCCCATTTCCTCAAGATGCCTGGACCATCAGTGCAATAAGCCCCTGCACCTTGTGCAACCCCTATCCCGTTGTAGATTGTAAGCTCTTTTGAGCAGGGTCACCTTCATTTCTTGCTTTATTTATTGTATTTTTTTTTTCACATTGATTCTATGCCTGTTGTTTTGTATCCAATTATTGTACTTTATTTGTTCTCTACTGTAAGTACTTATTGTATATTTTCTGTACTCTAACCCTACATTGTAAAGCGCTGCAGAATATGTTGGCGCTATATAAATAAAGCTTTATTATTATTATTATTAGAATTGCAGGGGTGTCTATACTTTTGGCCACAACTGTAGCTGAGACTCAACCATTGTTCTTTGATACCCTAAGTTTCTGAGGGGCCTCAGTGGCTAACTAAATGGGTGTCAGTCTGCCAGTGCATGACATTGTAGTCCAGCAAATGATAATCATCAGATCATAAATTCTTTAGTTTAAGTAACCAACAGCTCACAGTATGATAAGAGAGGCATAGTTGATTTTTTTGTTTTTCCCCCTATAGCAAACTGTCCTTAGATTACATAGTAAAAACCCACTAATTTCCCTTTAAACACAAATTTCAAAAATGAGCAGGTATTTGAGCAATATTTTGATGTCCCCAATCAACTGTATTGTCAATTTTCGAGTCTTTCTTGCACTATATTAGCTGTATAGGCATGGGTGGTAGACACTTTCATTAAGTGGGTGGTAAAATCTTTGACATATCCTTTTCCTACTTTTTAGATTTATCCAGAAATGATCTTGTTGTGGAGGTCACTATTTAGACACCAGAAAGATAGAAAAAACACATGCACTGGATATCCACTGCCTGTTACTGCTTTGTAGGAAAATACTATAAGAGCCTGCCTTATTAATTGGCTTAGAGGAAATCTGTCACAAGCACAGACGCTACTCTAAAGGCCCCGTTACACAGCACAACATCATTAACGATATCGCTTAAACGTCACGGTTTGAGCGACGCTGAAACGACATCGTAAGACCGTCGTTACGTGTAACAGCACGATACGACAGCGATAAATCGTTGATCGCAGATTTGAGAACATGTTCTCAAATCACACGATCAACGATCAGCCAACCCGCTAGATCGTTGTGTGTGACATCGCGATAATGATGTTGTTTATGACTTTGCCAATTCACAGCAATGAGCAGGTATCGTTTGCAGGGTTTGTGAACAATACCTGCTCCCTACATCGTTGGTGAGTCGTCCACGATATCTAGATGTGTGACATCTAACCAACGATGTCAAAACGATGTTGGAAATGACCCCGCACCCACAAGATCGTTGCCGACATCGTTTCAACGTCATGCTGTGTAACGGTACTTTAAGCCTGACTTGTTTTAAATATGTGTCATGTTGACAGACTCCGTTTAAGAGTGCATTATGAGATGAATGTTTAGCACATGTATCTTTACAGTTCACCGTAAGTGAAGAACTTTCTTAGAAGGTTCAAATGAAAGCTGTGTATAGGTAAGATGTTTTTTACCTTCTGGAGAATAGCTCATTTTCAGTCTTAAGACCAATAGTTTGTTCCTGACCAAAAAATATAACACAGGAAGACAAAACTCTTGCCTTACCGAGGTGTACGATTATAGATTTGTCTATTTGAATGTACACATTATTTTGTACTTAACCCCAGAGCTGAATGACAAGATAGATGTCCAATGTTATAAAGCCTAGAATTATTATTCCTGGTGAGACTTGCCTGTTGTGCTTGGAGACAACAATTCAGTATTGACCTGACCTATGGTATACAGTATGTCAGTTATATTTCAGTGTTAGTTATATATTTAAGATTTAAGAAGCAAATTGAAGGGTAAATGTAGTACTGGTCAAGATGTCATATGTGTGCATAGTTTGTAAAAAGAAAGAATTCAGTATGTAATGATGTTAAACAAAATCATTAGCAGGAACTTAGTCCAGCAGCAGATCAATAGTCTGATGCCACCTGACCATAGTATTGTGAACATCCTCCTTCCTGCCAGTATCCCCAAAGCCTCCTCTGAATAGGACGCTCAGTGTGAAGTCATCATTGTGGTGTGATACATACATGATATCACATCAAGTCTATTAATCAAATAAGGTGTCCAGAATGACACGAAGTAGGAAGACAGGGTGCTAAGCACTTCTGACAAGACTGTAAATCATTTTGCTCAACTTTAATGTATAGCTTCGTCAGACTAATAAAATAATACATTGCTTGAAATGAATTCTCTAGAAGCTACCAACATTTAAAAAATCCACTTGTATAGTTATTGAAGAGCTTAATATCAAAAATAAAAAATATGGCTGCTCCCGAAATCGATGTCACACCTTACATTGGGCTTTGTCTAGTAATGCAACACACATTCATTGTAGAGATAAGCTGCAATTCCAAGAACAACTAGATAGCATCTAACGTGGAGATAGCATCTAAAGTGGAATACAAATGTTTGGCACCCCTGCTAAAATTTACTGTTATTCTGAACAGTTAAAGAGTATCTGTCAGTAGATTTTTGCTATGTCATATGACAGCAAATATAAAAGAAGAAAGAAAAAAACGGCTTCACGATCGCACTGTCCTCAAAGATAATAAATCCACGTGCCCATGGACTCCGACCAACTCTTTATTCCACTGTAAACTCTACGCGTTTCGTGTACAAACTGTACACTTCCTCAGGAGTTACACTAATATCACACATCACACTTGTTATATACAACCCTCCCCAGGAAATGAGGTAGGCAACATGTCACATGATGGCAAACATTACATAAAACTATTACACATTATTTACAATAAAAACTACATAAAAAACTTCATTATAAAAATGACATTTAATTTCATAATAAACATTCTCAAAATATTGCACATATCAATAAAAAATCAAGTTGTATCAAAAAATATTTTGTCCCCAACTGCACTTAAAACATCACTTCAGGGATATTGGAGGACTTAAACCCAGAACTGGTCTCTGGGTCCCACATTCCTATTCAAATCACACCTATACTCAAGCCCATGAGTTATTCCCTGCTCACACACTGAACAACCAAAAGGATAGACACCTCAGCACATTCCCCACAGAATTACAACAACTAGCTTCATCACATTATATGAAGCGCCCTAAAACACATCACATAATTTATCATAAAAACAATAACAAATCGAAATAGAATTGATAATTGAGATAAAAACTTTAGCACGTTTTTACATTCTAAAGAATTATTACCTATAGCCAGTAAACATAAAAAATATATATATAATTATTTTTTTTTCTCCTTTTGTCCCTGGTATTTCTTAAAAAATCTCTATAGTCCTCAGATCCTCCCCTTATCAGGAACCATAAGGTCTTGATCTTACAAGAAGCATTCAATCGAAAATAGTTGTATGCCTAGTACTATATATTAACCCACAAGGCTATGCTTTCCAATGAGTGTTCTTAGTGTCTCATAAAACAGCACCGCTATAGCACTGACCGGTGCCGACAATTTAACAATCCTCCCTTCAATATTTATCTCCCGTAGAAAAATGCAATAATGCATTCCCATGCAACACAGTGACTAGGGAATCTAAATCCCCTACCCAGATAGCGATGTACTTTTTTTGTTCTCTACATTCTATGAACGGTACAGGACTTTTAACTGTTTCATACTCATAGCATCTAGTGTCCCCAAACTATTTGAAGAGGTCGGACACTTCATTCAACCCATACGGCTGCAGAGTTTGCAATTTGTGAATCCAATAGATTTCTTTCTTCATTAAACAAGTGTTCCTGTCAGGGGTACCTTCCGACACATGATCAATTGCGATCACTTCAATGCATAATTCCTTAATTAGACAATATTTAGATAGCCCACGGAGCAAAACCTTCCCTAATGTTATGTCTATGGGAGTTCATTCCGTGGATTTATTCTCTTTGAGGACACTCCTTTTATATATCATCTGCTATACGGTGGATTGCTGCAGTTCTGTGGATGCTGTGGATTTTACTCGGAGGTGCATATGGTTGTTGTCTCACACACAACTAAACCAGGTGAGTGCATCCATATAGAAAATTGACTATATACAATTGAGATAAGACCCTATAGTGCGCTTTCTTCCCCTCTATTATATATGACAGCAAAGACAAAGAAACTCTGAAACCAACAAGGTATCACATAGATTACTGGCTGAAGCTGTTCTCACACAATCAAAGAATTATATTCAATAATTGGCATGGACTCAGATGTAGTGGCGTGTGGAGGTCCAAATAAAGGAATTGGTTTATGATCCCAAAGTAATAGTCCAAGGAAAGTTAATCTGATGCACATTCCTGTATGATGCAAATTTATAACCTTTTATTGTTGCAGAATAAACAACTGTTGCTTTTGGACAGGTTTGTGGCTGTGATCAAAATACTTGCCAATAAAAAGTATAAGCTGAGTTCACATCTAATGATGTTTGCGTTTGGAATGCATCCATTTAATGAATGTGTCAAACACATGTCTTTTTGCCTAGAAGTTGTTTGCATTAACGCACGCGTTAACGCAATAGCCTGCGTTTAAGTCAAAATTACTTACATTTTATGTTATGCGCTTGTCTGCATTTTAATGGCCAATTAAGTGGGGTGGAACCCTATAAAATAAGGTCTGTGTGATAATCAGATAGGATAGATATATGAATGGTAGAATAGCTAGATCGGGCTTACCAGACTCCAGCTGCTACTTCCGGGGCCGCCTATTAAACTACTAGCACATTCACTGCACTGTCGGCCAAACAGCCAATCACAGAGGCTCACACTCTGTGAGAGCCTCTGTGATTGGCTGTTGTAATCAGACTGCATTTCCTCAATCCGGACAGTGATTCTGCTTGGTTGCCATACACATTAGTGTATGGCAACCAACCTGGCGTTATAGGGTGTTAAATAAATAATTAATTTTAAAAAAACCACGAGGGGCTTCGCAGCATTTTAAAGTCTAGCCCAATGAAAGGGAACAGCTGCGATCTTCCACCCTCATCTGCCTAATTGTACCTTGGCTGACAAAGAAAAATGTGTAAGCTCTACCCTATTTTTAATTGCCAGTCAAGTAAAACTAGGCAACTGAGGGCTGGTATTCTCAGCGTAGTGAGGACCCATTGCTTTAGGCCCCCCCTGCTAAAGAATAGAAGCCCGCAACCACGCCTGAAAATGGCGCATTTATCATAGCGCCATTTCCACGCACCTTACCAGGCTCTTCCAGCGGCCCTGGTGGCGGGTGGCATGCTAGGTAATAAGGGGTTAATACCAGCATTGTTATAACAGCTGGTATTAAGACCTGAGATTCTTAATGTCAGGCCAAGTTAGACCCGATCATTAAGAATCTCCAATAAAAGGTTAAAATAAGACACCACACAGATAAAAAATACTTTATTACAAATAAATACCCAAACACGCTTATGGACAGCATCCTTATTACTCCCACGCATCCCTCCAGGATTCTGGTCTTCTGTCTTCTTTCTTCTTCAAATGATGCAGCATTGCTTCAGCACTGAGAACAGGAAGAAAGTCCACTCCCCGTGCTCAGTGATTACTGAAAGAAACTGCGGCTGGTAAGCGGTGATATCACCGCTGACATCGTTACCTTGGTAATGAAATGAGCAGTTACTATAGCAATGGTGAGCTCGGGATCACTGCATTTCACCTCCTGCTTAGCTGCTCCTCTATCACTGTGGCATTCAGGAGCAGCGTTGATAGAGGCGCCGGTAAGCAAGGAGTTAATTCCTGCAGATCCTGTATGAGCAGTTCATATGCTTGACACCATCTGTACCAAATAATTTTATCTTGGTTTCATCAGACTACAGGACATGATTCTCATGATCCATGTATTTAGTCTGCTTGTCGTCAGCAAACTGTTTGTGGGCTTTCTTGTGCATCATTTTTAGAAGAGGCTTCCTACTGCCTTCTAGGACAACAGCCATGAAGACCAAATTGATGCAGTGTGTGTGGCATATGGTCTGAGCACTAACAGGCTGGCCAACCACCTCTTTAACCTCTGCAGCAATGCTGGCAGCACTTATACATCTATTTTGAAAAGACAATCTCTGGATATGAAGCTGAGCATGCGCACTCAACTTCTTTGGTTGACCATAGCAAGGTCTGTTCTGAGCAAGCGGAACCTGTTTTGTTGTATGGTCTTGGCCACCATGCTGGCTGCAGCTCAGTTTTAGGGTGTTGGCAGTCTTCTTATAGCCCAGTCCATCTTTATGTGGTGCAACAATTATTTTTTTTCAGATTCTCAGAGAATTCTTTGCCATGAGGTGCCGTGTTGAACGTCCAGTGACGATAACACGAAATTTAACACACCTGCTACCCTTTCACACCTGAGACTTTAAAACACTAATGAGTCACATGACACCTGGTAGGTAGAATGGCTAACTGGAAACAATGTAGTCATTTTCACTTATGGATGTGCTCACTTTTCTTGCTAGCGATTAAGACATTAATGTCTGTGTTTAGTTGTTTAGAGAAAAAATACAAATTGTCAAAAGCAAGAAAAGGTACCCCAACTGAACACTAATTCATTTAGATAGAACTTTTATTAAATTTGTTAATGATTTATAACACCACAAAATAAAGCACATGGGAAAAACAGTGCAACTATATTTCCATATATCTGATGCAGTTAGTATTGCGTGGCCGCGGTCCACTATCTACTTAACTTCCTCAACGCTAATTTCCCTACACTGCGTATGCTAATAAAATAACATGTAAGGACAGAGTGTCGTATGATCCGCGCTGCTACCAAAGGAAGACCAGGACAAAGGATCGTCTGGTTGAAGTTAACTCTTTAATCCTACGCGTTTCGGAGCCCCTCCTGGCTCCTTCCTCACGTTTTTTAGCCTCTTAGACGTTCCAAAGATGACAGTGTTTTTTCTAAATGCAACAGCATTTGTGAATATTGGGAAGGAGGCAGGAGGGGCTCCGAAACGCGTAAGATTAAGGAGTTAACTTCAACCAGACAATCCTTTGTCCTGGTCTTCCTTTGGTAGCAGTGCGGATCATACAACACTCTGTCCTTACATGCTGATTCTGACCGTTGTGACCCGTGGATGTGTGGATCCAGCAGCAGCTACCGTCTAAGCGTTCATACTGGTTGTGGGTTTACACAACCAGATCAGGTGAGCAGGCCCTTGTCACCATATATACACCTCTATAATTTAGAGATAAGACCCTATTGCGCATTTGTCTCATTTTTTTTAGAATAAAATATTATGGCTTTTACAAAAATGTGAGGGGTGTACATACTCTTATGAACTACGGTATACAGAGCTGTGCATACTAAGTGCAAAGAATTGAAGTACAGTTGACAATTATGGCAATTACATTTTAAAATGGAGTTCCATAGACTCGATTTGTTTCCGCAAGTAAATTAAGTTCTTGTGCAGACAAGCCTGCTTAACTTGTTTAATGCATCTTTTGTATTTATGGGGTACATTAAACCAGTCCTATATAGAACAAATTATTAGAAGCATTTAATAAAAGATTATAAAATGAATGAACTGATCTAAATGAAGACTTACTTGGAATTATTCACAAATGCAGTTGCATTTAGAAAAAAACACCGTCATCTTTGGAACGTCTAAGAGGCTAAAAAATGTGTAGAAATCCCAATAATTCATAAGGTATGTCACAATACATTTCACAATAATTAGGGATTAAATACTATGTTTATTTACCGTGCGTAAAACTACATGTAACCGCAGCTGCTACATTTTCTGGACATGTTCCGCCCTGCCAGATGTTTTTTTCACAAAGAAGTATATTTTCTTCATCACCGCGGCAACGTACGTCATCCCAGAAAGATGGAATCACCCCAGATAATGATATCTTCTTTGCTTCCCCTTTATTGCTATGAAAAAAAATAACAATGAAGTGTATAAAATGTTAATATTTGCTTAAGATTAGATGTGAACTGTCAGAAACCATATTACTCACAACTAAATACAGACACAACAATACCAAAGCAGAAGGCATTATCAGATGTGAGATGTCTGTTTATGTCTAGAAGCATATCAAATCCTATGTTTTTACATATATATTCAAATTTTTGTTAGTTGACAATTCTTAGTTCTCATCATAAATACTTTGTTATACAGTGCCTCTTTATAACACAGATACCTGTTGTCTATTACACTATAATTGTTCATCTAAAATAATTGACAAAAAGGTGTTAATGGCATAAAGCAACGTTTTATTTTATCATAAACAGGGACAATGTTCATGTAATGTAATGTACATGTAAAGTAATACAGAAATCAGAAATCTTAGAATCTGAGAGTCCTCAGTGGTTGATACCTTTTAATGGCTAACTGAAAAGATGGTAAGAAAAAGCAAAGCAAGCTTTCGAGGCACTATGGCCTCTTGATAAGCCGGATGAAGAGGCCATCTTTTCAGTTAGCTATTAAAAGGTATCAACCACTGAGGACTCTCAGATTCTACTATTTTTTTCATCTACTGGCTATCATGGTACAACATTTTTTTACCTTTTCAGAAATCATGTAATTTGCTGGCACCATACAAAGAGCTACAATCAAGGTAAACTGCACAGATATCTCTCCCGCGCATTGCCATTGTTCCTCTACTAGAGTTATGAACACTAGGACCTAGAGATGAGCGGACCCAAACTTTACACTTTGGTGCTCATGCCGAACACAGACTTTACAGAAAAATAAGCATTTGAGTTTGGAATTCGGGTGCTTTAGGTATGCAAATCAGTGGAGCGAGCATCGCTGTCCTTGAATACACTCGGTGCTCGGCCCAGCGTAAGCCACTTGCACTGTTTGAACAGCTCACTCTGGTAGTTTTGTTTCTATTGCTCTTGACGCATAAGAAATATCACAGGGTTCAGCCTTAGGATGAGCTCTTTCTTGCTCCAGTCCTCTGGACACTTCTCATGAGTATATTCTCTAGCTGTCCTCTAACTCGATCTTGGTGTTCAACGCTCTCTCCTCAGCTGTCACTCTCTCTGTTAGCTGTCTTTCTTCTCACTGTCGTCTCCTACGTTCTTGATGTTTCTCGCTCTTTTTAAATCCACTGTCATGTGTCCCACATCATCTATGTGTGTTCTTTCTGACCTCAATCCTCCCAAAGTGCTTCCTCTAACTAAGGGTCCCGATACAATTGGTGATGTTCCAGCGATCCCGACAATGATACAACCTGGTAAGGATCGCTGGAATTTTCGCTACTTGGTCACTGGTGAGATGTCAAACAGTTAGATCTACTGAACGATGCAGCAATGATACGGTGACCCGTATAACGACCTCAGCGGTCGTTGGGACCCTGTCACACAGCAGCTAGTCGGAGTTATGAAGGCGGAGGCATTACTTTTCATTCAACCCTCGTAGTATTTAATAAGGGGTAGTCTAAGTAGGGGGAAATCTCTTTAAGGCCTATTTACAAGGGACCTCAGGCCACTAACTAGCACTTATTAGCATATACAAGTCAACAGTGGTGTAACTTTAGGCCCAGGAGTTCTGATGCGAAAGCTCCAACGGGGCCCCCAATTATTACAAATCTTTAATAGTATTAGTCTATAGGACAAAGGGACTTTTGGGGCCCCCCTAGGCTGCAGGGCCCTTGTGCGATCGCAACCTCTGCACCTATTATAGTTACGCCCCTGCAAGTCAATCGGTGCTTGTTTGCTATTGGGTTTACATAGGCCAACAAAAATCAATGGAAGCAGGATGATCAGTAATATGCTGATAATGAATATTTTTATGTTGCTACAAATAATCTGATCTCCCAACAAATACATGTTTCCTAGCAGCACTTTAAGGGGTGAACCAATCTGAATTTTTGTCTTGCCTGGCTTCTCCTGCAGAGATAATCTACCTGACTTTTACAAACTCTTTTTTTTCTTATAGAATGAATAATATTTTGGGGGGAATTGGAATTGGAAATTCAATTTAATTTAATGCAAGAACAAGAATGATATGTCTAATGAAATCTTCCCTGGCATTCTGCCCATGCCATCTGAGCGTTCTGTTATCACAAAGGATGAACAGAGTTGTAGACACTATTTGTGGTTGAGCTTCATGCTTTAAGACATAGTTATAAATCAGCGGATGAACTGCACATTATTTTAACAGTCTCACTATATCAGCAAAGTGGCTTCTCTAAAAGGGTCATTGCAAGTAGGAAAAGGAGCAAAAAGTCAGAGTGTGGTTTATAGCCAAATCTACTCATAGACTTGTTATATTTATAGATGTAAAGCTTTCTGCTATTCTCCGGGGCTCAGTTTTCTGTCTGGCAATGACCCAAAGATCTGGATCAGTTTTAATAATAGGCTGAGTATATAACCAAAGCATATAATCTATAAGAGTTGCCATAAGAATGTACAATTAATTTCAGAATGTGATGCTGATATGTGTATAGCTGCAAACCAGTTTCAGATATGAAAAAGGCTTATGAAAAGTCTAATGTAGCATGTCATCAAGGTGACAAGTATTTCTCAAAATGTTGTGATTGAAAAATAATATCATGAATTTATTTTCAAAGTAGGCCCAGCTTTTCACCTCCCCGCTCTGTGCGTTATCATTGTATGAAGACAGAAACTGTGTATGTGTTGTAAGATGGATAGTGGACTGCAGGAAATTGTAGCTTAAAGATTTATGAACTGAATTATGATATGTGAACACCTGAGTCACGTTCTCTGAATGATGGTAACGCTGATCTTATTTGCTTCTTATATGGGACATCTGATGATGAGCTCAAGATTTAGAGAAGAGCATAAATTGTCATCTCCCATTCACTGGGACGGGGTACTCGGTGCCAGACCGGGGTGCTGCTGGGGGATGTCACGGCGGTCCTGGTCCGGACCGTGTCCCGGATTCGCACAATAAAATGGGGTGTATTTACAGGGGATTTGATTTGTCGTGACGCCACCCACGGGTTGTGGTCAGGGTGACCACCCCTGCTGCAGAACCTCCGGTGATGATGTTTGGCAGCTTTAGATGGAACGGCTCCCCGCAGGTAGAGCCTGGTTCCCCGGGGCAGTAATGATTAAAGTCTGTGATGGTTGTTATAGATATTGCAGGGAAAGGGGATGAGCCCGCCTGGGGGTCTGGACATATTATGCATATTTTGGAAGAGTACCACGGCATGGTAGTCATAGGCAAGGTGCTGATTCCTAATGACTCAGCACATTACATGAAAGATACTGTCCTTAATGGGTGTGTGGACTTATGAGGTGTGGGCAATATGCCTGTGTAGGCTACATGTTGCCTTTGGCTGTGGCTGACCGAGATGGATGATGATTCATATTAACCAGAAGACTATCAGTTTACTTCAAACAACATCACTTTACTCAACAGTTCTTTGTCAACACCTTTATACACAAGATGATGGGCACATAACTTCCAGCATGTTTCAGTTGTACAAAGCATGTTCAGGCACACTTTCAGTTCAATCTGGGTTGTTTCCGTTCTTACTGGTCCTGTGCATCCCAGCAGAACCCAGCTCAGCTCCACAGTCCAATCCATTACAGTCACTTTTCTTTCCTGTGACTCTACACCTGAACTCCTTGTAGAGGAGGGTATAAGGGGTTTGCTAGTAGGGCCAGAGAAGACCCTTGCACTCTGAAACACTTGGGAAGACTCAGCCTGGTAAAGTAATTTCAGTTCACTTACTAGTACATCACAGAACATTAATTTTGAGCTGTAAATAACTTGGAGCCTTGCTACTACAGTCAGTCCCTTCCTTTTGACACTTTTGTTTGGGGCCACTCCATTAGTCTATTAGATGGTCGGTCTCCACTCTGTGTCTTGATCATACAGGTGCATCTCATTGAATTAGAATATCATCAAAAAGTGAATTTTTTTTTCAGTAATTCAATAGAAAAAGTCTGGGGGAACAGCTATTCTCCTTGTGGAAAGTACTCTACCAACCGACAGTGAGGAGACTTAAAGCCGCAATGCTCCTATGGGAAATTACATATGCAAATTGTCACTTCAGTGAGGAAGTAGACAAACTCTAATGCCACCTAATAAAGACAGCAATCTATAAAGTCATAATTGACTCTTTAACAAGTCTTTTATTATGACTTAGGATTTGTGCCACATCGGAACCCCAAACTGCAGACACTGCATTTTGGGTTGATTGTCCCTCATCAATAGAGATGAACGGTGTTCGACTCAAATTGTTCGCCAATCTCAAAGCCGAGCTGTTTTTGGCGACGTTCGAGTCGTTCGTCGAATTAGAACAATTTGCTCTAAATTCGGCAGTTCACGGTCTAATCCATCCAGAGACGCTTACAGCACTATCTACCTGTCGGAGATGTGATCCCTGGCAGTGAAATGACGAGTCCTACAGGCCCTCACTAGTAGTGAATAGTGGTGAGGATCTGTAGGACCTGAGGTGACATCATAATCCCGGCAGCCGTTTCCGGTCACATGACGAATTCTCGCGATAACTCGTCACGTGACCGGAAACTGCTGCCGAGATTATGACGTCACTTCAGGTCCTACAGATCTTCACTACTTTTCACTACTAGTGAGGGCCTAAAGGACCTGCGGTGACATCATAATCTTGGCAGCGGTTTCCGGTCACATGACGAGTTATCGGGAGAACGTATCCTTTCACCGGGAAACGCTACCGTTATCACATCTCTGACAGGTAGGCAGTGCTGGAAGCGTCGCTGGATGGATTAGAGAGGTGAGTATCGATTTTTTTTTTTATTTTTAACCCTTGATTTTACTTCATTTCAATTCCGCAATGTATATATACATTGCGAAACTGAAATTGACCCCCACCCTAGTGTTTTAGTGTGTTCGAGGGTGATCGACAAACATTCGACGAACACACCTCCCATTCGACGAACCGAATCGAATTCGAAAATTATGGTGGTTGCTCATCTCTACTCATCAATGCAGTGTGTGGGAATTCCGATCTGGTTGTATGAGAGGCTAAGACGAGGTCTGGGGAACTAGCTATTCTCCTTATGGACACTACTGTGTCAGCCGGCATTGAGGAGACTTAAATGCTCCTCTAGGAAACTGCATATGCAAATTGTCACTTCAGTGAGGAAGGCTTGTTAAAGAGTCAATTATGACTTTTACGATTGCTACCTTTATTAGGTGGCATTAGAGCAGGGGTCTCAAACTCGCGGCCCGAGGGCCGCATGCGGCCCCTGGGGCTTCACTATGCGGCCCGCGGCACCTTGGACAACTTAATGATGCATCACCACAGTGCAGGACTAACCAGCTCTGCCACTCAGCAAGATCAATGCAAGCTGCCAGCCAATGAGAGGCCCGCAGCTGATGGCAGAATATGACGTCATATGCGGGCCTCTGGCTGGCAGACTGCATTGATCTTGATGAGCAACAGAGCTTATCTGAGCAGCGGCTGGAGGAAGTCATAGCACAGTGGAGGCCGGAAGTCAGTACAGTGGGGACCGCGGCGGCCCCCTGCACTGGAGCGATGCATCATTAAAGTGAGAAAAGTGTGAGTGTTCGTGAGAAAGTTTGTGTGTGAGGGTGAGTGTGTGAGTGAGGATGTGTGTATAAGAAAGTGTGTGCGAGTTTCAGTGTGTATATGAGTGTGAGTGTAAGAGTGTGTATGAGGATGTGTGAATGTGTGTGTGAGAGTGTGTGTGTGGGGGGGTCTGTGTGTGGGTTTGTGTGTGGGTTTATGTGTGAGTGTGATAGAGTGTGTATTTGAGTGTGTAAAAAGAAGGTAAAACAGGATGGGGGGAATCACTATAATAGTAGATCAGGATGGGGGACATCACTATAAAAGGGAATCGGGATGGGGACATCATCACTAAAGGGGATCAAAATGGGGACATCACTACTAAAGGGGAATGGGATGGGGGACATCACTAGAAAAGGGGATCATGATGGGGACATCACTACAAAAGAAGATCAGTATGGGGGACATCACTACAAAAGGGGACCATGATCGATGGGGGACATCATTAGAAAAAGGAATCAGGATGGTGGACATCACTAGAAAAAGGGATCAGGATGGGGGACATCACTAGAAAAGGTGATCAGGATCGAGGACATCAGTAGAAAAGGACATTACTACAGGATGGGGACATTACTACAAGAAAGGGATTAGGATTTGTACTTTACTACATTGAGCAAAAAATTCTGGTATTTCTAAAAATATCACTTAGTCCTACAAGGGATGCGCCCCCGCTATAAATGTTTTTCTATGTGCGGCCCACCAACCCAGCCGAGTTTGAGACCCCTGCATTAGAGTTTGTCTACTTCCTCACTGAAGTGACAATTTGCATATGCAATTTCCCAGAGAAGCATTGTGGCTTTAAGCCTCTACACTGCCGGCCGCCACATTACTCTCCACAAGGAGAATAGCTGTTCCCCCAGACCTCATTTTAGCCTCTCATAAAGCCAGATCAAAATTCACACACACTGCACTGATGAGGAGCAATCATCCCAAAATGCAGTGTCTGCAGTTTGGGGTTCTGATCTGGCACAAATCAAAAGGCTTGTTATAGTCAATTATGACTTTTAGGATTGCTAGCTTTATTAGGTGTCATTAAAGTTTGTCTACTTTCTCACTGAAGTGACAATTTGCACAATACAAAAAGTGAAATGCATATATCATATTAAGTCATTGCAAACAAAGTGATCTATTTCAAGTGTTTATTTCTGTAAATGTTGATGATTATGGCTTACAGTCACTGAAAATCCGAAGGTCAATATCTCAGAAAATTAAAGTATGGAGGATGAAGGGTTAAAAACCACGATGCTGTATTCCTTGAGACCTCTAAGAGTGAATATAATATTGATTTATTAGTCAACACGTTGCAGGCCTCCCTGAAATGCCCTGAAACATGGCAATATGATATTTCTTTGTCCTGAGGAGGGGGCCAGGGAGCCCTGAAACACTAATTGACTAATAAATCAATATGTTATCCACCCTTTGATGCCTTGTGGAATACGGCAGCATGGTTTTTAACCCTTCACGCTCCCTACTCTATATGCACCATGCTGGGGACTGCAGCAGCCGTGATATGCTTTTATAGTGGTTGTTACTTTCACAACCACACAAGGTGAAGCCTCTGATACCTATTTAGGTAATATTTTATCTCTAAGACTCTTCATCCTCCCTATTTTAATTTTCTCAGATAATGATCTTTAGGTTTTCATTGGCTGTAAGCCATAATCATCAACATTAACATAAATAACTACTTGAATTAGATCACTCTGTTTGTAATGACTCTATATAATATATGTGTTTCACTTTATGTATTGAATTACTGAAATAAATTAACTTTTTGATGATATTCTAATTCATTGAGATGCCCCTGTAACTTCAGGATCACGCTATCTCTAAACTGGTCTCCTCTATCCTTATTTTGCCACAGAACACTCACTGCATGTGGCCTTGCTGTGAACTCAGATCAGTAGTCTGCTCTTGCTGCATGCTAAGCCCTGCTTGACCCTCTAGAACAGTGTTTCTCAACTCCAGTCCTCAGGACCCACCAACACGTCGTGTTTTCAGGATTTCCTTAGTATTGCACAGGGGTTTGAATTATCCCCGATGCAGGTGATTAAACTATCATCTGTGCAATATTAAGGAAATCCTGAAAACAAGATCTGTTGGTGGGTCCTGAGGACTGGAGTTGAGAGACACTGCTCTAGAAGCAAATTGTCATTTCAGTGAGGAAGTAGACAAACTCACTGATTGCCACCCAAGAAAGGCCGCAATCCCAACACTCATAATTGACTCTTTAACAAGCCTTTCAATATGAATTATAATGAGTGCCAGATAAAAACCCCAAATTGCAGATGCTACATGTCAGGGTGATTGGCCCTTATCAATGCAGTGTGTGAGATTCTTATCTGGTTGTATGAGAGGCTAAGATGAAGTTTGGGGGAATATCCATTCTAGACCTTCTAGAAGCACACATTCTCTGCCCCTATCAACTATCCTCTCCCATTGTGGGCTAGAATCAACACTTACTTCTTGCCCTACAGCTTGGCAACCACTTATAATACTGCTGTACATTACACATTACATCACACTTTACATATCACATTACTTAAAAAGATGCGGTGCACAATTCACATGACAATACAACAATGAGAATGGTATCTTCAGGGAAAGAAATGTAACAGCAAGTAGTCCAATATCTTAGGCTGGATTCACACCACGTTTTTTTTGATCCAGGGCTGTCCGGTGTAAACCGGACAGCCCCGGACCAGTTTTTGGCCCCATAGCAGCCGATGAGGCCAGATGGAGCCGGATGGCAGCTCTCTGCCATCCGGTTTCATCACTCCGGGACAATCCGGGGGAATACGGATTATTCTCTCTGGACACAAAAATGATGCTTGCATCATTTTTTTGTCTGGGGAGAAAAATCTCCCCGATTTGCCGGATCCCAGATTCGGCCGGATTCTCCAGGATCCGGGGCAATCCGGCGCTCCCCAACATGGGAGCCTATGGGGCCGGCTTGCCCTGGACTGCGAGTATCCGGGAACCGAACACCTGCGGCTACACGCCGCAGGTGTTCGGCCGCCGCGAGCTCCCTGCAAGCCGTGGTCCTGATTAATCAGCGGAGGCAGCTGTGTGTGGCAGCACACCGGACCAGAGGGCATATTAGCCCTCCGGTTATGTGTGCTGATCCAATCCGAGGCTTTCAGGGTCGTCCCGTCATCCCAGGACCCAGCTTTAACGATCAGGACCATGGAGAGCTCCTGCACTGTAAGAGCATGAAATTTCAGTACCATGGACAAGGGCTGTCATTTTACGCTCTTACAGTGCAAGACCATGGACAGCTCCTGGGTCCTGCACACCGCTGGAAAATACAGGAATTTAATGAATAGGGATAATTGCCGGCTTTTATTAAAAAGCTGCATTAACCTCTGCAGACACATTCTGAAATGTCAGCTTATGTCTAGAGAGTGGGACATAACTGGACACAAACTGGCATGACAGAAACATGGATTTCTGATTGGCTGTCAGACTCACAGGTCCTTGTCATTGATCAGATGTCTTCTTTGCTGGTGCTGGTGCAGGCATCGGATAGGTACGTAGGATATTTTTTATCTCTTAACAACTTTTATTCACTTTTAGTGCACTTTCGCAGTATATACAGTTGTAGCCAAAAGTATTGACACCCCTGCAATTCTGTCAGATAATAATCAGTTTCTTTCTGAAAATGATTGCAATCACAAATTCTTTGGTATTATTATCTTCATTTAATTTGTCTTTAATGACAAAACACAAAAAGAATTGTCCTAAAGCCAAATTGGATATAATTCCACACCAAACATAAAAAAGGGGGTGGACAAAAGTATTGGCAATGTTAGAAAAATCATGTGATGCTTCTCTAATTTGTGTAATTAACAGCACATGTAACTTACCTGAGGCACCTAACAGGTGTTTGGCAATAACTAAATCACACTTGCAGCCAGTTGACATGGATTAAAGTTGACTCAACCTCTGTCCTGTGTCCTTGTGTGTACCACATTGAGCATGGAGAAAAGAAAGAAGACCAAAGAACTGTCTGAGGACTTGAGAAACCAAATTGTGAGGAAGCATGAGCACTCTCAAGGCTACAAGTCCATCTCCAAAGACCTGAATGTTCCTGTGTCTACCGTGCGCAGTGTCATCAAGACGTTTAAAGCCCATGGCACTGTGGCTAACCTCCCTAGATGTGGACGGAAAAGAAAAATTGACGAGAGATTTCAACGCAAGATTGTGCGGATGGTGGATAAAGAATCTCGACTAACATTCAAAGAAGTTCAAGCTGCCCTGCAGTCCGAGGGTACAACAGTGTCAACCCGTACTATCCATCGGCGTCTGAATGAAAAGGGACTGTATGGTAGGATACCCAGGAAGACCCCACTTCTTACCCCGAGACATAAAAAAGCCAGGCTGGAGTTTGCCAAAACTTACCTGAGAAAGCCTAAAGCATTTTGGAAGAATGTTCTCGGGTCAGATGAGACAAAAGTAGTGCTTTTTGGGCAAAGGCATCAGCATAGAATTTACAGGAGAAAAAAGAGGCATTCAAAGAAAAGAACACGGTCCCTACAGTCAAACATGGCGGAGGTTCCCTGATGTTTTGGGGTTGCTTTGCTGCCTCTGGCACTGGACTGCTTGACCTTGTGCATGGCATTATGAAGTCTGAAGCCTACCAACAAATTTTGCAGCATAATGTAGGGCCCAGTGTGAGAAAGCTGGGTCTCCCTCAGAGGTCATGGGTCTTCCAGCACGACAATGACCACACTTCAAAAAGCACTAGAAAATGGTTTGAGAGAAAGCACTGGAGACTTCTAAGGTGGTCAGCAATGAGTCCAGACCTGAATCCCATAGAACACCTTTGGAGAGATCTAAAAATGGCAGTTTGGAGAAGGCACCCTTCAAATATCAGGGACCTGGAGCAGTTTGCCAAAGAAGAATGGTCTAAATTCCAGCAGAGCATTGTAAGAAACTCATTGATGGTTACCGGAAGTGGTTGATCGCAGTTTTTTTGGCTAAAGGTTGTGCAACCAAGTATTTGGCTAAGGGTGCCAATACTTTTGTCTGGCCCATTTTTGGAGTTTTGTGTGAAATTATCAATGTTTTGCTTTTTGCTTCATTCTCTTTTGTGTTTTTTCATTGAAGACAAATTAAATGAAGATAATAATACCAAAGAATTTGTGATTGCAATAATTTTCAGGAAGAAACTGAGTATTATCTGACAGAATTGCAGGGGTGTCAATACTTTTCGCCACAACTGTATATAGATACACTGCGAAAGTTAAAGGACTACTCGCTACTCCCTAGTAATAACAAGAAACTCGGGGAGTAGCGAGTAGCCCGAATATCGTTACTATTCGGCGAGTACCAAATAGTAAAGATTCTACTCGCTCATCCCTAATGCATGACAGTGTGCCTCCAGCCTAAACCACAGTTTAGATCTACATGTCTGGCAGTATTGTAGTGACAAAATCTGCTTAATTTATAGGGTATATGTCTCCAGAAGATATAAGCTGGGCACAATGTAAGGGCACTACAACGTACTGGGCGCTACAAGAGATTATTTGCAATTTTTTGCAACAGGGACATGGTCTGATCATACCACATTTTCTACATTGAGATAATCTTATATATATATATGTCCCTGTTGTGTAGTGTGTAATGTATGTGTCTGACAGTACAGGGAAATGGTCTGATCATACCAAATCTCCTGTGCTGAGATAATCTTATGTATGGGTCCCTGCTATGTACTGTGTTATGACTGTGTCTGACCATACAGGGACATGGTCTGATCATACCACATCTCCTGTGCTGAGATAATCTTATATATATGGCCCCTGCTATGTACTGTGTAAGGGATGTGTCTGGCATTTTGACAATACAGGGACATGGTCTGATCATACCACATCTCCTGTGCTGAGATAATCTTATATATGTGTCCCTGCTATGTACTGTGTAATGGATGTGTCTGACAATACAGGAAAATGGTCTGATCATACCACATCTCCTGTTCTGAAATAATCTAATATATATGTCCCTGCTATCTACTGTGTAATGGATGTGTCTGACAGTACAGGGAAATGGTCTGATCATACAACATCTCCAGTGCTGAGATAACATTATGTGTCCCTGCTATGTACTGTGTAATGGATGTGTCTGACAATACAGGGACATGAACTGATCATACCACATCTCCTGTGCTGAGATAATCCTATACATGTGCCCCTGCTGTATGCTGTGTAATGGAAGTGTCTGACAGTACAGGGACATGGTCTGATCATACCACATCTCCTGTGCTGATATAATCTTATGGTCAGACACATCCATTACACAGTACATAGCAGGACACATATATAAGATTATCTCAGCACAGGAGATGTGGTATGATCAGACCATGTCCCTGTACGATAAGACACATTTATTACACAGTACATAGCAGGATAACATATATAAGATTATCTCAAAAAAAGGACATTCATTTTAAACACATCCAATTGAGGACAGTATTATTATTCCAAGAGCTATTGATTAATTTGAACTTTGTTCATGGGAAAATCCCTTTAAAGCATTCTGGCAACTATTAGAAATACAATTACAAGTCCCACATGGGTTGAGATTGCAGTCATAAATTATCCCATCAACTGCAATTATTTAGGCAATTTGAGAATATAATTAATACTAAAATTACTATTGACCCTGCTAACTTTACACCATTGCACCATTACTTATTCTAACGTGGTCTAAAATTGTTTGCTGATCATCTGCTGCACATGCCTTATACGGATCAGAGTAATGTCAAGATACAAATCTTCCAATGCCCTGCATAGAGTAATGTGATAAGTGTCTGACTGCCTACAATCACCACCACATGGAGTTTTTCTGCACACTGCTTAGGGCGGCTTCACACTGCAGTGTGATCCGGCCCGGGGCTGTCAGGGATGAACCTGACAGCCCCGGACTGAATCAGCACACAGAACTGGAGGGCTAATTTGCCCTCCGGGCCGATGTGCTGCCACATGCAGCTGCCGCCGCTAGCTCGTGGGCCGCTGTCCTGACTTATCAGCGGCGGGAGCTGAGTGCGGCTGCACACCAGACCGGAGGGCAAATTAGCCCTCCAGTTCTGTGTGCTGATCCAGTCCAGGGCTGTCAGGTTCACCCTCCGGTCCTGTTTGTAGCCGGATTCAGCCGAGCACAGCTGTCCCCTGCGAAATGGTGCTGAACCACTTCACAGGGGACAGCTCCCTGGTGATGAATAGAGATGAGCCACCACCCTAGTGTTTGAATGGAAAAGTGACAAGAACATATAAAAATGCAAAAAGAAAAGAGCTGGACAAGTAAAAGGAGGAGGAGACACAGATATAGGCATGTCATGCCCTTCTAAAATCATGTAAAACACAGCAAGGGGAGTCCAACAAGAGCTTAAAATGGTTGGTGAGGTGACTTTCATGCAGCACATTCAAAAGTCCACCTTTAGTCCCCCCATGTTATCTGTAAGATTTGTCACCAAAATCTAAGTAGAGGCCAAAAAATCAATAGTTTGAGTACTTCATGCATGAACAGTCACATGGATATGAAGCATAAGTTGCAGTGGGAAGCTCACTGTGCTACAATGCGGCCTAGCGAGTCGGGCCAACCATTGTCTGCCCCATCAAGTGCATCAGCGGCCTCTTCATCCTCTGTGACTGTGGGGACAGCAGTCAGGCCTTGAAATGCGTTTTTTAAGCCCTTACAAAAGCGGATCCGTTTTTTTAAGGGTGCCAATAGTGTCCCCTCAGGTCCTGGACATTTTTGGCAAGTTTTGGGACTTAGTCATTTTTTCATTAAAAACGCATATGCGTTAACGCAGGTGCCTATATGTGCCATGCGTTAACGCATGCGTTTCCCATAGAGCCCCATGTTAAAAAAACGCATGTATTTTTTTACAGCACCCCAAAAACGCAGCTAGCAGCATTTTTGGGCTACTGCATAAAAACGCATGCATTTTTAAAAAACACGCATGCACATGCGTTAACGCATATGCGTTTTTGGACTTTGAAAAAAATGGTCCAAAATGTTCCCAAAAATGGATCTAAGGCAAAAACGGATGGTATGTGTGAACAAGGCCTCACAAATGCTTTTGGACGAAGACCTTCCACCTCTTTACCCGCAACAGCCAGTGTGATTGGCAGGTCGTCAGTTCTTTTGGAAATGGAAACACCTGCTGGTGTTGAGCAATCTCTGACATCAAGAGCACCACCTTTGGATGAAGGCAACTTAATATCTCCGCCTGCACCTTCCTCACAGACCAGCGGTTTGCCGGTGACACCCTACTCAACCGCCTCTCAGCACAGCAGCCAGCCTCGGTCCCTCAGATGTGGACAAGTAAAAGACCATTTCCTCCTAGCCATGACAAAGCTAAGAGGTTGAATTTCATCTTCAAGTGGTTGGCTACAGAAATGCTGCCTTTCCGCCTGGTGGACACAGAGGATTTTCGAGACCTTATGTCCGTCGCAGTGGCCCAGTACCAGATGCCCAGTAACCTCTACTTTTCAAAGAAAGCTGTGTCTGCGCTACCCCAGCATATCACACACAACATCACTGCTTCCTTGAGAAACTATGTGTGTGACAGGGTGCATTTCACCACAAACACTTGGACGAGTAAGCATTGACAGGGGTGCTACATGTCGGTGACTGGGCACTGGGGAACTATGGTGACCACAGGAGAAGGGGCTGCTGTCCAAGTCTTGCCATCCCCACGAGTTGTGCGTCAATCCTCTGTATGTAGAAGTTCCTCCACTGCTTCTGCCTCTTCAACTTCATCTCGGTCCTCCACCTGCACCCAAAGCCTGTCTGGTTATGCCACCCGCGTTCTAACTGCGCAGAAGGAATCCTGCACACCTCCTTACTATGCTGGCAGCACGGCTCAACGACATCAGGCGGTGTTTACATTGAAATGTCTAGGAAATGTGAGTCGCACAGCTGAGGAGTTGTGGTCAGCTGTGGAGACCGAGTTTCTTCAATGGTTGTCTCCACTGAACCTGCAGCCAGGGAAGGCCGTGTATGACAATGCTGCAAGCCTGGGTGCGGCCCTTCGCCAGGGCATGTCCCACACGTGCCTTGTATGGCTCACATCTTGAACCTGGTAGTCCAGCAATTTTTAGCCCACTATCCCGGTCTAGATGGGCTTCTGCAGAGGGCATGGTCGCTGGGTGCTCACTTCCGCCGTTCGCATCCCGCAGCTCAACGACTTGCATCTCTACAGAAGTCGTTCAGCCTGTCAGTTCACCGGCTGAAATGTGATGTGCCGACACAATGGAATTCAACTCTGCACATGTTGCAGCGACTTTAGCACCAAGAGCCCTGGTGCAATACGTTATAATGTATAGCCTGGGCCAATGAGATCCAGAGGTGGGGCAAGTCACGCTGCTGGAGTGGTCTTAGATTAAGGACCAATGCACCCTTCTGTACAGTTTTGAAATGGCGACGAAGATGTTTAGTGCTGATGATGCCATTATCAGCATGACTATTCCGGTCAATTACATGCTGGAGCACACTTTAAACAGTATTCAGAGTCAGGTGGTGGGACAAGAGGAGGGGGAGGAAGTACAGGAGGAGTCGTATGTGGAAGGGATAACAAGATTTCCAAGGTCCAAACAGTTGGCAGCACCAAGGCGGCAGGCATGGGAGGGTGGGGGAGAGGGATTAATGAGGGCGCATGGTAGCAGCCAAACTGTTGAGGAAGGTGCAGGAGCCAAGGAACAAATGGAGGATGAACTGGCGATGGGCATAGAAGACTCATCAGATGAGGGAGACCTTGATCACATTTCTGTTGTGCAAGGTTGGGGGGAGAGGGCAGAGGAAGGAAGCATGATTCTTACCTCGCCGCCACCAACACAACAAGGACTTGGGCCTCCTGGATGTGCAAGACACATGAGTGCCTTCTTGTTGCACTACCTGCAACATGACCCTCGGATTGTCAGAATTCGAAGTAATGCCGACTAGTGGGTTGCCACACTCTTAGATCACATTTACAAGAGTAATTTTGGCGAAATAATTCCTGCCATAGAAAGGGATTGACGCATGCAGGATTATCATCAGAAGCTGTTACCGAATGTTAGATCTGCTTTTCCACAAAACACCAGTGGTGCATATAGTGAATCTCACAGGAGTATCTCCAAGTGAACATCGATGCCATGACTGTGGAACTGGACCCTTGCTCATTTTGGGCTTCCAATATGGAAAAATGGCCTGAGCTCACCACTCGCGCCTTGGAGATCTTGCCGTGCCCCACAGCCAGCGTTCTCTCTGAACGTGTCTTCAGCGCTACTGGTAGTGTGCTGACAGATAAGCGCACGTGGCTGTGTCCAGTGACAATGTAGATAAACTAACGTTCATCAAGATGAACAAGTCATGGATCCGCAAGAAGTTTTCTACCCCTGTGTCAACCTGAGTTTGGTCATCCTCTGCGATCTCAAAAAAGGCCCAGGCTAGGCAAGGCTTAGAGCCCATGGGACCTAAAGAAGAGCCACTGCGACTTCTGCTCAGAGGCAGAGCTGTGGTTGAGGATGCAGTTGTTGATGTGCTTCCAGTACTCCGTCTCTGTCCAGGATGGCGCAACCTAACCTCGTCATCATTAGTATCATCCTCCACCTTCTCTGCTGACTCTCATCGACTGGCTGACTGTGGGTTGACAGTAAGTGGCATCTCCAACCTCATCATCATCCTGTGTGCTCTCACACCCGTCGTCCTCAGAGTCAACCTCTTCCTGCTCTGACCGAAAAGTCAAGTTGTCGTTCCAATCAGGTATCAGTCTCATCAGCATCTTTCTCATTGTCTCCACCAAAAGGACTTACAGTTTGGGAATGAGGGTCTACATTATGCTTGCTCAGAACCTTCTTCATCTGGGCCTGGATCCAACTCACAAAGCTTCTCGGCATCAGTGCAGATCATTTCCTCGTCTGGACTCACAGAAGCTTTGAAGCACACCTCTGATTCCCAGGCTATAGTATGAGTGAACAGCTCTGCATACTCAACCATCTGTCTTACCCATACTCAGACGGGCGGCTGGAGACTTGGGAGCTGTGAGGAAGCAAGTGCAATTGGGGTGACACCTCTGAGGACTGGTGTATTAGTGATGTTGAAGTTGAGGTGGAGGAGAGCCCACTTGATGAAGCGCTTTCTATCCATTCAAGCACCTGCTCTTTTTTTTCATATCATATTGTCCATGAAAAGAAGTAGAGATCTTAGTTTGGCTGGAAGATGGTCTTTCTCCTGCAGATGTTACTGTTGCTTTACCACTAGGGATGGGCGAATCTACTCGCTAGGACTCGTTACTCGGCGAGTAGTAAGGGACTCGCAGGACTTGGTACTCTGCGAGTTTCCCAGTGATTACTCGCACGAGTCCAATGCAAATCAATATCAATCCTAGTTTTGTCAGAAACGCTGACAAAACTAGGATTGCCATTGTTTGCATTAGACTCGGCTACTGTGCCAGTGATAGCAGGGAAACTCGCAAAGTAACTGCTGTTCTTTGCGAGCCGAGTCCAGCTGTCTTCTCTGTGCAGCTCCAGGGTCCTAGAGCCCGCCTGCTGCCTGATGTAGCAGTGCTGAGATTGTTCTCAGTCTGCTCATTCCCTGTGCATAGACATCTATATTTATGCACAGGGGATGTAGCAGAGAGGACATCGCGTTTTGGACTGCGTCGGACGGAAGAGGATTTTTTTAATTAAAGATGGAGTCCCTAATGGCTTTTTTTTTTTATTTCAAATAAAAAAATTTCTCTGTGTTGTGTTTTTTTTAACCCTTTATTGGAGATTCTTAGTGGCTGGGTCAAACGTGGCCTGACATTAAGAATCTCGGGCTTAATACCAGCTTGTATAACAAAGCTGGTATTAACCCCTTTATTACCCAGCGTGCCACCGCCACCAGGGCCGCTGGAAGAGCGGGGTTCAGCGCCAGAGGATGGCGCTTCAATGAGCGCGCCATCTTCTGGGGCGGCTGCGGGCTGCAATTTGCAGCGGGGGGTGCCCAGATAGCTTGGGCATCCCTGCGCTGCGGATTCCAGCCCCCAGCTGCTTAGCTGTACCTGGCTAGACATAGAAATTGCGCGGAGCCCCACGCATTTTTTTTTTTATTATTTAATGAATTTCAGAGTCAGAGGCTCAGAGTCAGAGTCGCCTCAGAGTCGGAGTCGCCTCGGAGTCGGAGTCGTCTCGGAGTCGTCTCGGAGTCGTCTCGGAGTCGAGTCGGAGTCGTGTCGGAGTCGTCTCGGAGTCGGAGTCGCCTCGGAGTCGGAGTCGTCTCGGAGTCGAGTCGGAGTCGTCTCGGAGTCGTCTCGGAGTCGGAGTCGTCTCGGAGTCGGAGTCGTCTCGGAGTCGGAGTCGTCTCGGAGTCGAGTCGGAGTCGTCTTGGAGTCGGAGTCGTCTCGGAGTCGTCTGAGTCGGAGTCGTCTCGGAGTCGTCTCAGAGTCGGAGTCATCTCGGAGTCGTCTCGGAGTCGGAGTCGTCTCGGAGTCGGAGTCGTCTCGGAGTCGGAGTCATCTCGGAGTCGGAGTCGTCTCGGAGTCGTCTCGGAGTCGGAGTCGCCTCGGAGTCGGAGTCGTCTCGGAGTCGTCTCGGAGTCGGAGTCGTCTCGGAGTCGGAGTCGTCTCGGAGTCGGAGTCGTCTCGGAGTCGAGTCGGAGTCGTCTTGGAGTCGGAGTCGTCTCGGAGTCGTCTGAGTCGGAGTCGTCTCGGAGTCGTCTCGGAGTCGGAGTCATCTCGGAGTCGTCTCGGAGTCGGAGTCGTCTCGGAGTCGGAGTCATCTCGGAGTCGGAGTCGTCTCGGAGTCGTCTCGGAGTCGTCTCGGAGTCTGAGACGTCTCGGAGTCGGAGTCGTCTCGCAGTCGGAGTCGTCTCGGAGTCGGAGTCGTCTCGGAGTCGGAGTCGTCTCGCAGTCGGAGTCGTGTCGGAGTCGTCTCGGAGTCGGAGTCGTCTCGGAGTCGGAGTCGTCTCGGAGTCGGAGTCGTCTCGGAGTCGGAGTCGTCTCGAAGTCGTCTCGGAGTCGTCTGAGTCGGAGTTGTCTCGGAGTTGTCTCGGAGTCGTCTCGGAGTCGTCTCGGAGTCGAGTCGGAGTCGGAGTTGTGTCGGAGTCGTCTCGGAGTCGGAGTCGCCTCGGAGTCGGAGTCGGAGTCGTCTCGGAGTCGGAGTCGTCTCGGAGTCGGAGTCGTCTCGGAGTCGGAGTCGTCTCGGAGTCGGAGTCGAGTCGGAGTCGTCTCGGAGTCGTCTCGGAGTCGGAGTCGTCTCTCCGAGACGACTCCGACTCGACTCCGAAACGACTCCGACTCCGAGACGGAGTCGGAGTCGTTTCGGAGTCGTTTCGGAGTCGAGTCGGAGTCGTCTCGGAGTCGGAGTCATCTCGGAGTCGTCTCTGAGTCGGAGTCGTCTCGGAGTCGGAGTCGTCTCGGAGTCGGAGTCGTCTCGGAGTCGGAGTCGTCTCGGAGTCGTCTCGGAGTCGGAGTCGTCTCGGAGTCGGAGTCGTCTCGGAGTCGGAGTCAAAAAAATGCGTGGGGCTCCGCGCAATTTCTATGTCTAGCCAGGTACAGCTAAGCAGCTGGGGGCTGGAATCCGCAGCGCAGGGATGCCCAAGCTTTCTGGGCACCCCCCGCTGCAAATTGCAGCCCACAGCCGCCCCAGAAGATGGCGCGTTCATTGAAGCGTCATCCTCTGGCGCTGAACCCCGCTCTTCCAGCGGCCCTGGTGGCGGTGGCACGCTGGGTAATAGAGGTTAGGGCCAGCTTTGTATTATCAGCTGGCCCTAAGCCCGAAATTTATGGCGGTCACGCCAATATTAGACATGACCGCCATGAATTTCTATGAAATTGTTTTAAAAAAACACAACACAGAGAAATTTTTTTATTAGAAATTAAAAAAAAGCCATTAGGGACTCCATCTTTAATTAAAAAAATCCTCTTCCGTCCGACGCAGTCCAAAACGCGATGTCCTCTCTGCTACATCCCCTGTGTATAGATATAGATGTCTATGCACAGGGAATGAGCAGACTGAGAACAATCTCAGCTCTGCTACATCATCTCTGTGCACAGACATTCATGTCTGTACACAGGGAATGAGCAGACTGAGAACAATCTCAGCACTGCTACATCAGGCAGCAGGCAGGCTCTAGGACCCTGGAGCTGCACAGAGCAGACAGGACTCTTCTCTTATCTGTGCGAGTTTCCCAGCGATTACTTACAAAGTAAACGAGTCCAATGCAAATAAATGACAAAACTAGGATTGCTTCAGGCTGAAGCTTCCGAGACACATCTGCGATTTGTAAATCTCACACTACTCGCTATTACTCGCTTCCCCATTCATTAACATTGGACTCGCTAGACTCGCAACGAGTAGCGAGTACTGGGCTCGGACTCGCTAGAGTCAAGCGATTCCGAGTAATTTAGGATTTGCCCATCACTATTTACCACCTATCCCACGGACACAAACTTTTTTTCCCTTTCCAACACGCCTATTCACCTTTCCACCTGAAGCAGGCCTTTTGCCACTCACTTTGTATGAGAACAAATTAACAACTCTGCAGTTGTTGGCAAAAAAAACATTTGAATGGAAATCAAGCAGAGCTGAGTGGCCAAATAGTGCTACTAGGCCCAAACTATTACTAGGGCTAGATGCAGTTAAAAATTAGTATGAAATAGACAGGCGGTGAGGCTTGGTTGACAAGTAAGCTACACTGTTGATTACCAGACACTGCTACTAGCCCAAAAGGATTTCCTGGGCTAGCTGCAGTAAAAAATTGGCTACTGGATAGACAGGCGGTGTAGCTTACTTTACAGCTGGGCTACACCACTGACTACCAGACACTGCTACTAGCCCAAAAGGTTTGCCTGGGCTAGCTGCAGTAAAAAATTGGCTACTAAAGAAAGGTGGTGTAGCTTTCTTCACAGCACTACCTGCCCAAAAGGATTGCCTGAGCTAGATTTGGCCAGACGCTGTGAAAAACACTTGCACAGCACTGGCACACACCTGCCTGCCAAAAACTGCTAGGAACTGCTCTAACCTAGCCCTCAAAAGGGATGAAATTACAACTAGTCCCTACTTCTATGAATTAGGCCTCAAAATATTCCAACTAGTCCCTACACCCTAAACCTATCTTTCTATCTAACTTGAAATTTGCTCGCTATCTGGCTGACTAACTGACACTGTAACACTGTATAGCGCACACAGCAGCAGCGGTGCCTTCTGACGCAGAGCTGCAGCAGTGAGAAAATGGTGGCGACGGGGAAAATGGCTGGGTCTTATAGGGCAAGGACATGTGTCATACACAGCCAATGACACATGCACTTGCTTGTGCGCATAAAATGCACTTTGCTGTGTGTGTGATTGGCTGACAGCCTGCACTGCCCACTGTATATGTGGTTAGGAGAAAAAAAATGGAGAGCGGCATTATTTCAGCAGCACTGATCTAAACCCCGCCCCCCCACACACACTCACACACTCACACACACTATACACTGAAACAGGATCTTAATATTCAATAACAGTATTACTGTGAAAAGCCAGTTACGCTTATGGTGAACGAACCGTTATCGAACATAACCTTGAACTGCCGAATTTGAAGCTAATTGTTCGCATTTGCTGAATGACTCGAACACACGCCCAAAACAGGTTGAATTTGAAATTGGCAAACATTTTGAATTGAACACTGCTCATCTCTAGTGCTGAAGTTCAGCGTAGCTCACGCTGAACTGCAACCGCCGGTGTCCGGATCTGGGCAATCCGGCACCATAGATTCCCATGTTAGGGAGCGCTGCATTGCCCCGGATCCGGGAGGATCCAGGAGGATCCAATGTGGGCAGATTTTTCGCCCCGCAGCATTTTTGTGTCCGGGAGAAAAATCCAAATACACTCGGATCCTCCCGGACAAATGGGAACCGGATGACAGATAGCTGCCATCCGGCTCCATCCGGCCCCATAGGGCTGCATTATGGCAAAATCGGGTCCAGGGCTGTCAGGTTTACCCCGGACAGCCCCGGACCTGATAGTGCTGTGGTGTGAAGCCAGCCTTAGTCTGGTTTCACACTGTAGTTTTTTCCCTGATCAGGTTTGTGTGTCAAAACTAGGAGTGTCTCCGAAACTCAGAACAGGTGTCAGTCTTTCAATGATAGTTTTTCTCTGCAAGTTCCTCTCCCGGATCCTCTCCTGGTTTTGGCTCACAAACCTGATCAAACCTGATCAGGGAGAAAACTGCAATGTGAAAGCAGCCTTAAAAGTCTTTTAAAGAACACTGCACACTCCAAAAAAATTTTTCAAAGTGAAGTTGTGTATTTATTAGTGGTGCATATAGACATTTTATGCGATAGGGCTTGACGTTTCGACCACGTCCCGTGGTCTTTATCAAAATATCGCTGTCTAGTCTTATAAATATGGGTATATTGCACCTAGGGAGCTCACAGGTCCTGTATTGGTTAATTGGTGCTTTTGTTGTCCTCTGGTAGTGGTGGTTGTCTTTAGGGATGTATATATCAGATATAGCTCAATAGGGGATATCCTATTCTGATCTGTGCCCCAAGGAATGCACCTTCCCAGGTCTGGCCCTGTGAGTAGGATATGTTCCTCCTGCTCCGGGATCTGCCAGCGCGTCCAGCGCTTCGGCTGTGACTCACCACTACCAGAGGACAACAAAAGCACCAATTAACCAATACAGGACCTGTGAGCTCCCTAGGTGCAATATACCCATATTTATAAGACTAGACAGCGATATTTTGATAAAGACCACGGGACGTGGTCGAAACGTCAAGCCCTATCGCATAAAATGTCTATATGCACCACTAATAAATACACAACTTCACTTTGAAAAAATTTTTTGGAGTGTGCAGTGTTCTTTAAAAGACTTTGTTGATATCGGGACCCAAGGGCCCCCTACACTAGCACCTCTACTACATCCTACTGGTGTGCACGCCAATCACTATTACTACTGAAAGCAGCCTTACACATTGGGCTCAGTAAATAGGTTATCCAACATATTTTGAAATTAAAAAAAACATTCTGAAATCTTTTAAAACATAAAACAAAATCTATGCAAACCTTTTTTTCTACCCATAGTTCCCCTGTCTTCCCAGGCTTCATTATAAATGATTGGCACATGACCTTTGCAGTCAATAAGTGCCTAGTCACATGCCATATTACTATTATTACTTCTTTCATCATTAAGTGGTGATGCAAGTAGCTGAGTTACCCATTTTTAGCACTATATGTAATAAACTCCTAAGCTTCCCTGATAGTGTTTGCAAGCATCCCAAAGGTTCTGATCAGCATAGAGATGTATTAAAGCACAGACTCTTTTGAGGTTACAGTGTGGTCATTTGCTGAAAGGGAATCTGTCAGCTGGATTTTGAAATGTAATCTGAAGACATCATGATGCAGGAGTTAAAACACAGATTTCAGCTATGTATCTTCTATCAAGCTGCTTGTTGTTTACTTGTAATAATTATTTTAGCACCAAGATTTTATCATTGCTCAGGCTACATTGCCTCATGTACAGTAGTCCAATACTCCCCATCCTGTTGGTAAGCAGCTCACTGTTTATAGACATTGTACATACAGAGCCTGGTGTAGGTGGGGGAAGCTTTCTCAGCTCTGTTACATGCTAAATCTAAAAAATCTGTTCTAGATCTTCTGCACTCAATAGACTCAGTTGACTTGGATTCAGGGTCTATTTGCCTACATCATTCTACTCTGAGATGAGGTAGCAAATATCTGCTGACAGATTCCCTTTAAGCGTGGCTTCACACCATGGCAGCGTCCGATTCGGGGCTGTCCGGTGTAAATTAGACAGCCCCGGACCGGATTTTGGCCTCATAGCATCCTATGGGGCTGGATGGAGCTGGATGGCAGCTATCTGACATCCGGTTTCCATCTCTCCGCTTGCAACGTTTTTGTGTCCGAGGAGAAAAATCTCCCTAAATTGCCGTCTCCCAGATCCTCCCGGATTCCCCTGGATCCTCCCGGATCCAGTGCAATCCGGTGCTCCCTAACATGGGTGCCTATGGGACCAGATTGCCCCGGTCCGGGAGGATCCGGCTGCACGCCGCTGTTCTTTCTGGACCGCGGCTAGCTCCCCACGAGCTGCGGTCCTGATTCATCAGCAGCTGCGTCCGGCTGCACACTGGACCGGACGGCATATTAGCCCTCCGGTTCAGTGTGCTGATCCGGTCCTGGGCTGTCAGGCTCATCCCTGACAGCCCGGATCGGATATCGCCGTGGTATGAAGCTAGCCTAAGAACGCATTTAGAAATCCATGTTTCACATAATTGTTTTATGCATGTTTTTCACATTTAGAAAACACACGTATAAGGGTATGTAAACACAGGGCATTTTTGCTGCAGCCAAAAATGCAGCAAAACCTTTACAGGATTTTAGGATCACTAGATTCCTTGGTAGGAGATTTGTAGCGTTCTTGTCTGCGTTTTTTGCACATTTTTGTGTGTTTTTGATGTACTTTGGTAGCTGCATTTTTTCTGTGTTTTTGCCATTGACTGCAGCAAAAACTCAGAAAAGAATTGACCTGCTCGTTCTTTTCAAAGTGCAGCAAAACCTATGGCATTTACATTTTCTGCAAACCTTGTGTGCACATCTTTTTCCTAAAACATATAGGTTTTGCTGGAAAGTCCAAAAGCAGGTATAGATTAGCATACATTTGCATAAAACCATTGTAAAAACGCAGCAAAAACGCGTGTGTGCACATACCTTTATTGTCTATGGAGCTTTTCACATTTACCTGTATCACTCCCCCCCCCCCAAAAAAAAATTGGGCATGTATATTTTTATTTAAATTGCAGATTAAACTCATTCAAATCAAAAGACCTTAGGAAAACTGGTCACCATATGAGTATTATCCATGTGTGATCCAAGTGCTACCTATTTTTTTATTGTTTAATCAATATGAGAAACTTGAAATTTTTTTGTACACAACCAAAATCAATGTTAGGCTACAATCACATATTGCACATTTTTGAGTGCTTTTTTGCATGCGCTTTTCAAAAATGCCCAATGCGCCTTGTGCCTGCTGGCAAAGTGAACGAGAAATTCACTTTGCCATACGGACAGTGC
>JARQOC010000003.1:243131022-243282425 GCA_033576535.1 Allobates femoralis
GACTCCAATCCAGACGAATTCCCATGCCTTTAGCTTGCACTCTTGTCATTGTATCATAATGGTCTCCAAACAAAGGGATTCCAACTACTGGAACACCATGGTACATTGCTTCAAAAATACCATTCAATCCTCCATGGCTAAGGAAGGTCTTTATTTTTGGATGTCCTAGAGAGAAATATCATAAAACAATGCAGTCAATGTTATTTGAGGCCTAGTCTGTATAATTGTTTTACATATATAACATATCTAGAAATATTTAAACTATTTATACTATATCTGTCAGAAATTTGCATGAAATTACTTGATGCTGTTGGTCATATATATGATAAAGAAGTTTGGTAATTAGTAGATAACAAAATGACAGATAAAATTAATAGAAATGAAATCGTTATGGTTATGGCTGTATAAACCAATCAAATAAAAATAGAATATCAATGCTGCATCTTGTGAATCACTACTACAGTCATGTGTCAGAACCAGTGGTGTACATAGAAATCATGGGACCCCCATACCAAAAGTTCCAATTGAGCCCCTCTATACCTACTCTCCTGACAAAATATCTGGCGGAAAAGGTAAGGTCAAACCTCCCAACTTTTAAAATCAAGGAGAGGGATACAATGCAGCAAGTACACTTTAATTATGCCATGCTGAAGCATCTTAGTGTTCTCATTCACAATTATATCCCTTTCATGGTCCTTACAGAGTATAATTGTGTGAAAAATGCTCTTGATACTATATGATACTGTACAGTGAATTCCCCCCACCATCCCTCCTGACACGCATTATTATGACCAGAATGCCTCCAGAAATGTATGATGCCGTCACAGTAACCTCAACACAGTACAATTCCTCCCAAAGCATTATGCCCTTCAGACAGTATATGGTCCCCACAGACCCTACACGCAGTATGATGTCCCTCAACAGATCCTACAGTCAGTGTGAGGACCAAGCACACAGTATAATTTCACCCACAGCCCCGCACAAAGATTGAGTGGCTCCCACTCAACAATATGATGTTCTCTACATGCAGTATGCACAGTGCTCTACATAGTATGAGGGCTACTACCCACAATACGGTGTCCCCCACTGATCCCACAGGCAGTGCTAGGGCTCCCACATGTACTAGTATATCACACATATCCTCACCAAAAAATATGATAGAAAGAGAGAGAAAATTCTGAATCTCTGACCTCTAGTGGACCTAGTCTGGCAATATTAATCTCCTGAAGCTAAAACAAACATTGTAGGTAAACAACACAAGACAGTTTGATTAGAGACGCATTGCTGAAGTCTGTGAGTTAAACCTTACAGCATGCTGTCTTCAGATTACATAACGTGTTTCTCCAAAAAACAAAACAGTGTCTTATATTTTTTTATCCCTCCTAGAAAAGGGCTAGGGTTTATTTTTGGGGTAGGGTTTATATTTTTTAAAGAATAAACAATCACACATTTATGCTTAAACAAAACAACAACTTTTCCTTGCAAAAAGCAGTAAGATTTTTGCCCTGTGAGTCCTCCACTATTCCTTACTTGTACTCAGGGGTGTAACTACAGTAGGTGCAGGTGTTGTGATCGCACCCGGGCCCTGCAGCCTAGGGGGGCCCCAAAATTCCCTATAGAAAAAGACTAATACTATTAAAGATTTGCAATAATTGGGGGCCCCATTGGAGCTTTTGCATCGGGGCCCCTGGTCCTGAAGTTACGCCACTGCTTGTACTCCACAAAGTATCGTTTTCTTTTGGAACTCATATTATGGGAGTATAGTATATTGGTGGTTGAAGATGAGCAAATCTACAGGGAGGCAGACTTTGGAGGTGAACATACGGACTTGGGAGTTGGGACTCGGTAGTGGAACGGGGGAGCAGCTACCCTACTACTGCTACAGTATACAGTGCAGTACTTACCCACAAAGATGAGTGGGAGGCAGCAAGACTCACGATACATTGTTTAGTCTTGCTCAGGACCTGAAGTTACAGAGCACATGTGACCCACAACCAATCAGAACCCGAGGTCAGAAGGTGGGACATACTGACTTCTGGTGCTGATTGGTCACAGCTCATGTGGGCTTTGTGACTACAGGTCCTGACAGCGCTGGAACGCCTGTCAGCACTGAAGCCTGACATGAGTCTAAATCTTTATTGTTTTAATGATGGGTGCGCACAATGGGAATAATTGGGAGCAAGGGGAATGAATAGTCTTCATCTCGCCCTGAATTCCGGCTTCACTGGCAACTATCACTTTGCAATCGGCCGCTACTCATCAGCTCAAAATGACACTGCACTGTGTATTTCTATGCAGGTGTCACTTTTAGGCTTATTTTTGGAGTAGGGCTTAGGTTAGGGTTACATTTGCGGTTTTGCTTTCAAATCCGGATCTGTTTTTGTCCATTAAAAATGCTGAAAAGCAGATTCGCACCCATAGGCAGCAATACAAAAACTGGATCGCCTTAACTGCCTTGCGTTTACCAGATCCCGTTTTCCAATTGCGGTAAACATCATGCAGGCAACGTTTCTTGAACAGGTTGCTAAACCGGATCCGGTTTTGATAACATGGGTGTCTATGTTAACCGTAATGCAAGACACATATGAATGCCTGCATTACCGGATGGGTTTTGTTCAAAAATGGAAGAAATGCAAATTTCGCGTCACAGGTTATGTGATGGTCTATCTGGTGATAACTAGCAGGCAAGGCTGGAAGGCACACTGGTCAGGTGCATGCTATCCCAGCAGGTGATTAGTGATCCACAGCAGTGCATAATGCAGGCACGACATGCACCGGGCCATCATTTTGCACTTCACCATTGGCACACATGCTACATTGTTCTGCACAGAACATGTGTACCACTCACCCTAAGTAGCACCCTAATTAGCTTACTGCTGGGCAGCTGTGGGCCAGTGTCCTGCTTAGGATCCTGCTCTGGGAGGAAAATGGCGTCAGGACGGAGGGTGGGAGGTCGCCAAACTGGTCATCCGCGTATCTGCAGGGTTAAAAATTGCATCCGGCAACCGGTTGTATTAATTTACCGGACCGGCGGAATCCGACACTCAGACTCCCATGTTATTACGCGCCAGATTGCCCCGGATCTGGCCCGATCCAGGTGGATCCGATTTTACCCGATTTCAGTCCCGGAACACAAAAACCGTGTTGGGAAGCAGGGGAACATTTATATATCTGCAGTGTCCACTGCATCCGGTACCAGATGCCACATTAAGGGCACATCCGGTACCATTTGCGTTTTTAGGGACACACTTTTTCCAGTGGCAAATTAGTATGAAGGCTCAGGGTAATATCAGATCCAGTAATGGATGCGGTTACCGGATTGTGACTTCCAAATGTGACCCTAGCCTTAGGGCCTTTTCACATCAGGTTTTTGGTCCGTTTGGACACATTGTATTTTTTCAGGTGCATTAACGCATAGAAACACGGTAAAATGCATGCGTTAATGCACCCATAGACTTGTATGGGAATACGCATGCAAACGTGGTAAAAACGCATTGCAAAATGGGGTTGTGTTTGAACGCATGCGTTTTTACTCAGCGCATAGGAAACATTGCTGGCAAAGTTCCTGCGCACTGGGTAAAAACGCATGCGTTCAAATGCAACCGCACGGGTGTTCCCATCAAGTCTATTGGTGCGTTAACACATGTGCATTACTGCTTTTCTATGTGTTAACGCACCTGAAAAAATGCAATACGTCCAAACAGACCAAAAACCTGATGTGCACTAGGGTCACATTTGCAGTTTGGTTTGTAGATCCTGATCTGGTTTTGAGCATTAAAAATGTTCAAAACCGCATCTGGAGCCGCAGCCGTAGGCTGCAATGTAAAAACCGGATTGCACTTAATGCAATCTGGTTACCACATCCGGTTTTGCAGCCTGCGGTAAAAGTCATGCAGGCTGCATTTTTAGGAGCGATTGCAAAACCGGATCCATTTTTTATTAAATGGGCGTCTATGGGAACCGGATCCTTTACCACAAGGTACATAAATGTACCTTGCGGTACTGGATCCGGATGCGGTTTTTAACATTGCAAAAATCCTCATTCCAAAACTGGATGCATTAATGCAATCAGATCCAGAATGAGGGTTGCAATTTTAAAGATTAAAATAAGTATGAAGGCACAGTCCAATACCGGATCCGGTAATGCATTTGGTTACTGGATTGTGCCTTCCAAGTGTGACCCTAGCCTTAGCCTTATATTTCAAGCCTAGTCCGAGAGGAGATGGAAAAAAAATCACACTCCACTGAGCACTTTGCGCTGTTCAAACAGTCCTCCACCGCCTTCAAGGCTGCACTTGCTGCTGCCAAACAAACCTTCTTCTCATCCCTAATAACCTCCCTGTGCCACAATCCCAAACAGCTTTTCAAAACCTTAAATTCCTTACTTCACCCACCCGCCCCCCCCTCACTCTCCCCTTATCTCCACTGAAGACTTTGATTCCTTCTTCAAAGAAAAGATTGACAGAATCAGAGACAGCTTTGACCCACTGTCCCTACAGCCTCCCCTCTCGTCTATACTGCCCTCTCCTTCCACCAGCTGCTTCCCCCCCCATAACTGATGATTAGCTCTCCTTCCTCCTGTCAAAATCACACCTCACCACCAGCGCCCATGACCCGCTCCCATCCCACCTCATTCCCAACCTCACCACTGTTATCATCCCAGCCCTAACTCATCTTTTTAACCTATCACTTACCACTGGCACCTTCCCCTCAGCCTTCAAACACGCCCTGATCACACCAACTATCGCCCCATATCTCTCCTCCCTTTTGGCTCTAAACTACTTGAACAGCATGTACACTCAGAGCTGTCCTCTCACCTCTCCTCCTGCTCCCTCTTCGACCGCCTGCAATCTGGCTTCAGACCCCTCCACTCCACTGAATCTGCCCTGACCAAAGTCACCAATGACCTACTGACTGCCAATAGCAAACATCACTACTCTGCCCTCATCCTCCTCGACCTATCCACTGCCTTCGACACTGTTGACCTCTCCCTTCTACTTCAGATCCTGGAATCTCTTGGCATCTCGGACCTTGCCCTCTCTTGGATCTCCTCATACTTAACAGACCGGACCTTCAGCGTCACCCACTCCCACAACTCCTCCTCACCCTACCCCCTATATGTCGGGGTCCCCCAGGGCCCAGCTCTAGGACCACTACTCTTCTGAATCTATACTCTCTGCCTAGGACAACTCATTGAGTCCCACGGCCTCAAGTACCACCTGTATGCCGACGACACCCAAATCTACCTGTCTGGACCTGACATCACCTCCCTACTATCCAAAATTCCACAATGCCTGTCCACCATCTCATCCTTCTTCTCCGCTCGCTTGCTTAAGCTGAACATGGACAAAATCGAGTTAATCGTCTTCCCCCCAAACCGATCCCCCTAACTACCCGACCTATCCATCGTCATCAATGACTGCTCTCTCTCCCCAGTCCCCCACGCCAAGTGCCTCGGGTTTTCCTCGACTCTTCCCTCTTCTTCAAACCCCACATCCAAGCCCTCACCACCTCCTGCCATCTCCAGCTTTAAAACATCTCCCGTCCGCACTTTTCTTAACCACGACACTGCTAAAACCCTTATTCATGCTCTCATCATCTCCCACCTCAACTATTGCAACCTCCTGCTCTCCGGCTTCCCTGCTACCTCCCTTGCACCTTTCCAATCTATCCTAAACTCTGCTGCCCATCTAATCCATCTGTCCTCCCACTACTCCCTGTCTCCCACCTGTGCCAAGCCCTTCATTGGCTCCCTGCTTCCCAGAGATCCCGGTTTAAAACATTAACCATGACATACAAAGCCATCCACAACCTGCCCCCTCCATACATTTCCGACATGGTCTTCCGATACCTACCCTCGCGCAACCTGTGATCCTCCCAAGAACTCTTCCTCTACTCCTCCCTCATCTCCTCTTCGCACAACCACATTCAGGAATTCTCCTGGGCATCCCCCACACTCTGAAACTCTCTGCCCCAACACATCAGACATTCTCTTATCCTGGGAACCTTCAAAAGAAGTCTAAAGACCCACCTCTTCCGCCAAGCCGACAACCTCCTATGAGACCTGGTCCACCACACCATGACCAGCACCTCCCGCTCCTACTTTAACTCCCTTCTCCCCTCGTAGATTGTGAGCCCTCGCGGACAGGATCTTCTCCCCTCTTGTATCTGTACGACCAAATTGTCCACATTTATTGCACTTGTCCTTGTCTGCCCTTTTAGCATGGAATTTAATGGCGCTATATAAATGAAAAAAAAAAATAATAATAATAATACTCCAAAAAGGCTGAAAAACCCTGGTTATTTTTGGGGTAGGGTATATTTTTGGAGAAACAGGGGTAGCAAAAACCTGCTGACAGTTTACCTTTAACCCCTTCACCCCCGAGCCAGTTTTCACCTCCCTGACCAGGCGAATTTTTTAAATTATGACCAGTATCACTTAATGTAGTAATTACTCTGAATTGCTTCAAAATATTCCAGTGGCTCTGAGAATGCTTTTTCATGACAAATTGTACTTAATGTTGGTGGTAAAATTTGGTCGATATGATTTTCGTCTATTTATGAAAATATCGAAAATTTGACAAAAATGTTAAAAATGTCAAACTCAGAATTTCTATGCCATTAAAACAGATTGTTAATCACACAATATAGGTAATAACTAACATTTGCCACATATTTACTTTACAACAGCACCATTAGCGATTTCTCATTTTCCATCAAAATTTACAAAACCAATTTTTTTACATTTGAAATTCCTTTGAGAAGCCTATTTGTCAGAAAATACCCAAAAGTGACACCATTTAAAAAATTGCACACTGACAAGCCTTAATGATATCACTGACTTGTCTTCATGCAAAGTAATGACTTGTTAAAGCCTAGTAACTGCATTTTTGAGGCTTAGGGTGCGCTCACATTTGCTTTTTTATGTCACTGTGGATATTAGCGTGAAAAGTATTAGTGTCATGCGGGTGTAATTCCTTTTGACACAAATATGACATGTGGATGTCATGCGGATTGTCATGCATATGACATGCGTATGACATGCCAGTGTGCTGTTTCCCCACACCTAGCATCCATATGTCATGTGTATGTCATAAGTATGACATGCATATGACATGCTTATTTAACATGCTCTTTCCCATGATGTTAAAAGTTAGAATAGGTAGACTAAGAGATAGAAAATCAGATAGATAAATAGATATATAGTTATACATACAAATGTCGCAGCACTCCCTTGGTGATGTTCAAAGGTGTTTAATCCAGCTTGCAAAAGGTACAATGGCAACGTTTCAGGCACCCACGCCCTTATTCTTGCCTGTCCAGCTTGCAAAAGGTACAATGGCAACGTTTCAGGCACCCACGCCCTTATTCCTGCACCCGGGATTACCAGCATACCTTGCTGCTCCTACTTTTGTACTTTTAGATATATAGTTAGATAGACAGACATAGGTGCTTGAAGTGCTAGATCGGGCTTACCAGTCTCCCACTGCTGCTTCTGGGGCCGCCCATTAAGCTTCATGCATATCCACTGCATTGACTGGCAACAACTAATCACAGATGCTCACACTCTGTTTCAATCAGACTGCATTCCCCACATGTGGACAGTGATTGTGCTTGGTTGCCATACACATTAGTGTATGGCAACCAACCTGCCATCATAGTGTGTTAAAGAAATAAAGAATTTAAAAAAAAATGCGAAGGGCTTGACAGTATTTTTCAGTCTAGCTCAGATAAAGCAGACAGCTGTGAGCTTCCACCCTCAGCTGACAAAAGAAACTAAGCAGCTGAGGGCTGGTATTCTCAGTGGGGTGATGGTCCATTGTTTTAAGGCACCCCATGCTAAAGAAAAGCAGCCCACAGCCGCCCCTGAAAAATGTGCATTCACTGTAGTGCTATTACGAGGCACTTTGCCAGGCTCTTCCAGCGGCCCTTGATATTGGTGGCATGCTGGGTAATAATGTGATAATATCAGCTTTGCATTGTCAGCTGGTATTAAGCCCTGAGATTATTAATAACAGGCCAATATTAGACTGGGCCATTAAAAATCTCAAATTAATAGTCCTGGGGTGACCTCACTACTTACCATGCCACAAATCTCAGCTCAGCTCTTTAGTGATCAGAGGCCACGTGAAGAGGATGTGCTTTGCTCATCCACTGCAATCTCTGATGTAGCTGAGCTGCATGTGTTCAGCAGAGAAAGGACTAGGATCAAGGAGGGGTATGAGGGTCCAGGGGTTAATTAAGGTAGAGTGACTAAATGTCTGTGTTTTCATTTTTAGTAAAATGATTTGTCTCTGTGTTGTGTCTTATTTACAATTTATTTGAGATTCTTAACTGCCTGGTCAAATACTGACCCAACATTAAAAATCTTAGGGATTAATATCAGCTGCAATACAAAGCTGGTATTAACCCCTTATTACCCAGCATGTCACCGTCACCGGGGCTGCTGGAAGAGCCTCGTAAAGTGCTTGCAAATGGTGCTCAGGAGCCCTAAAACAATGACTCTCACCTTGCTGAGCATACCAATGATTAGCTGCATAGTTTTACCTTGGCTGGCAATAATAAATAGGGCGGAGCCCTACACATTTAATTTTTTTGGCCAGTCTAGGTGAATCAAGATAAATTTAGGCAGCTGAAGGTGGCAGCTCACAGCTGTCCACTTTATCTGGGGTAGACTGAAAAATACTGTGACTCCTTATGCATTTTTTAAATTATTTATTTAACACACTAGGGCGGCAGGTTGGTTGCCATACACAAATGTGTATGACAACCAAGCACAATCACCGTCTAGATTGAGGAAATACAGTCTGATTGCCATAGCCATTCACAGACGCTCTCACAGAGTGAGCGGTCAATGCAGTGAATATGTATGAACCTTAATGGGTGCCCCTGGAAACAGCAGCAGGAGACTAGTAAGCCCAATCTAGCTATTCTAGAATCTATATCTTTCTATGCTATCTATCATCATGTTTTATAGGATTGCACTCACAGACTATTAGGCTACATACTCACGATCAGTATACTCAGCATTTTGGGTGTAGTGTCTTGCTGCTGCATCAAAAATGCTACATAGTACAGTATCAGCATGGATGGGACTTATAGAAATCCCATGTCCACCATGCTTAACCCGACCGCAGTGTTTTGACAGCTACAGTGCGGGTTTTCAGCATTCTGCTCTTCCACAGCATGTTCATTTCATGCTGCAGAGTTGGAAGCGGCTCCCATTGGGTGCTTGCAGGGAGAAGATGCACCGCACCTGCTGCACATGGTGAAAACAGGGCGGCTACGGTCTTCCTACGGCCACCCACAGGTTCACTCAGGTCCGGAGGAGCTGCGTCAAACACGCAGCTCCACCGGACCGTGAGCACTAGAGTGACTGGATCTCATATGGGGGGGAAAAAAATAACAATTATGTATAAAATATAAATTTTGAAGAACAACATTAGCTTTCTTTTGAGATATTAAGCATGTTTTTATTATTTACCGTTCTGGAGTTATGGCTCCATATGTCAGCTTTTTGGCCAAAAATTTTGATTTTTTTCAAACTTTGAGCGACGAGCGGCACGGGTTAACGTCGTTTGATCGAGCTCAAATTTTGGCTATCTCAATATCTGGAAAGGGGAATCATTTTGTCGGGTCCAGACGGACAAAATTCCGACTTCGATTTTTTGTGATCACCCTAGTGAGCACATACTCTTACTGCAGATGTGAGCGCACCCTAAGTCAGAGCTTTGCTTTGTAAAACCAAACTACCTGCACATTCTCTCTATCAGATTACTGGTTTATAAAGATTTCATTTATTGTTACTATGGAAAAAACAAAATAACATTTTCTCACCAAGTAAGTCATTCTGAGGTAGCCATTCGACCAGTTTTGTGTTGTTACCTAAACTCCTGGGCTTTGGTCCAGAAAATCTGAATAAAAAAAAAAACGATAATAATAAACATGATAAAATAAATAGCATATGTAGATGGAATTAGAAGAAAAAGGTTTGGTACCGTGTTAGCCAGTTGAGAAAATGTTGATTGCTCTCAGTGTGAGAAACAAGATAAAAATCTTGTGGTTGTGATACCTTTTTTGTCATTAATAATTTTTATTAACAAACTTATCACACAGAGTTGAATACACATGTATACATAACTCAGGGGACACTGTCCCAACAAGGGAAAGGAGGGGGGGGAGGGATGAGGGCGCAAATGGGAGCCAGGGGGAATGGGGAAGATTCAGGGTATATGCAAAGTTCAGTTCTCCGACTGTGTGGAATATTGCCGCCTTGAAGAGTCTGAATCCCCTCGACGGCGAGGGGGGATGCCTTCCTACTCAGATCAGTAGTCCCAGAGGCTGCGGCCGTTTAAAACTCACATCTGACTTTCAGCCACGGAAATCGATACCAGGGGTCGGGGGTAGATCTACAGTAAATAGGGGGCTAGGGACAAGGAAAGGGGGGGACATAGAGAGAAAGGAGAGAAATAAAAAAAAAAGTAGAGGGGGGGGAGGGAATTGGGAAGGGTGGGAAGAGGGAGGAGAATGGGGGAAAGAGTGGAGAGAAGGAAGGGGAGAGGAGTTGGGGGGAGGAAGGGCAAAAGAAAGAGGAAGAATAAAGGGGAGGGGGGAATCCCTGGGCCAGGGACCCACTAGTGTCGCGTTTCTGTCTAATATACCCGACCGCTGTTAGAGGGGGACTTTGATCGCCAAGGGGTGACCTGCCCATATCTCCCATGCTTCGGCCACATCTCCTTGTGGGTCCATCCATGGCCACGTAAAATTCATGGCAAAATATGGAATTCAGTTTGTTCGTTAAGTGGGCCATCGAAGGAGGGGAGTCAGCTTTCCATCTAGCTGCCACACAGAGTCTGGCTGCTGTCAAGACATAAGTAATAAGGTGCCTGAGGACCGGGGGGAACGCTTCTATTTCCAGGTGGAGGACCGCCAGTTGAGGGGTTAAAAGAGACTTAATTCCCGTGAGGGACTCCAACAGGCCAGAGACCGTGAGCCAAAATGGGACCAGTCTAGGGCAGTCCCACCACATATGGGCCAAGTCCCCCATCATACCGCAGTTCCTCCAACACAGGGGGGAGGCTCCCCCACCGAACTTCGCCAATATCGTGGGAGGCAAGTGCCATCTTAACTATTTTTTTCAGGAGTTCCACATGATTAATGCAGTTAGTTGCCCGCAATGTACAGTGGACAGCATTCTCCCAAGAATCTGTGTCTGCCGTGAACTTCAGATCCTCTTCCCAAGCCCTCATATATTTGTACTTAGTCGGTGCTGCAGCCTCTAGGAAAGTACCATATAACAAAGGTATTCCCTTTGTGGTTCTAGGGTCCGATTTCAGAAAACGCAGAATAGGGGATGGGCCAGGGGGCCGAAAGTCGTGGCGGCAGGCCCGGGATCGAAGGAAATGAGAGACTTGACTAAACTGTAGGAACGTGTTGCCCAGGGATGGATACCTGGACAAGAAGGTCCCAAATGACATCAAAATGTTTCCTTCACAGAGATCCCCAGGGAGCTGATCCCTAGATCTAGCCATTGGGAGACAGTCAGCGAGGGGATATATAGTTGCAAGGCAGCCAAAGGCACCTCTGCCAAAGGGAATTTGGCCCCCCCCACGAGCTTCCCCCAGACGCCCAAGAGGGCCCGCACCGTGAGCAACAGTGTGTCTCTGGGGAGCTCACTCAGGGACTCAGCCACTAGCAATAGCTTGAGGGAGTGACCCAACGATTCGCTCGCCTCAATTTGTCTCCAACCACCCCCCCCTCCCTCCTGCCACCAAGACCGTGATCCTTCCAAAACAATCGCTTTAAGGTATGACGTTATATCAGGAATCCCCATTCCACCCCTGGTCATTCTTTGGTACATAGTTGATTTCTCCACTCTAGCCGGTTTGCTGCCCAAACAAATGTATTGATCAGGGATTGGAGCTTTGAGACCAGCCCCATTGGGTATCTGATCGGCAAACACCGAAATACGTAAATGATCTTCGGGAGCCAGAGCATTTTCACGGCCTGTATTCTTGCCATCCACGTCATCGAGGGGAGGGGAAAGGTCCCAAGAGCATCACGCTGCCTGACTATCAGTCTGCTAATATTCTGGGAGGCAAACTGTTTCGAGGAGCAGAGGAACACCCCCAGGTATGGTATGCCAGCAGGGCACCACTCGAAGGGAAGCTCCGCCTCATGCATTGCACCTCCCCAGGAGAGACGTGGACAGGGAAAATCATAGACTTAGTCATGTTCAGTTTGTAGTAAGACATCTCTGCAAATCTGGACAACGCCCCCACGATTCCTGGGAGGGAGGATGCGGGGTCCAAGGTAGAGATAATAACGTCGTCAGCATAGAGTCCCACAACGTGTCTCTCACCTCCGACTGGTATCCCCAAAATAGACTCATCCGTCCGGAGGGAGACCGCCAATGGTTCCATCAGGAGGGCGGAGATCAGAGGGGAGAGGGGGCAACCCTGCCTCGTTCCGTTCGTAATCGGGAATGCCCGAGATAGGACTCCTGCCCAAAAAACCCTTGCACACGAGTTCGAGTACAGTCCAAGGATTGCCGCCGTGATAGGGCCTGTAGTACCAAAGGAGGAGAGGACCTCCCAGAGGTACCCCCAGTGAACCCTGTCAAATGCCTTTTCGGCGTCAAGGGACAGGAAGACTCCAGGGGCACACCTCCTCTCCGCCACCTCTATCAGGTCCAGCATCCTCCTCGTTCCGTCTCTGGCTTCCCTCTTCTGAACGAACCCCACCGGATCTGGGTGAACCAGTGAGGGGTTCACTTTCCCTAATCTGTTTGCCAAGATTTTAGAGAATATCTTGATATCTGAATTAAGGAGAGAGATAGGGCGATAGTGTTCTGGGCGGTCAGGTGTTTTACCAGGTTTGGGGATCGTAGTGATAGTGGCCTCTAACGCCTCCCCAGGGATCGAACTCCATGTTTGCCACACGTTAAAAAGCCAAAGGAGATAGGGCTCCAGTACCTTTCCAAAAGTTTTATAGTATTCATTTATGAACCCATCGGGTCCAGGGGCGGAGTTAGCTTTTAAGAAGGCAATCACCTTCCCGATTTCCAGTTGTGTGATAGGCCTATTCAGGTTGTGTAACAGGTCTGGAGAGACAGTAGAGAGACGCAGGTCCCGCAAAAATTTCTCAATATCATTTAAAGTGGGTTGGGGGGTCGTTACATCATTTTTCAAGTTATACAGCTGTTCATAGTAGGAGGCAAAGACCTCCACTATTTTAACCGGGTCTCTGACCACGTGTCCCCGAGCGTCTCTCATGGACGTTATCACAGACCTGATTTCCCTCTTTTTTTAACCTGTTTGCCAAGAGCCAGCCCGCTCTGTCACCTGCGGTGTAAAATTTCGTTTTCATTTTTCTTAAAGAAGTTTCATATTGTCTAAGGAGCAAAGCTCTGAGGTTCGTACGTAAGGTCAGGATTTTGGAAAGGAGGCGAGGGTCAGATTTTTGCTTGTTAACCTCCTCTAGTCTCTGAATATCTGCGATCCATTCCCGCCGAAGGCGGTCTCTTTTACGTTTTTCAATTTCCGCCTTCTGGAGCAAAAGCCCCCTCAGGACAGCTTTATGAGCGTACCACAAGGAATCATCGGGTACTGACTCATTATCGTTGAGGGCAAAATAGTCCTGCAGCTGACGCTCAACATCGACACGGATCGTCGGGTTAATCATTAATCCTGGATTAAGCCTCCAACGGCGGGACGCTCCCCCCCCGGCCCTAATGAGAGCTCCAGGGAGATCGGAGAGTGGTCCGACCAGGTTATGACCCCGATCTCTGTAGCTGCACAGGTCTCAAGGGCTACGTCATTGACCAAAAAAAGATAAATTCTGGAGTGTGTACCATGCACGTGGGAGAAGAAGGAATAGTCCCTCTCCTCCGCGTGCTGGTACCTCCACACATCGTGAAGGTGGTGTTCCCGAGCCAATTGGCCCAGGGTCACAACCCTCCTAGAGACCAGGCCGAGGAGTCCAGGCGACCATCCGCAACCAGTCTACCCTTAGCAACCGCACCTAGTTTCCCAAAGAAGGACCTCAGGAACTTGACTTGACCCAAATTTGGGGCATAAACATTTGCAATTGTGTAGAGTGAGCCAGCAATCTCGCAAATCAGAATAACATATCTGCCGGACGGATCGATAATGGCCTCCTGAATCTGCAATTGGAGAGAGTTCTTGAGTAGAATACAAACCCCTGCCTTCTTTTTATTAGGGTGATTGGCGTGAAATGCGTGGGGAAAAGAAGCGTTAACAAGTCTATGATTATCTCCCTCCAGGAGATGTGTCTCCTGGATGCACAGGACTTCAGCCGAGGACGTTCTCACCTCTCTCCAGAGGAACGAGCGTTTTGCAGGGCAATTTAATTCCTTCACATTAAGTGACAGGATATTCAGGGACGAGGACCCCATGGCAGGTATCTCTCAGCCAGGTGTCCTGGCCCAGGAAGGAGGGGGGTGGGGAAGGAAGGGGGGATTGACTGGAAAGAAAAAGAAAGGAGGGAAGGAGGCAGAGGTGGGGGAAACGAAGGTAAGGAAGGGTGGAAAAAGAAATAAAAAGAAGTCGAGGAAGGTAGAGGAAGTAAAGAGGGAGAGGAGACAAGACACTAGTACCACACACTTATAAAGAACAACAATGTAAATAATAGAAAACCCAGAACATCTGGGCCGACAGGGGAGGGAGGTACCCTGTAGGATACCGGACCTCCGGTCCACCAAGCAGACCAGGAGAGCCCGTACCCAGGGTTTCCAGGACCGGATCAGAGATAACTAGTCCAGTGGCTTCAACAATGGGAAGCAAAAGCAAAAAAAAAGGAGCTCATCGGTTACCGCCGACATGCCGCGTGACAGGGTGCTCACTCAGATCCGCCACCTCCTGGGGGCACATCCATCCGTTCTTCTTGTCTAGCCACATGGGGAGAGCTGGAACTGGGGGCGATCAGGCGCCAAGCTTTCAATGATTTGTGAAGTTGCGTGGGAGAGGAGAAGGAATGCCTCTTCCCCTGATGTCTAAAATTCAGGGATACAGGGGAGCCCCAGCTGTAGAAAATCCCTTTTTCCCTTAAGACCTTGCAGTTAGACGCAAAATCTTTCCTCCTGGATAGGGTGCCCGGGCAGAGGTCTGGGTACACTGTAACCCCCTGATAAAATTCCGGCAGTGGGGGACCCGCTCTCATTCTGCACAATAGGCGGTCACGTATGCCTGGGCGCAGTAGACCAACCAGCAGGTCTCGTGGTGTCTCTGCAGGGGGGTGAAGTGGTTTGGGGATACGGAAAGCCTTTTCTATTTCCAGTTCAGTCAGAGGGGAGTCAGGCAGGACCGTGGTGAGAAAGTTTGTTGCTAACTTGATAGGGTCCTCCTCCCCTCCCCCCTCCGGCAACCCCCGGATCTTTATGTTGTTCCTCCTAAGCTGATCTTCTAAGTGGCAAACAGTAGCTGAGATGGAGCCCACTTCTCTATCCAAAGCTGTGTGGCTATCAGAGAGGCTGTTATGAGCAGCTGCAAAGTCCCCAAGTTGATTCTCCAAGTGTCCTGTGCGCTCTGTTAGGGCTCCCACATCCTCCCTGAGGGTCCCTATGAGAGATCTCATGTCCTGCATTATGGAGGAGCGCAGCGCTCCCAGCAGGGATCTCAGGGGCCCCAGAGTGACAGGGGTGCGATCATCCCCTCCCATCTCCCAGGGCTCCATGCTGCGGGGTGAATGGGAGGCTGAGTGCAGTGGAGAGGAGGATGGGCGGTCTGGGGCCGGCGCCATGTTAGGAGGGAAAGTTCTCTTGCTCTCTGCTGCATAAAAGTCAGTAACCTTACTTTCACCCAGGTGCTGCTGGGACCCCGCTCTCATCATCTCACCCGCTTCCAGTCGTATTTACCCAGCTGTAGGAGGAGGCAGGAGGCTGAGGCACCTTTAGGTAGTTGTTGGTCACACGAGGAGCTTCTTCACTGTGCGTCCGGCGCGATATGCAGCAAGGACACGCCCCCAGTTGTGATACCTTTTAATGGCTAACAAAAATTAAATAAATGATGTTATAAGGCGAGCTTTCGAAACGACTCTGGTCTCTTCATCAGGCATGGTATGACAAGATATTGAATGAAACTCAAAATATATGCATGCACAACTAAAATGATAGGATATTTGACTGCATAAACATTACAGGGACTGGACATTTGGCAAAATAAACAAAGCAGCCTTGGAGAGGATCTTCAATCAGGCAGGCCTAGTGGTCATAAAGTCTTTAGAACACTAATTTATAAGAAAACCTGGTGTCTAAGATTTCCATGTCTTTGAAAAACATTGTTTAGACGTGGTAATGAGCCATAAAACCATCAGCGATGTTCTGTCCATTCTGTATACAATTGAAACTACTAATTAGCTTGGATTCACACACTCTTCCATGCTTTTGGGATTTGAAATTACCTCTCAAAATTAAAACCTTCATATTATCAATGTTATGAAAAATGCTCTGCTACTGGAAAATGGATTTTTTCGTGTGTAATTGTGTGACGATGAGACCTCATCCTTGCTCTTACACGTTGCCCAGTCTCCCCAACATAAAAAGACCCTACTGGGCATATGGTGCACATAATTAAATATACCACATATACAAGAGGAGCATGCGAAAGTCCCAGGAATCTTATAATCCTGCTGTGTATTGGAGATCTGTATCCTGTCTCTGGTCTCTATGTGAGCACAGGTCTTGCAGCTCTTCACATTGCATGGATAAGTTCCTTTTGGTGTATCTGAGGGCATAAAACTTCGGACAATGAGGTTTCTTAAATTGGGAGGGAGGCTGCCTGTAGCACAGCAAGGGAAGGTCCTTGAATATTATTTTTAGTCGGTCATCCTTGTGTAGGATGTGATGAAGTTTCCTGGCAGTTTTCCTTAGTACCTCAAGCTGTGGGTTGTAGGTCCCCACCAGAGGAATACGATGGTTCTCTTCTTTTTCTCTGTATTGGAGTGTTTGACTTCTAGGGATTCTTGTGGCTTTAATGATATGATCTTCAATGGAGGTGGGGTGGTAGCCCTGGTTTAAAAATGTCTTTTTTAGCTGGTTTTAGTGTTCATGCCTTTCCACTGGGTTGGAGCAAATACGGTTATATCTGAGGGCCTGGCTGTAGACAATGGACTTCTTGATGTGTTTTGGGTGGAAACTGTCCCATCTGAGGTACGTGGGACGGTCAATCAGTTTCCGATATACCGATGTCTGGAATGAACCATTTAGAATTTTTAAGTTGGTATCCAGAAAGTTGATTTCTGTTTTTGAGTGGTCCAGTGTCAGGTCTATGCTGGGATGAAATTTGTTTAATTTGTCATGGAAATTTATAAGTTCATGTTCAGTCTCAGTCCAGATTATTAAGATGTCATCAATGAAACGGAAGTATGCCAAGGGTTTGATGGGGCAGGAGGCTAAAAAGTCCTTTTCCAGTTTAGCCATGAAGAGGTTGGCATACTAGGGGGCCATTTTGATTCCAATGGCAGTTCCGGTGCGTTGTAAATACAGTTCTTCACCAAAAGAGAAAATGTTGTGGGTGAGGATAAATCTGGTGAGCTTTAGAACTAATTCAGAAGGGATCCGATTGGCTTCAAGAAACAGTCGGCAGGCAGTAAGTCCATCTTCGTGTGGGATGTTAGAATACAAGGACTCCACATCCATGTTGGCTAAGATGGTACTCTCGGGGAGGGGACCTATTGTAGAGAGCTTATTTAGAAGGTCCGTTGTGTCCTGTATTTAGCTGTCTGTCCTCCTTACCAGCGGTTTGAGGATATTTTCCACCCACCCAGAGATTCTTTCAGTGAGTGTTCCCACCCCTGAGGTGATCGGTCTCCCTGGGTTACCTGGTTTATGAATCTTGGGAAGCATATAGAAAACTTCCATCCTTGGATCCTCAGGAATTAAGTCCAGAAGGTTTGTGGAATCCGTACCTAAACATTTGATGAGTCTTCTCAATTCCCTCATATATTTTGGAGTTGGGTCCTCGTCCAGTTTGGTGTAGTATTGTACATCCATCAGCTGTCTGTGTGCTTCTTTAACGTAGTCCTTTGTATCCAGGAGAACAATAGCCCCACCTTGGTCTGCAGGCTTAATAGTGATCTCCCTGTTGTTCTTCAGGCTGTAAATTGCCCTTCTTTCTTGCACAGTGATATTAGATATTTCTGTTGGATTGTACCAAATGTCTGAATGACTCAATATATTGGTCCAAACTGGTGTTGCGGCCAGGGTCAGGTGTCCAGTCAGAGGTTTTCTTTTTACTTTGTTGCATTTGTGTTTGGCTGCTTAGAGACCTCAAGTTCTCTTTATCATCAAAGAACTCCTTCAGTCTCAACCTCCTGAAATATTCCTCCATGTCACTACACAGTTCAGTTTTGTCTAGGGACTTTGTGGGACAAAATGTGAGACCTCTAGAAAGCACACTGAGTTCTAGATTAGTGGGTTTGTGAGATGACAAATTAATAACACAGCTGACAGTACCTGTGTCCTTCCGGAAGTTCTGCTCCATGCTGTTGTGGTTATGAGGAATGTGGCTGGTGTTTGAGTATAATCCTGCTTTCAGTCGGAGTCTGTACAGCTTCTTCTTCTTGTTGTATATAAGGTATGATTGCAGTGAAGTATAGAAATGTTGCATCCTCTGTTGTATGTTATCGGTAAGTGTGCTCCTTAAAGTTTGTATTTCCATCTGGATCTTTTTCTTGTTGCTGTAGGAAACATGAATAAGGTGATTCCGTAGTCTCTCCGAAGTCCTGTAGCAAAAGTGTTGTGAATAATGAGTATTGTGGGTATTCTGAAGAGGATTCTTTAAGCTTAGTCCTTTGGGTATTAAATGTTCTTTCTTGCATCTGGTTAAAAAGAAAATGTTGCTGTCTAGTTGTGCTAGTTTCTTCAGACGATCTTTTAGTTCCATAGATGTGCGGTACATTCTGGTATCTTCCATTTCATTAGAAGAAAAAGGTTTGGTACCGTGTTAGCCAGTTGAGAAAATGTTGATTGCTCTCAGTGTGAGAAACAAGATACAAATCTTGTAGTTGTGATACCTTTTAATGGCTAACAAAAATAAAATAAGTGATGTTATAGGGCGAGCTTTCGAAACAACTCAGGTCTCTTCATCAGGCATGGTATGACAAGATATTGTATGAAACTCAAAATATATGCATGCACAACTAAAATGATTGGACATTTGACTGCATAAACATTACAGGGACTGGACATTTGGCAAAATAAACAAAGCTGCTTTGGAGAGTCACTGAAGAATGAATCCAGTGTATTATTATTTGTGAAATATTTATTTTATCTAAAGGGTAGAATGAGAAAACATTATTCTATGTCAAATGATCAATACTGCACTTTTACCTCACATTATTGATTTCCAAAGATCAAATACTACTTAAAAGTACAATCAATGCGATTCTAGGGACATAAAGCAGCCAGCTGACACTAATCAGCAATGAGACTGGACTTTGCATCAACACTGATCGTTAGTAACACTTTTTTTGCAGTTTTTTTTTATTTGCTTTGTTTGATCTTAAAGTGTAAATGACGTTTACATTTTTATCTAATGATAATGTAGAGCAAGTGATTTTAATAAGCTTTCAAATATATTTCATAAGAGAAATCTGGAATAAAACTATTCATAAACTTCCTACAAGATGTCCCCATTAGGGTGTTTATAAAACTCACATATAAGAGTGCGGAGTGATGCCTACACAGTGTGACTGGGTACACATCAGTGTATCTGTAGGTTATTATCTCAAAGGACTCCATGCTGTCAGCACAAAGCTGCTGTGATTTTATATCCTCTGCATTCAGATCACTCCTCTCTGTGCTACAGCTGATGGCTCCCACACAGCTCTTCAGATAATAACAGGCAGCATAGCATGTGAATGGAGAGAGATTACAGAAGCTGTGTGAAGACAGGCTAAGCTCAGCATTATCCCTGAGGTAATCTGAAACACTCAGCTGAGAATGCTGTGTAGGGTCCACCACCCCACCCCTTATATATGGCCATATTCTGTGTGTGGAACTTGAAGACGGATCTCACTGGGAATGAATTACGTCAGGTTAAGGAACATTCTAGTGGGGACATCTTGTGGAAGGTTTAGAAAAGGTTTTCTACTAGATTTCACTTATGAATTATATTTGAAAGTTTATTATAATCACTTGCTATACATTATTATTGAATAAAAATGTAAACTGCGGTTACACTTTAAAGATTGCAAGCTCAAACGGGCAGGATCAGGGGCATAACTAAATCTACTTTCCCACAATCAGTATTTTGTGAGTTTTTAATATTGAAGATGCTTGGCTTCTTGTCTTTTAATTGGCATTGGCATTTTGTCTTTAATTGCGTTTTTGAGTGCGCTTTATTTACATGCATTTATAATTGTGTTTTTGATTCTTCTGGATTTTGGCTTTATTTTTGGAAGTAAACTTTTAAATAAATTAGCATATTTGTTATACTTTCTGGTATTTGGCTTAGGCTAGGGTCCCACATGTGGCAGGTTTTTAAATCCAGATTTGGTTTTGAGCTTTCAAAAAGCTCAAAACTGGATCAGGAAACGCTCCCCATAGGAGCCTATTATGGTAACTGGATTGCTTTACATGCAATCCGGTTACCGGCTCCGGATCTGCAGCCTGCACTTAAAATCATGCAGGCTGCAGTTTTCGGAGCGGTTCTGGCAACCGCAATGCTACCACAGGGGTAAACAAAGTGTTAAATGTGTATTAACACGTTAAATATGAATATTAGCTGTGGGCAACATGTCTCTAGGGGGTGCCCACCCCCCTAAAGACATGCTGTCTACTCCTCTCCGCATGTTAGGGGTTAATAAGCCATTTACAGTAAGCCGGCTATTGTCGGCTTTGCACAAATGTATGAATGAAGCCGTGGCTCCCCTGACAGTAGAGCAGATACTGAACATAATGTACATATAGTATCTGCCGCTGTCCAGGGTCCTGTAACAATTAACATTAGGTCTATGGCGGTGCGCTGCCCATAGACCTAATGCTGGACAGTGGCAGATACTATACGTACATTACGTACAGTATCTCCTGTACTGTCAGGGGAGCCGCGGCTTGATTCATGTGGCAGCAGGGATGAGCAAAGTATACGGTAACCGCATTGCTCAGGATTACACATCCAGTAACGGACACGGTCAAATTAAGCTAGGGTTACACTTGGAGGGACGTTTTTGGCAAGCCTGCGTTAATGCTAGGCGATTTTTTTTCTGTTGTCATTTTGCTGCCAAAAAAACTCTAGCGTTAACGCATGGTACCATACATTAACAGATGCGTTTCCCATAGGGTCCCATGTTACGAAAACATTATGCATTTTTGTATTGCACCCAAAAACTCTGCGAGCAGCTTTTTTTGTCCCAGTGTAAAAACACATAACGTTTTAGCAGTGCACTTTAGACATTGCGTTTTTTGCATTGGAGCCTATGGACCGTTAACAGATCCATTTTTCAACATTTTCAACTTGGAAAAATGGTAGGTTTTAGTGGACCAAGGCTCAACTGTGACTCCAGCTTTACAGATTTTTTTTATGTGTTTCCACCATGGAAATGCACATATAATGCAAATGTATTTTTAATCTGTAGATTTTATGCATTTAATACAATTCTATGGGATAAATCTGCACATTAAATTCAGTATACCCGCAAGAAAAATTGACTTGTTACGGATTAAATCTCATTCACTTTACTGAAACTCTGAGAAGCTGCGTTTTTGATGCAGTGAATATACGAATTATCAGCTCAGTAAAAACTCATTATGGGCACACAATCTAAGAGCTGCGTTTTTTTGCATAGCAAAAATACACAGCATCAAGAAATCGCAAATACAGTAACTCATTGGCTAGGGTCACACATGTCAATCAGTTTTTTTTAATGGATCCAATAACAAATCCGTTTTTTAGGCTGTTTTTTGAGCCTCCTGTGCAGCTATGCGTTTTTTGTACTTTGCCATTTTTTGCCAAAAATTTTAGCAAAAACAGATCCGATAATGGATGGTGCCTATATGTGCCTTTTTTTAACGGGTTCGTTTCCCATAGGGCCCCATGTTAACAAAAAGGATCCATTTTTTTACTGCACCCAAAAAATGCTGCTTGCAGCATTTTTGGGTCCTGTTAAAAAACGCATAGCAGAGCAGTCACACTTGAGTCCTGAATCCATTAACAGCATCAGTTTTTGGACTTAGAATTCTAAAGTTGAAAACACTGATGCAAATAACGGATGCAGGGTTTATGTGTGACCCTAGGCATTGTGGGAATTTGGTTCTTGCAATTTTTTCCTTTATAGAAAAGACTATACTTTCATCTACACCATATTTTTTGTGGCAGAATTTCACCTCTCTGAAAAATTTTCTATACCGATCTGCTTTGATGGGGCAAAACCTCTAAAATATCTTTTTGATGAAGATTTTCGATGTTGTATTCAAGATGTTTTACTATATCTAATAATAATCACTCCATTTGTCTTTATTGAAACAAATACAAGGTATACAAAAAAATAATTTTTCATTAATACCATGAGAATGCTTTAAAGACATAAAACAAACAAAAAGAAATATAAAAAATTCATGTTACTTCTCCATGGGGCTGGACTTACATAAGAGGGGCATAACTAAGCAGCTACCTCGTCTTCACTGGAACCACTGATGGTTTGGTTAGGCTTGTGCTGGAAGATAGCTTCCAGGTGCCACTCCAGGCCAGGCCCCAATACTGTGGCAGCTGACCATAGGGGTCAGGAATGAAGGTACGGACTTAAGTACTGACAGAACAGCTGAAACAGACCAGCAGGATGTTGCTGGTAGGACAGCTGGTACAGACTGGACAGTAGGTACTGACTGGACAGCTGATACAGACTGGAACTTGAGTAAAGGAACAGAGGACTGGAACGCACTTAGGCACTCAGGTAGTGGAACACAGGACTGGAACGACTTAGAGACTCATATCAATACATGTTGCTCAGGCATCTCCTCAAAGGTGAGGATGTCTTAAGTACCCAGTGCCATTCAGCCATAGTCTGAGAGGATCTTCCGGATTAAGCGCGCTGCCCCTTTAAGCAGCAGAGAGAGCAAACACACATACTAAGCATGCTCCTGAGAGGCCTGCAGATTTAGGGGATATGGAGGTTGTTATCCCCTTCTTGAATGTGTGTTATGTTTTGTTTGATAAAGCAGGTAGAGTGTGACTGTCTAGCCTGGAGCTATCCAGTGGCCAGAGGTGAGAAGCTGCTCCCAAAAGCTATGCCCCGCCATGTTTGAGATTATTAATAACAAATATGGGTGTTCCTTGTGCTTGAGTTTAGTTAATAAAAGAGCTTGTGGTGTGCAGGAAAGGTCAGGAGTGTCCCAAAGTAATAGTAGACCGGTGGATACCTTATCCCACTTCCAATTAATCAGACCCTTTGGATCGTATCTTGACTACAAACGAGAAGGGAATCTTAACAAGAAGCAAGCGTTTTCTCCCGATGCTGTCCCCTGCCTTCCTTGGCTGCAGCAGGGGCCCTGATTGCAGCTGTTTTTCTCTGGAATTGGCGCAGTAAATCCCAGCCCTTTCTTGACTGGACAACTACCACAGAACAGATGATAAAGGAAAGCCTTGTCTTGCGAAAGCCCCTTATGGTCCTTTGGATACATCCACAAAGGATAAGTAGGGTCTGAATGGTTCAGACTGTATGAATTCACAGCAGACCTCTGTGGTGTGCGGTGCGGAAACCTGGTGTCACCAGGACAGTGGGGAGCAGCTTGCAGCAAATGTAACACTGTGAATATCCCTTTTGTTTATTCAATGTTCAAGATGAATGCCCAAGCTACACAAGACTTTGTAAATAAAGTGTTCCTAAAAAGTGTTATAGACTTAATGCGTGCTTTAACTTTCCATGAGAGTAACTGTAAATACGATTGTTGCACTGAGGACATGGCCGGGGCAGCTCACCAGGACCAGCACTGCTTCACAGCACTGGTCCTACCTTGTCCAGCTACCAGGACCCCCTGGGCCCGGCATCTCAACATGCAGCCCCCAGGAGCAGGAAACTGACAAAGACTGGAGACACCGCTAAGTGGACAGAATGGTGACTGTGCTGGCGCTCTTGCTAACAGGAGGAAGCGAGCAAAGGCAGGGACACTGATACTGGCATTACACCAGGTATCATGTGTATCACAGATGCAATTCATATACCATTGTGATGATGCAAGATGTCGGTGTATTTCGAAACCAGTTGATCTTATTGTTTGCTTTTGGCAAAATTGAAGTTTATGTTAGGACAAATTGAAAAAATCTGCTCTATTAGGTGGTGATATAGTTAAATCTTACCTCCAAAGGACTTTCTGATGCAGTTTGGCGAGAGCTCCAGCTAATTTCTCAGCTATATCTTCAGATAAATATTTTACTCCTGCCCCAAATGAGACCAGAACAAATCCATGTTCATCCACACTATCCACCCAGGTCTCAAGATCCTTAAGAAAAAAAGAAACACCAAAATTGTTAAAACTTCTAATACTTAAGCATTAATTTATAGGTACCTAATCACTTGACTCTCGCTGGCCCAAACCTGGCAGAATAAATCAAAGCCTTGCTGCAAGACTATAGCCATACATAGTTCTCTCTGAAACTCTCTGCTGTTTGTGAAAAATTAAAGTTAGGGGATGAATGGAATAATCTCAAGTCTTGCTTTTCTCAGTGCCACTGGTGATTGACAGATGTCTAGCTATGGAAGAGACCTGTCAATCAAATGTAGCATGCTGGTGAGTCTGCTAACTATATTAGCAATTCAGAGAAAAATATTCCTGGTTGCAATCATCATCCAAGCTTTGAATAATGTATCCCACATGGTTTGGGCGACGTGAATTAAGTGACACATTCACTATGACTGCATGTACTTAAAAAGGTATTTCTTCACAAGTACAGTTCCTTAGTTCATGAGAACAGTACAGGAAATGATTATAATCAATGAATCAATAAGTCTAATCAGTCTATTAAAATTTTCCAATCCCCAAGTCACTGATTTCTTGATAGCTATGTTATTACATAGTCTGTTACCTTTTGTGCACTGGAGGGCAAATGTAAGGTTAATGAAAGGAGCTCAAGGGGTTTTCCTTCTCTGCAATACTGTAGAATACCTTAAAATAGAATATTGATATGATGTGGATCAAGACACCAGCTACAGTATTTTGTGATGTACACTGTTAACATAGCTGATAAAAGCTGATAGGTGGAAGACAGGATCTCAGATCACCCACCATCTACTATTGTTGACCCTTCCTGTGTCACATCCATTAAGTCTGAGTCATGATGTGCTGTAACATTTGTATGTCTAAATTTAATGCACTACAGACATAGGTTGCTGTAAAGGCCACGTCACACACTTCAATCTCGTTCACGATATCGCTTAAGCGATCCGGATTTTTGATTGCTTTGTGTGTCGTTGTGTGTAAACGAGCGATCTTTCAGCAAAAAAAATTGCTTGATTGGTTGTAGATATATAATCAGGACCTCAAATCCGTCATTCATCGTTCAATTAACCTGCATTCAACCTGCTGCATCGTGCTGTGTGACACCTCTCAAACGATCTCATTCTCGCCTATTCCTGACGCTAGATGGTGTCGATCGCTGAGTAGAGCGCACGATCGTTGGCGCGTTGCCAAATTTAACATAGTTAACGAGATCTATGCTTATGACATCGCACAAACGATATCAATAAATTGTTCTAGTGATCTCGATCACGTGACTTTTCAGGCGATATCGTGATTGAGATTGAAGCGTGTGACGTGGCCTTAAGACATCTTGAATTTCTTTGGAAATTGATTGTGGCTGTTTATCCATCATCTGAACTATGCTGTGTTGCAACCTTTCATACATTTTTCTTTGCCGTCCACATCCAGGGAGATTAGGAAATCACCATAGTTTGTAAATTTCTAGATTATGTTGCGCACCTTGTGCAAAGGAACATTAAGATCTCTGGAGATGGATTTATAACCTTGAGAATTTTTATGTTTTTCAACAATTTTGGTTCTCCAGCCTTCAGGCAGTTCTCTTCTCCTCATTCTGTTCTCAACTCTTAGTATGGCACACACAAACACACAATGCAAACATTGAGTCAGTTTCTCCCCTTTTTATTTATAGGATTTTGTGTGAAATTGTGACCCATTTGCTTACCCCCTTTTTTTCCCTTGTATGATAAAACCTGTGTAATTGCAAATGTTTTCCAAAAGAAAAATGTTATTTTCTGCAACAATTTCAAGAGACAGTTGATGCGTTAAAATATAAAGAGGTAGCACTTAAATAATTAGCATCAATCAAAATGTGGACTTTATTAGCCCATGTGGCGATGTTTTGGTCAATTCCCATGACAACAGGTATCTGCGAGTCATTGGGATATTAAACATTAACTCACCCCATCCTTAAACCCCAGGTAAATAATGAGGCTGCACACTAAGATAGATTTAAATGGCCACAGCAGCCTTTATTAAACAAACAGCATAAAAAACTTCCTTGTTTTAATTATAACAAGTCCCAATTTTAAAGGTAGCCAACCATAACAAGTAACTCAAGGTTGGACTTTATATTACCTCTTGCCGAATTGCACCAGCTCAGAGGCACAAGTTCACAACCTGCCTTCATTAAACCAGAAATCCAAAAAGATGCGGCCCATCTGGGCCTACCACAGGAATTCCACCACATGTCCACACATGTGCAATTAAGGGATCCAGAATCTTATCGGTCCCCCCCCCATTGCTCTGCCAATAGTCGCCAGCCACCAACTTCGAGGACCCTCCCCCCTGCCACCGCCATAAATGTTTTGCACACCTCAAACATTTATGTCTCTCTACACCCTTATGGCCCTCTTGATCCCCTCCTGGATGACTAGGTTCAACATATATAGACCCACAGCGTTAAGGTGAACGCCGTCTCGCCTCCAAAACTCTCCATCACCTGACTCCAGATTATGATGATGTAATGTCACTGCCTCATTCCTGGCCATGAACAGTCCCACCACCCTATTAACTTTTATCTGTGCCTTGATGATCCTCTGCACTGATCTCACATCACACCAAACTTGTCTGGGCACTTTATCTGACCACACAGTTGTAAACCTTCATGAATATAGACCATAACTGCAACAGGTCAAATTTGTTGTCCTTTACCAGCTCCCTAAAATGTCTTCTCCCTAAATTGTTCCCCCGGATATGTAGCACCAATATATAAGGAGAACGATCTAACCTAAAAAAACTGTGAAATTCAGGGAGGAATTGGCTCCACACCATACCCCTGTTGCCAATCCATCGTGTAATTGCTTCATCCCTATTATAACTTAATTGCCTAGCATTTGGCCAAACTGCCACCTGTCCAATCCTCCAAGACCCTCCAGGCCCGTGAATAGGCTGACTATGTACCACCTGCTAAAGAAAACAAAATCAATCTCCTTGCTGCTTGAAAGGCAAGTCCCACAACTCCACAGGACAGTCCCAACCCATCATCTCCACTTAGGGAGCCAGTTCCCGAAAACATTGTTCCTGTGAAAAAGAAATGGAATCAGCTATGGGATTTATGTCGTCTTTGTCCAATCCAGCCACCACCCACATGTTCAATGACAAACACAGCAAAACCAAACGTTGTAATGCCCGTATGACCGGAATTGAGGAAGCAGTTAACAAATTTATTGCTCCTACAACACTCTCATTGCTGCTAAAGAACTTTATTTTCTTATTCCTGAGCCTGTCACCCAAAGGGTCAACAAGACCACGATGGAGAACAGTTCAATCAAAGTGTTTTGTGAAATTACACCTTCCTTCTGCCAAGTTTCTGGTCACTTGCCACATGCCCATTCACATTTGTAATAAATACCAAAACCAACATTGTTCCCAGAACAGAAAAACAAGCCCAACTGCCGTGTTGAAATTACTGGGTCCATCCATAACGACTTTTCATTATATGCCGTCAAATATTCCGCCCATACCTGCAAGTCATCTCTCAATTCCCTACTTAACTTAATGAAGTGATGAGAAGCTTTAACTCCGGCCTTTGACAAAGACAACTGTCTGCAAAAAACTCTGCCTATGGGTATAATGCGGCAAGCAAAATTAAGCTTACTCAGTAACGACTGAGGTTCTCTTAAAGTCAACTTACAAAACTCTCGGGCTCGCCTAATCTGGGTTAACAATCAACTAACTTTTCTTTAGGCAATGTGCATTCCATGGTGTCTGTGTCAATCACAATACCTAAAAAACTCAAAACAGTCACTGGACCTTCAGTTTTCTCAGCCGCCAAGAGGATACCAAACTTCCTAGCTACTGCCTCCATAGTATGTAACAACAATGAACATTGAGAAGAGTCCGGCGGGCCATTACACAAGAAGTCGTCTAGGTAATGAATAAAAGAATTCACATCTGTCATGTCCTTCACCACCCAGTCCACAAATGTGCTAAACGCTTCAAAATAGGCACACGACAGGGGACATCCCATAAGGAGACAGCGGTCAATAAATAAACCTCCATCCTAAAAACAGCCTAATAAATGTAAACGTAGATGGTATCGCAGCTAGTTGGCAAAGTCCTCTACAGGTAGGGCTGGACCTCCGGGGCAGCGTTCCTGGAGGGTGAACAAGTTCATGCAAAAAGGAAATACAGGCAGAGGCAAAGTCACTTTTCCTCCGGGTACTTTACTGTTAGTTGTTAGCAGCAGCGGTTACAGTTAAATTTCAGCACTTTAGATGTTACAAGAACAGGTAGCTAACGGGTGGCTGCAAGTGGATCTCAGGTTGTATGGTGGAACCCTTGGTGTGCCTTCGTTGTCTAACCCGTGTCTATTCTTTCCTGCTTTCCAGTTTGGTGTGAAGCCTGGTTGATTTAGAATCCAGCCTGGCCTCCTGTCCTCTCTCACCTTCGCTGTTGTCGGGTAACCCTCTACTGGCTGGCCTCTCATTCTCTTGGTGGTGCCTGGTACCCTTCTTGTAGACTGCTCTGGTGCCCGGGAGACTTGAAGACTCCGCGGGAATCCGGATTCTCTGCTGTGCATATAGCTCCAGCAGTCTGAGGGCTCTGGTGCCTGGTAAGTTGTCTTGGAGAACCTCTCTCACTGGCTCCTCTTTCCCCAGACCGGCTGCTCTCCTTGAAAGCTCCTTCCACATTCTCCTTAAACCCTCTCTTCTTCTTCCATCTCTCCTCCTGGTCCCTCAGCCGAGAGACCCTAAGCTCAAGCTAAAAGGCAAAGACCAAAGACCTCCTTGTTCCCCCTAGAGGTGATTATATATCCCTCCCGGGGTAACCTCCCACCCTCAACTAATATGGGAGTGCTGGGAATGGGTCCCACCCACCATCCTAGGGTCCACCTGCAACTGGAGCATCTGCACCTCTTTTATGGGTGCAGTACCCCTCTGTGACGCCTGCTTGGCGGAGCGCCACAGTTTCAATGGTAACAATAAAAAATGGACCATACAATTTTTTTGTGCAGTTTCTCATGAGCATAGGAAAACTCTGTTTATGGTGGGAAATATTACTGATTGGGTGCATAGCAGGGCTTGGAAATGTTTGAGGAACCCTTGATGTTTCTAAACAGTGGAAACCTCCAAAAAGTGGCTGCATTTTAGAAAGTAAACCCTCAAGAAATTTATCTAGATGCATAGGAATAACCTTGAACCCACAGTTGCTTCACAAAATGTTATAACGTTCAGCCGTTAATATAAAAAATTATATTTTTCCCACCAATTAATTGTTTTGGCCCCAATTTTTTTTAATTTTACAATGGTAACGAGTAAAATTACACTACACAATTGTGCAATATCTCCTGAGTACGCTTATTCCCCATATGAAGTAGAAAACTGCTATTTGAGAGCATGGCAGAGCACAGAAGGGAAGGAGCACCATTTGATTTTTTAGAGGTAAAATTGGCTAGAATAGATGGCGAACGCCTTGTCGCATTTGAGGAGCTTCTGATCTGCCTAAACAGTTGAAAACCCCATAAATGACCCCATTAGGAAACTAACTCAATGCATTTACCTAAGGATGTGGTGAGGTGCTTCAAAGAACTTTATAACGTTGAGCCTTGAAAATTAAAGAATACATTTTTAAAAATAATTGCTTTAACCTTTTACTGACCTATGGCATACCTCTTTGTCTGTCTTCGATGTGAACTCATGCGCTAAGCTCGCATCATTTCCCGCACATGTCACTTTAACTGATCAGCCAACATGCGCAGCAAACAGGTGTGCATGGAACGGAGATCTACCCATGCCTATTAACTAGTTAGATTGCACTGTCAAACTCTGTCAGCATGATCGAACACAAGCAACTCGCAAAAAATAAGCCCTCACACAGCCTCAGATCCCAAAAAATTAGAACGCGATGGATGTCAGAGAATGGTGACAAAAGCGCAATTCCTTTTCTTGGACATATTTCTGAATTTTTTTCACTTTTTAGAAAGAAGTAAAAGTACTGTATTTTTCGGATTAGAAAACACATTTTTGTTCCCCCAAATTTTAGGGGAAAGAAGGGGGTGCGACTTATACTCTGAATCTACTATCTACTATGTTCTGTGCTGTAGTGGAGGGGGGGTGCTTTGGAGCGGTGTCCGGGGGCTGATTCAGGCTGCAGTGGGAAGTCATGTGCTCCCGCTTATCAGCCTCATGTAATATGTACCGCACCTGCTGTCCATCACCTCAGTGATGAAACGTGCTGAGAACCTGACGGTGGGAGCAGCGCACATGACATGTTCCTGCACTGACCCTCCTGTCCCAGATATGCCCCCTCATCACTCTATATGCCCCCCTATGCTGGATATGTGCCCCCATTACTCTATATGCCCCCTGGTGGCATGCACACAGTAAAATAACAAATGCTGTTACTCACTTCTTCGTTGCTCACTCCGTGCTCCCAGCTCTGTGTCTTCCTGTCTCTGTGCCCAGGATCCGATCATATGACATCAGTGTGCACCTCTGTCTCTGTGTGCCTTGGTCACATTATCCGATGCCCAGGAGAGGTGAAGGAAGTCACCGCTGAGCTGGGAGCATGGAATGAGCAATGGAGAGGTGAGTAACAGTGCTTGTTATTTTACTGTGTGCGCACCAACAGGTGGGCATATTGATTGACAGGGGGCACAAATCCAGCACACGGGGGCTATGAATGTGTCAGCACAAGGATGATATGTATGTGCCAGCACAGGAGGGGAGCTATATATGTGCTAGCACAGGGGGGCTATGTATATGCCAGCACAAGATGGTTTTGTATGTGCCAGCACAATGGGGCTATGTATGTGCCAGCACAAGGGGGCTATGTATGTGCCAGCACAAGGGTGCGTTAAAATATAAAGAGGTAGCACTTAAATAATTAGCATCAATCAAAATGTGGACTTTATTAGCCCATGTGGCGATGTTTTGGTCAATTCCCATGACAACAGGTATCTGCGAGTCATTGGGATATTAAACATTAACTCACCCCATCCTTAAACCCCAGGTAAATAATGAGGCTGCACACTAAGATAGATTTAAATGGCCACAGCAGCCTTTATTAAACAAACAGCATAAAAAACTTCCTTGTTTTAATTATAACAAGTCCCAATTTTAAAGGTAGCCAACCATAACAAGTAACTCAAGGTTGGACTTTATATTACCTCTTGCCGAATTGCACCAGCTCAGAGGCACAAGTTCACAACCTGCCTTCATTAAACCAGAAATCCAAAAGATGCGGCCCATCTGGGCCTACCACAGGAATTCCACCACATGTCCACACATGTGCAATTAAGGGATCCAGAATCTTATCGGTCCCCCCCCCCATTGCTCTGCCAATAGTCGCCAGCCACCAACTTCGAGGACCCTCCCCCCTGCCACCGCCATAAATGTTTTGCACACCTCAAACATTTATGTCTCTCTACACCCTTATGGCCCTCTTGATCCCCTCCTGGATGACTAGGTTCAACATATATAGACCCACAGCGTTAAGGTGAACGCCGTCTCGCCTCCAAAACTCTCCATCACCTGACTCCAGATTATGATGATGTAATGTCACTGCCTCATTCCTGGCCATGAACAGTCCCACCACCCTATTAACTTTTATCTGTGCCTTGATGATCCTCTGCACTGATCTCACATCACACCAAACTTGTCTGGGCACTTTATCTGACCACACAGTTGTAAACCTTCATGAATATAGACCATAACTGCAACAGGTCAAATTTGTTGTCCTTTACCAGCTCCCTAAAATGTCTTCTCCCTAAATTGTTCCCCCGGATATGTAGCACCAATATATAAGGAGAACGATCTAACCTAAAAAAACTGTGAAATTCAGGAGGAATTGGCTCCACACCATACCCCTGTTGCCAATCCATCGTGTAATTGCTTCATCCCTATTATAACTTAATTGCCTAGCATTTGGCCAAACTGCCACCTGTCCAATCCTCCAAGACCCTCCAGGCCCGTGAATAGGCTGACTATGTACCACCTGCTAAAGAAAACAAAATCAATCTCCTTGCTGCTTGAAAGGCAAGTCCCACAACTCCACAGGACAGTCCCAACCCATCATCTCCACTTAGGGAGCCAGTTCCCGAAAACATTGTTCCTGTGAAAAAGAAATGGAATCAGCTATGGGATTTATGTCGTCTTTGTCCAATCCAGCCACCACCCACATGTTCAATGACAAACACAGCAAAACCAAACGTTGTAATGCCCGTATGACCGGAATTGAGGAAGCAGTTAACAAATTTATTGCTCCTACAACACTCTCATTGCTGCTAAAGAACTTTATTTTCTTATTCCTGAGCCTGTCACCCAAAGGGTCAACAAGACCACGATGGAGAACAGTTCAATCAAAGTGTTTTGTGAAATTACACCTTCCTTCTGCCAAGTTTCTGGTCACTTGCCACATGCCCATTCACATTTGTAATAAATACCAAAACCAACATTGTTCCCAGAACAGAAAAACAAGCCCAACTGCCGTGTTGAAATTACTGGGTCCATCCATAACGACTTTTCATTATATGCCGTCAAATATTCCGCCCATACCTGCAAGTCATCTCTCAATTCCCTACTTAACTTAATGAAGTGATGAGAAGCTTTAACTCCGGCCTTTGACAAAGACAACTGTCTGCAAAAAACTCTGCCTATGGGTATAATGCGGCAAGCAAAATTAAGCTTACTCAGTAACGACTGAGGTTCTCTTAAAGTCAACTTACAAAACTCTCGGGCTCGCCTAATCTGGGTTAACAATCAACTAACTTTTCTTTAGGCAATGTGCATTCCATGGTGTCTGTGTCAATCACAATACCTAAAAAACTCAAAACAGTCACTGGACCTTCAGTTTTCTCAGCCGCCAAGAGGATACCAAACTTCCTAGCTACTGCCTCCATAGTATGTAACAACAATGAACATTGAGAAGAGTCCGGCGGGCCATTACACAAGAAGTCGTCTAGGTAATGAATAAAAGAATTCACATCTGTCATGTCCTTCACCACCCAGTCCACAAATGTGCTAAACGCTTCAAAATAGGCACACGACAGGGGACATCCCATAAGGAGACAGCGGTCAATAAATAAACCTCCATCCTAAAAACAGCCTAATAAATGTAAACGTAGATGGTATCGCAGCTAGTTGGCAAAGTCCTCTACAGGTAGGGCTGGACCTCCGGGCAGCGTTCCTGGAGGGTGAACAAGTTCATGCAAAAAGGAAATACAGGCAGAGGCAAAGTCACTTTTCCTCCGGGTACTTTACTGTTAGTTGTTAGCAGCAGCGGTTACAGTTAAATTTCAGCACTTTAGATGTTACAAGAACAGGTAGCTAACGGGTGGCTGCAAGTGGATCTCAGGTTGTATGGTGGAACCCTTGGTGTGCCTTCGTTGTCTAACCCGTGTCTATTCTTTCCTGCTTTCCAGTTTGGTGTGAAGCCTGGTTGATTTAGAATCCAGCCTGGCCTCCTGTCCTCTCTCACCTTCGCTGTTGTCGGGTAACCCTCTACTGGCTGGCCTCTCATTCTCTTGGTGGTGCCTGGTACCCTTCTTGTAGACTGCTCTGGTGCCCGGGAGACTTGAAGACTCCGCGGGAATCCGGATTCTCTGCTGTGCATATAGCTCCAGCAGTCTGAGGGCTCTGGTGCCTGGTAAGTTGTCTTGGAGAACCTCTCTCACTGGCTCCTCTTTCCCCAGACCGGCTGCTCTCCTTGAAAGCTCCTTCCACATTCTCCTTAAACCCTCTCTTCTTCTTCCATCTCTCCTCCTGGTCCCTCAGCCGAGAGACCCTAAGCTCAAGCTAAAAGGCAAAGACCAAAGACCTCCTTGTTCCCCCTAGAGGTGATTATATATCCCTCCCGGGGTAACCTCCCACCCTCAACTAATATGGGAGTGCTGGGAATGGGTCCCACCCACCATCCTAGGGTCCACCTGCAACTGGAGCATCTGCACCTCTTTTATGGGTGCAGTACCCCTCTGTGACGCCTGCTTGGCGGAGCGCCACAGTTTCAATGGTAACAATAAAAAATGGACCATACAATTTTTTTGTGCAGTTTCTCATGAGCATAGGAAAACTCTGTTTATGGTGGGAAATATTACTGATTGGGTGCATAGCAGGGCTTGGAAATGTTTGAGGAACCCTTGATGTTTCTAAACAGTGGAAACCTCCAAAAAGTGGCTGCATTTTAGAAAGTAAACCCCTCAAGAAATTTATCTAGATGCATAGGAATAACCTTGAACCCACAGTTGCTTCACAAAATGTTATAACGTTCAGCCGTTAATATAAAAAATTATATTTTTCCCACCAATTAATTGTTTTGGCCCCAATTTTTTTTAATTTTACAATGGTAACGAGTAAAATTACACTACACAATTGTGCAATATCTCCTGAGTACGCTTATTCCCCATATGAAGTAGAAAACTGCTATTTGAGAGCATGGCAGAGCACAGAAGGGAAGGAGCACCATTTGATTTTTTAGAGGTAAAATTGGCTAGAATAGATGGCGAACGCCTTGTCGCATTTGAGGAGCTTCTGATCTGCCTAAACAGTTGAAAACCCCATAAATGACCCCATTAGGAAACTAACTCAATGCATTTACCTAAGGATGTGGTGAGGTGCTTCAAAGAACTTTATAACGTTGAGCCTTGAAAATTAAAGAATACATTTTTAAAAATAATTGCTTTAACCTTTTACTGACCTATGGCATACCTCTTTGTCTGTCTTCGATGTGAACTCATGCGCTAAGCTCGCATCATTTCCCGCACATGTCACTTTAACTGATCAGCCAACATGCGCAGCAAACAGGTGTGCATGGAACGGAGATCTACCCATGCCTATTAACTAGTTAGATTGCACTGTCAAACTCTGTCAGCATGATCGAACACAAGCAACTCGCAAAAAATAAGCCCTCACACAGCCTCAGATCCCAAAAAATTAGAACGCGATGGATGTCAGAGAATGGTGACAAAAGCGCAATTCCTTTTCTTGGACATATTTCTGAATTTTTTTCACTTTTTAGAAAGAAGTAAAAGTACTGTATTTTTCGGATTAGAAAACACATTTTTGTTCCCCCAAATTTTAGGGAAAGAAGGGGGTGCGACTTATACTCTGAATCTACTATCTACTATGTTCTGTGCTGTAGTGGAGGGGGGGTGCTTTGGAGCGGTGTCCGGGGGCTGATTCAGGCTGCAGTGGGAAGTCATGTGCTCCCGCTTATCAGCCTCATGTAATATGTACCGCACCTGCTGTCCATCACCTCAGTGATGAAACGTGCTGAGAACCTGACGGTGGGAGCAGCGCACATGACATGTTCCTGCACTGACCCTCCTGTCCCAGATATGCCCCCTCATCACTCTATATGCCCCCTATGCTGGATATGTGCCCCCATTACTCTATATGCCCCCTGGTGGCATGCACACAGTAAAATAACAAATGCTGTTACTCACTTCTTCGTTGCTCACTCCGTGCTCCCAGCTCTGTGTCTTCCTGTCTCTGTGCCCAGGATCCGATCATATGACATCAGTGTGCACCTCTGTCTCTGTGTGCCTTGGTCACATTATCCGATGCCCAGGAGAGGTGAAGGAAGTCACCGCTGAGCTGGGAGCATGGAATGAGCAATGGAGAGGTGAGTAACAGTGCTTGTTATTTTACTGTGTGCGCACCAACAGGTGGGCATATTGATTGACAGGGGGCACAAATCCAGCACACGGGGGCTATGAATGTGTCAGCACAAGGATGATATGTATGTGCCAGCACAGGAGGGGAGCTATATATGTGCTAGCACAGGGGGCTATGTATATGCCAGCACAAGATGGTTTTGTATGTGCCAGCACAATGGGGCTATGTATGTGCCAGCACAAGGGGGCTATGTATGTGCCAGCACAAGGGGGACATATGCAGAAAGGGGGAGCCATGTACCAGGATGGGGGGCTATGTACCAGGATGGGGGTTATATATACCATCATAAGGGATGTATAAATGATTATAAGACGGACATTGACATTATAAGACAGACCCTATTTAACATTGAAAATAATTTTTTTCCTCATTTCCTTCACCAAATTTGGAGTGCGTCTTATTATCCAGTGCATCTTATAAAGCGAAAAATATGTTTGGTATCTACAAACTTGTGATGACCTGGGAAATCATAGTGCCAGGTCAGTGTTATAGTGAACATGGTAAATAAAATGAAAGCAAAAACACAATCGTGAAATGGATTTATTTTTAATTTCACCGAACTTTGAATTTTTTCCCATTTTCCAGAACACTATAAGGTAAAATGAATGATGTCTTTCAAAAGTACAACTCGTCCCACAAAAAGCAAGCCCTCATATGGCTATATTGATGGAAAAAATAAAAAAGTTATGGCTCTTGAAAGAAGAGGAGGAAAAAAACGAAGGCATTAAATCTCCGGATGGTGAAGAGGTTAATCCCAATTTTTCCATTTTCACAAGAGTAACATTGCGGGAGCACCAATTGGTGGGGAAAGCGTGCATGATCCCTTTCCCAATCCCCAGTTAGGAATGGTGCAGGGACAGCTCTCTTCAGTTTCTGTGATGGAATAAAGCAGAGGGGAGTGGTGACTGTGGGATCAGACCACCCCTTTGCATGCTAATATGATTGTGCATCACGGCATGAACATTCCAATCATGACGTGAGGGGTCAATGCTGGGTTTCTTAGTTCCAGCCTATGGTAGATGCTGTTCCAGCACCTACCATAGCTGGAATGCAATGTTCCAGGAAATGTCATTGCCTGGAGAAATAGAGTTGCTGTGATTGGCTGTTGAGAATTGAACAGCCAATTATAGCAATTGTAGTGGCGTGGTGCAAATCCACCCCTTGCGATGATGAGCTCCTGTGCCCTGTTGACAGGATCAGCAGGCACCTTTCTGTGATAGATGCTGCTGCAGCCACAGGGCTGCGTTTTTGCCATGATGCACAGTTACATCCAAGGTCAGTAAGTATGAGGTTATGAAGGGCAAAGTGCATAAAAATTAAAAGTTTGAAAATTTCAAAATGTAAAAATTTTTGCCAAATTTCTGATATTTTCACAAACACGAAATATTTTGTGCCAAATTTAGCACTAACATGAAGAACAATATGTTGTGAAAAACAATCTTAGAATCACTGGGATCCATTTAAGCGTTCCAGAGTCATTACCTCATAAAGGGACAATGGTCAGAATTGAACATAAAAAATGGCAAGGTCATGAAGGTAAAAACTGACTCGGTGGTGAAGGGGTTAAAGCCAGAAATGTATTTTTTTTACATTTTAAGTTGTCTGGTTTTTTTATTCTCTTTAACAAATGAAAATGAACAATTCAGATGGGAACATTTATGATTTACATTTAGCTGAATAATAATTTAGCAGGTTTCAGGTTTGATAACTTTTAGGATGGAACTGTCAGCACTGTAGTTCAATAATACAAGCACAGAGGGAAGAGATATCCCACAGGGGGAGAGAGACAACCCTCATGAGGAGAGAGACAGCCCATAGGGGGTAAAGAACAGCACGGGGGAAGAAACAGTCCAAAGGGGGAGAGACAGCCCGCAGGGAAGGAAGAGACAGTGCACAAGGGGGATACAGTGAACAGTAAGAAGAGAGAGTGCATGGGGGAGTGAGAGCACATGGGGAGAGAGAGTGCATGGGGGAGATACAGCTCACAGGGGAGAGAGCCCACAGGGGAAGAGAGAGCCCACAAAGTGTGAGACAGCCCAAAAGGGAGGAGAGAGAGCCCAAGAGGAGAGCGAGCCCACATATGAAAGAAACACCACAAGAGAAGACAGAGAGCCTTCAAAGGGGAGAGAGCACACAGGGGGAGGAGACAGAAAAAGTGGAGAGTGAGCACACAGGGGAGAGACAGCCCATGGTTCCGAGAAAGAGCACAGGGGGGAGACACAGCATAAATGGAGAGAGTCCAAACAGGGAAGAGAGAGCACATAGAGCAAAGAGACAGAGCATGGGAAAGAGAGTGCACAGGGTAAAGAGTGCACAAGGGGAGCGAGAATGCTTGGGGGAGGCAGCTCAAAGGAGAGAGCACATGATGGGAGAAGACAGCATGGGGGAGAGAGAATGCACACAGGAGGGAGAGTGTGCGGAAGGGAGAAAAACAGCGCACAGGGGGAGACAGGTCAAAAGAGAGAGCACAAACGGGAGAAGACAGCACAGGGGTTAGAGAGACCGCACAAAGATGGGGAGAGCAGAGAGAGGGGAAAGCACACAGGGGGGAGAGATGGCCACAACACCCAGGACCACAGAGCCTGCCCCGATCGTGACATCACTGCCCTCCTGATACAATAGCATCGGACCCTATCTAGCTGTCTAATAATTATGTCCACATATTTTTAGATTATGTATCATGCAACAAAAATATTTGTAAACATTTTAAATATGAACCTGGCAAAGAGAATGATCTTTTTCACAATAAAAACTATATATAGTTTTAATGTGCACATCCATCACTTATAGTGAAGGACAAATTGACAACAGTTTTCTTATCTATTTAACATTAGCCAAGTAGATGAGGAAGTCATGAAAGTGTCAATTGAAGACAAGAAGAGATGAATTCATGGCACTGTGTGCTCTTTGTTTCAGTGTACGAATCATCACTTGGCCATTCTATGCAGACTTGGGTACTTTAATGTACAGCTGCAGTTTCTGAGCAAGGCTTCAGCTGGTACCAACCAGTACAGGTTTACACTAATACATTCTAAAGGGAAGGCAGCGCATTAAAAGGAAACTCGATCACATGGACATCTTAATAGGCCACTAGATGACTGCATTTGTTGATAAAGTTATTTAAGACTATGCCAGTAAAACATAATTATCATCAGTTGTGTTTTCTTTTGTTCATTAATTATGGTATTAATGGGAAATGTTTTACTAAAGTCATAGTCTTAACGTTCATTGGAAAACTACAGCATAAACCACCGTGCATAGTGCATACTCATCATTCTCAGTTTAAGTAGTTAACATGAGATTCAGGTTAAAGCAACACTTTCATCAATCTTACCCACATTAACAAACAGTATAAACTATTATATATATACTAGCTGGGTGCCCGATGCACATGCATCGGGATTCTAGCAGTGCGAGTCTCTGACTCGCAATGGCCGCTTCGCAGCCAATGCTTCGCGCTGCTAAGGCGACTCGCCATGCCCGCTGCGCGGGCATAGCGAGTCGCCTTAGAACTGCTCGCAATGGCCGCTGCGCGGCAAATGCTTCGGGCGTATCCACATGACCACGCTGACTCGCAGCGCGAGCGGACTCAAAAGGGGCAAAAAACCCATTCGTGATTATATAATAGATATACAGTCATATGAAAAAGTTTGGGCACCCCTCTTAATCTTACTCCTTTTTTTTTGTTTAAAATAGTTTTTTTGCAACAGCTATTTCAGTGTGATATATGTAATAACTGATGGACACAGTAATATTTCAGGATTAAAATGAGGTTTATTGCACTAACCAAAAATGTGAAATATGCATTATTTCAAAATTTGACAGGTGCCAAAGTATGGGCACCCTTCTGATTTTCATGATTTAAATACTCCTAACTACTTTTTACTGGCTTACTGAAGCACTAAATTGGTTTGGTAACCTCGTTGAGCTTTGTACTTCATAGCCCGGTGTATCCAATCATGAGAAAAGCTATTTCAGGTGTCCTCTTGCAAGTTGTTCTCCTAGTTGCATCTTCTCTGAGGAGTGGCATCATGGGCTCCTCAAAACAGCTCTCAAATGATCTGAAAAAAAAGATTGTTTTACATACCGTGTTTTCCCGATAGTAAGACCCCCCGAAAGTAAGACAGGGTGGGGGGGGGTCTGCTAATGTAAGACCCCCCCCCCCCGAATGTAAGGCAGGGTAGGGGGAGGGGGGGTCTTACTATCGGGGAAACACGGGGGGGAAGGTGTACATACATACACACATACAGACACAAGCATGCACATATATACACACCACACACACAGTCACACACACACACATAGCACCGCTTCTTACCGGGTCCGGTGTGGGGTCCCCGATGGTCCTGTGCCGTCCTCTGTGCTCCGGTCCCCGAGATGATCGGCTGCCGTCCGCCGTGTTCTGATGCCGTTTTGCACCGGTATTGCCAGTCCTAGGCTCCATGGTCCCTGCTCTTCCGGAGTTCAGGCCTAGCTCCGCTCAGGTCATAGTGTGCGCCAATCAGCATAGCGGCCCGATGACGCTTGCTTCTGAGCGCCGCTATGCTGATTGGCCCACACTATGACCTGGGCGGAGCTAGGCCTGAACTCCGGAAGAGCAGGGACCATGGAGCCTAGGACCGGCAATACCAATGCAAAACGGCACCGGAACATGGCGGACAGCAGCGGATCATCTCGGAGACCGGACCGGAGCACAGAGGATGGCACAAGACCATCGGGGACCCCACACCGGACCTGGTAAGAAGCGGTGCTACCGTATGTGTGTGTGTGACTGTGTGTGTGGTGTGTATGGTGTGTATATATGTGTATGCTTGTGTCGTGTATGTGTGGGAATGTGTGGATGGATGGCTGCAGTGTGTGGATGGATGGATGGATGGTGGGGCCTCCAATGTAAGGCCCCCCCCTGAAAGTAAGACAGGGGGCCACTTTTGGCCCCCAAAAAATGTAAAACAGGGTCTTACTTTCGGGAAAACACGGTAGTTGTTCAGGGGAAGGATACAAAAAGTTGTCTCAGAGATTTAACCTGTCAGTTTCCACTGTGAGGAACATAGTAAGGAAATGGAAGACCACAGGGACAGTTCTTGTAAAGGCCAGAAGTGGCAGGCCAACAAAAATATCAGAAAGGCAGAGAAGAAGAATGGTGAGAACAGTCAAGAACAATCCACAGACCACCTCCAAAGACCTGCAGTATCATCTTGCTGCAGATGGTGTCACTGTGCATCGGTCAATAATACAGCGCACACTGCACAAGGAGAAGCTGTATGGGAGAGTGATGCGAAAGAAGCCGTTTCTGCATGCACGCCACAAACAGAGTCACCTGAGGTATGAAAAAGCACATTTGGACAAGCCAGTTTCACTTTGGAAGAAGGTCCTGTGGACTGATGAAACAAAGATTGAGTTGTTTGGTCATACAACAAGGCGTTATGCATGGCGCCACAAAAACACAGCCCAAGAAAAACACTTGCTACCCTCTGTCAAATTTGGGGGAGGGTCCATCATGCTTTGGGGCTGTGTGGCCAATGACGGCACCGGGAATCTTGTTAAAGTTGAGGGTCGCATGGATTCCACTCAGTATCAGCAGATTCTTGAGATTAATGTTCAAGAATCAGTGTCAAAGTTGAAGTTACGCCGGGGATGGATCTTTCAGCAAGACAATGATCCAAAACACAGCTCCAAATCTACTCAGGCATTCATGTAGAGGAACAATTACAATGTTCTGGAATGGCCATCCCAGTCCCCAGACCTGAATATCATTGAACATCTGTGGGATGTTTTGATTTTGAAGCACGCTGTCCATGCTCGGCGACCATCAAACTTAACTGAACTGGAATTGTTTTGTAAAGAGGAATAGTCAAAAGTACCTTCATCCAGGATCCAGGAACTCATTAACAGCTACAGAAAGCGACTAGAGGCTGTTATTTTTGCAAAAGGTGGATCTACTAAATATCAATGTCACTTTTCTGTTGAGGTGCCCATACTTTTACACCTGTCAAATTTTGAAATAATGCATATTTCACATTTTCGGTTAGTACAATCAACCTCATTTCAATCCTGAAATATTACTGCGTCCATCAGTTATTACATATATCACACTGAAATAGCTGTTGCAAAAAACTAATTTTTAACATAAAAAAAAAAAGAGTAAGATTAAAAGGGGTGCCCAAACTTTTTCATATGACTGTATATATGTTTTGAAGTGGCCATCAGAAAGCCCTGATCTCAATCCTGAAAATGTATAGGTAAAGCTGAAAAGGCAGGTGCAAGCAAGACAACCTACAAACATGGCTCAGTTACACCAGTTCTGTCAGGAGGAATGGACCCAAATTCCTACCAACTACAATGCATAACAGCCAGCCAGAGGTTGCAGAGAGAGAGTAGATGCTGACAGAATAGATCTCAAAAGACGGGAGAGTAACGGAAAATTGCAGTGGAATTGGGGTGAAGGAGCAATTATCTAACAGGGGAAAACTAACTCCTCTGCCATGCTTGTTGCTGGGGTGGAGGGTTTGAGAAATCTGGAATCCACCACAAAAAAGTGCAACTGGAGAGACTGTGTCAGAGGGGGTTACTCAGGTTTCGGTGTTGGTGAGGAAGGAGAATTTGTTAGTAATGAAAAGATCATGGATATATGAATGCTTGTAGCAGACAAAGCATGCATTCCATAGGGCTCCTGTAGGAGAGACTGAGGAAGCAGGAGTTCGGTGAACGGGTATAAGGTTAGTAAGGTTGCAGAAAGATAGACTATGGATGAGGGTTAGAAATGACTGTGGGAATGTGATAAGAAAATCCAAGATTTGGAGAGACATCAATAGCAACCAGGACAGAGTGTAAGGAGATGGGAGCAGCAGAGGGCATGAGATGGCTGTGTGGTTCTGGACAAAAAGAATTCTCTGTTGGGGAACAGGTCTGATGAGGGGGTGATATAGATGGGGAGGATTGAGGAAGACATAACCAATTCATTACTAGGTGGTGGGATTATGGGGGTTAGTATGAAGTGAAGGGGTTAAAGTGAGAAAACAGAAACATTGCTTACAATGACTGCATCCAGTTATCTTCAGTTCCCTTCCATTCTAATTCTGGTCTAATTTATTGCAGTAATCCTGTATGATGCACTTCAATGATGCTGTTGCAGACTAAAGTCTATGCAGACTCGTTGTTTGCAATATATACACATAAAATGCAAGGTGTGAAGTAGAGGGGAGGTGGCTGGACTTATCTTGACTATTTAGTCAAGACTGAGCCAGATACTGAAAACCATGGGCAGAGTAAGCAAGCAGGTCATAAAATGAAAGTGGGGAGGGGGTTGTGGAATGAGTAGTTACAGACATACTAGTTTGAAACAATATTAAAATCTGAGAGTCCTCAGTGTTTGATACCTTTTAATGGCTATCTGAAAAGACAGTAACAAATATCAAGCTTTCGAGACTCTAAGGGCCCTTTCATATCAGCGTTTTTGAAAATCGCGGCAGATGCGGTGAAAAAACCGCATCTGCCGCGATTACCGCATACCGGCTGCACTTGCGGCGCGGTTGCGGTTTTTGCCATGCAAAGTATAGGCGTACTTGCGGCAGGTGCGGCCGCGAAAAAAACCGCGGCTGACCGCGGTTTTTTTCGCGGCCGCACCTGCCGCAAGTGCAAAACTGCACTTGCCGCACCTGCCGCAAGTACTCCTATACTTTGCATGGCAAAAACCGCAACCGCGCCGCAAGTGCAGCCGGTATGCGGTAATCGCGGCAGATGAGTTTTTTTCACCGCATCTGCCGCGATTTTCAAAAAACGCTGATGTGAAAGGGCCCTAAGGCCTCTTCATCTTTATTCGCCTTATGAAGATGCCTTAAAGGGATCCTGTCACCCCCAAAACGCCTCCTAAAGTATTAAAACATGTCCCTACATCATATTATCACTATTCCCACACTCCTTTTTACTCTGAAATGCATGTAGTGAAAATGTATAAAAACGTTATTAAACTCACTCATTAGCCATGTTAATGACCGGTGGCTATATTTATAGTCACCCAGGCGGGCTCTCTTCTCCTCATAATATCACGCCTTAATAGGCGTGATCTTGAATACTGATTCTAATGTGCGCCTCCCCGCTCTCCTGTGTGCTGGCAGGGCTGCACTGCGGCTGTAATGACGCGTATCGCGTCATTTCCGGCTTCGGGTGACGTGTGTACACCCGCGCCGCTTTGTTAGCTTCAAGCCCCGCACTGCGCATGCGTGCTGGAGGCATAACAGCGCGGCGATCCGGAGAAACAGAGGCAGCCCCAGAAGAAGACTACTGAGACAAAGACGCGCAGCACGGCAGTCCCGTTACAAAACAGGCTGAAAGGTTGCTAGCACATCTCCCACTGTCCCACCAACGATTCACATACCCTCCCTACATATAATAAAGTCTTCTCCACTATATACATACACTATTACAGGTGTAAGACTTGTTGCCTAGGCACTAACTGTATACAGATAGATACACAGACAATGCTATAGCATGTTTGTATAAGCATGCATGTATATGTATATATAAAAAAAATTAATCTACACAGACAGTAAAGACATTATATATAAACATATGGACATAAATTCTGATATATATCTATATCTATATATATGACCTGCTGCTGCTGTCACCAACTGAGAAAGGCCTCCAAGACAACCTGAAAATCCTAGAGAAATTCAGCTGCACCTGGGCACTACCGCTCAATCTAAAGAAAACCAACATCATGGTGTTCTAGAGGAGAAAGAGAAGATCAGACCAGAACCCATCATTTGTCCTCAACAACTGCGACCTCACAGGAACAGACAAATATACCTACCTGGGCCTAGAGATACACCGGTCAGGGAGCTTCAAACAAGCCATAGAGACCCTGAAAGACAAGACTTGCAAAATCTTCTATGCCATCCGAAGGAAACTTTACCATCTGAAGCCACTAGTGAGGGTCTGGCTAAAAATCTTCGACTCCATCATCGCCCCAATCCTCATATAAGGCAGTGAAGTCTGGGGTCCTCACACCTACCCAGACTGGTCAAGGTGGGATTCCAGTCCTACAGAAATATTCCACCTGGAATTCTGTAAGCACCTTCTCCAGGTCCACCGGAGCACCTCCAACAGTGCTTGTTGGGCAGAGCTGGGCAGATTCCCTCTATACTTAACGGTTCTAAAGAGGGCGCTGTCATTCCAGGCTCACCTGCATAGGAGCAATCCAAGCTCCCATCACCATAAAGCCCTGATACATGTAGGTGAAACAGAAAAACCAGGACCCTAGAAACAGCCCAGCCAAACCCAACACAACCAGAACACTAATCACAACCTGACAAAAGCCAGAATCAGGAAGATGGTAGACGAAGGCCAAGAGAGGTACATCAGTGACTGGAAGAAAGATATCTTCAGCTCACAGAAACTGACCATGTACCGGAGTCTACAGAGAGACTACAAACTGGCCCCATATCTGGAGAAACTCCCGGATCCCAGAGACCGCAAGATCCTGAGCCGATATAGACTCAGTACCCACAGTCTGGTCATCGAGTCTGGCCGACACAGGTAGAGATATAAGCCCAGGGAGGAAAGACTGTGCCAACACTGTGATCAGGAGGCACATAGAGGACGAAACCCACTTCCTGATACACTGTTCCAAATACTCAGCAGTGAGGGACACTCACTTCAGGAGACTCTCACATCTCTTCTCAGATTTCATCACCATGAAGAAAAAACATCTATCCTGCTGGGAGAAGAAGAGAGAGCAGTGGAGATAGCAGTGCGGTATGTGAGCGAATGCCATAGACTGCGAGAAAAAGAACTATGATGCCATGGACTATAGCCTCCACATTGGATCTGCCCCCATCCACCTTCCCTATGCCATGGACTATAGCCCCCACCCTGAAATTGCCCCATCCACCTTCCCTATGCCATGGACTATAGCCCCCCCCATCCTGGATCCGCCCCATCCACCTTCCCTACAGCTCCTACCCAACATCCCCACAGTCCCTATCCCTATTCCCTTTATACAATTGCTTTGGCAAATCTGAGGTGTATTTGGTCCTCCCAATAAAGCTTCTTTGAATCTTGATAGATTATATATATATATATATATATATATATACACACACATACATATTATATATATATCCGTACATTTATAAATATATTAAAATATATTTACATATGTTTTATGTATGTTATATATATATAATATATATGTAGAAAGAGAGCATCAATATGGTATATGGTGGTACTTTGTAGCACATGTACAGCAGCACAACACTATATGGCGCTACATCACAATACATGTATACCAGCGCTATGGTATATGGCGGTACTTTGTAGCACATATACAGCAGAACTACAATATATGGCGGTACTTTGTAGCACATGCACAGCAGCACTACACTATATGGCGGTACTTTGTAGCACATGTACAGCAGCACTACACTATATGGCGCTACATCACAGTACATGTATACCAGCGCTATGGTATATGGCGGTACTTTGTAGCACATGGACAGCAGCACTACACCATATGGCGGTACTTTGTAGCACATATACAGCAGCACTACACTATATGTCTCTCCCTGTCCTCTGGCCCTGTGTCCCCCTGTTCTCTGGCCCTGTGTCCCCCTTGCCTCTGGCCCTGTGTCTCGTTATCCTCTAGCCCTGTGTGCCCTTATGCTCTGGCCCTTCGTCTCCCTGTGCTCTGCCTCTGTGTTTCCCCCCAGTCCTCTGCCCGATCTTCCTCCCTCCACCCCCCGCTCCTCCTGTCCTGCCCACGCTCCATACCGCCATACCCTGCTCGTCTGCCCGCTCTTCCTTCCTCCCCCCCCTCGCCGCTCCTCCTGTCCTGCCCGCGCTCCATACCCCGATCCTCTGCCCTGTCTGTGCTCCCACTCCCCGCAGCCCCCCCGCAGCACCTTGCTCCTTAGGGCTACTTCTTTAGTGATTTGATTTGGCAGTGCATTATACAAAGGCAAATGTATTAAAAATAATAAATATTCTTATACTTACCTCTCTGCCGAGTGACCGGTAACTGGGAGTAGTAGCAGGCTGTGTCCTGCTAGGACCTTGCATGATGTCAGAATGACATCAGCGTTCGGCACTGTGATTAGCCCGCTCGCAGTCATGTGATATGCGCCTCACATGCCACATGACCTTGAGGGGGCCAATTACAGAGCCTAACGCCATTGTCATTCTGACATCATGCAAGGTCCTAGCAGGACAGGGCCTGCTACTACTGCCGTCACCGAGCACTCCACCCTGCCACCATTCAGCCCCGCTTGCTCCATTGTGCCCCCCACCGCCGGCTACATTCTGCACCCCCCCGGCTCCATTCTGGACCCCTGCCGGCTTCATCCTGCCCACCCCAGCTCCATCTGTCTCTGATCGCTCCATCCTGCCCCCCATCCCCGTCTCCATCCTGCCCCCCTCCCCCCCGTCAACATCCTGCCCCCCTGCTCAATCGGTTTCCCAGGCAACGACAGGTCCTAACGGCCTGTAGGCTGTAGGACCTAGAAGACGGAGGTGGAGCAAGCCGGCGGACAGGTGAGTATCCTCACTGAGTATTTTTTATTTTTTAACGTGGAGGAGCCAGGAAAAGCAGGGGGGCCGCGGGGAGTGGAGTATCGCCATATGCCATAGCGCTGGTATACATGTACTGTGATGTACCGCCATATAGTGTACTTCTGCTGTACATGTGCTACAAAGTACCGCCATATGGTGTAGTGCTGCTGTACATGTGCTACAAAGTACCGCCATATAGTGTAGTGCTGCTGTACATGTTCTATAAAGTACCACCATATAAATAACCAAAAGGAAAATTGATTGCACAAACATTAGACTTTATTTGATCATAGCATTTAAAAACAACAAATAAGAAGGATAATATAGACTCAAGGGTCTTAAAAGGTCAATGAATGAAAGGTCGGAATCAGAAACGTCATGATACAGGGATCTGCATGGCAACATCTCACAAGTTACAACAGACTTAACATCTCCATATTTAAACATGTACAAACAATGCTGTCATATAGCAGGGATGGTATTCACAGTAAGTTACATCCGACTAATCATTGTCCTGGGGTCAGCCCAGTATTAGCAGCCATCATTTTCCCAATTAGGGGTAACACATTTGGTCCAGACCCAGGTCAATTGCCCACAGACAAAGATAACCAGACAGTATCTAAAGTGCTAGTGCAATTACATCAAAACCCTGTTTCCCAGCATTGAGACCTGCACAGTGAGATATAATTCATTGGCGGTGCCCATAGAGTGACATTTACCAGCAAAATTTCCTGCACCACGCCTGCCCAGTGACTATGCGCAAGCGCATGCGCAGTACGGGGCTTGAAGCTCTAACAGCGGCGCGGGTGTAAATACGTCACCCGGCGCCGGAAATGACGCGAATCGCCTCATACAGCCCCCACACAGCAGCGGTCCGGAATAGGAGAGTGGGGAGGCGAACAGGGAGGCGCGCATTTGAATGTATGATGAAGATCACGCCTATTGAGGCGTGATATTATGAAGAGGGACAGCCTGGCTGGGTGACTATGAATACCATAGTCACTCATTAACATCAGTAATAAGGTACTTTTATAACGCTTATATTCAGTTTCAATATATGCATTTAGGAGCTAAAAGGACTGTAGGGTAAGTGTTACTATGCTCTAGGGACAGCTTTTAATAGCTTAGGAGGTGGTTTGGGGGTGACAGGATCCCTTTAACAAAACACAGAACAGTTTGCTCATCCGTGCGGCAGCAGGGATGAGCAAACTATCCGGTAACCGGATTGCTCAGGATTACACATCCTGAGCAATCCAGTTACCGGATTGCGGCTTCCACAATCCGGTACCCCGGATTGCTGAATGTCAGAAGACAATTGCGTTCACTGCATCCGGATCTGGATGCGGTGAACGCAATTCTGTATTAAAGTGTGACCCTAGCCTAAGTCATTTGCCTACAGTACATGTTTGAATATAATTTGTTTCATCGCACTCATTACTTTCTATGGTGAAAAAAATACTGCAAAAACACTGACAGAATGGACATGCTGCGTCTTTCAAAAACACAGTAATTTTCTATTTCAGTCAGGAAAAACAAACAATCATGTTCATGAGATTTCTTAAATCTTAGTTTTTGCTGGAACTATAAAAAAAAATGCATCCAAAAAACGCAATGTGTGAATATATCCTTATAATGCCAAGACCGATATCTCGATATGGGTATTCAATTAACAATGTAAGCTCAGAACTAGAGACATTCTCCTTTGGTTTAACTTCCACAAATAATTATTGAACCTGCCGAAAAACAAGAAAAACCGGTTGAGGATACTGTTCTCCGGTATCATGTGTGGGATGTAGGATGGTGTCAGAATGATAACAATACAGGAGTGATAGAAATGTCCGAATGTGCCATGTGGAATGTAAAGTGATGTTTCCGTAAATACGGTCTATATACACATTTATATATTTTGGGTTAGTTGAGTTTTAACATTTATTGTACAGTAAAATATGGTAATATGATTTTTTGGACCATTACGACTATGGGGATACCAAACTTAATTTAGTAGTTTTTATTTATATTTTAGAAAAAAAAAATGTATTTAAATGTTGAAAAAAAAATGTTGTTTGTGCCTCCAATTTTATTATATTTCCATTTATCGAGCTGTTTTAAGACTTGCTTTTTCTAAGCCAAGTTGAAATTTTTATTTTTAACATTATATACACAATGTTTTGATTTTTCCTGCATTTTTAGGGTTAAGTGCAGCTACTAAAATACAGAAAATCAGGGATTTCGATGTTTTTATTATTTTAAAAAAATATGTTTATTGTTTTTTTTTTAATTTGTTTAAGTACTCTGTCCGTCATACACTACTCACAAAATGTTTGGGATGTATTTGGCTTCAGGTGAAAGTTCAGGATGAACCTAAAATGAACTGTAACCTTTTCAGGTGACCTTAATGTGACCTTCTCTACACTTTTGAATGCACGTCTCCAACTGTTCAATGCTTCAGGACATTTTCCACAACTTGTTGTTCTCTAACAAGGAGCTTAAAGGGAACCTGTCACCTGGATCTAAGCCCCTACACTATCACTACCTGTCCCTGCACCTTCCTAGCTGCTCCCTATCTATCCCTCTCTAAACTAAATCCGCCCTATAAAACAGCAGAAAAATAACTTATAACTTACAGAAGTCCTGAGGCTGGGGACTGAAAAGGCAGGCCCAGCCTCCATTCTGCCCTCCTCGATGCAGCAGCACACGCCCCGCTGGGCGGCATTATTCTTTCTTCATCGCCGCCTCCTCCATTTGGAATCTCCTGCCTGCTTTACCCCTATCACGTATACTCAGGTATTTACTCACACAGCACACAGTTTAATGGCACAGTTCAGGTATTCACAGACCTCCAGGTTCCGGGGCGCAGCCGAGTAGAACCTCATACAATCCCAACAGCTGATATAGAAGGTCTGTACCTTCCTCCAGGTAGGCTGTGTTAGGTCAGCACACAACCTCTCTCCCCTCACCGTCCGCTCATTAGCCTCATGAACATCCACTCAGAGAGCTCACAGGCTGTGTTAAATCTTCACACAGATATCTACACAGCAGCCCCTGCTGCTGTCCTGACACACACCACCCCCTTCCCACAGCCCAGGGCAGCTCATATCATCTCCTAGTCACCCGCACACCTGGGCGTCAGTGCTTTCAATCAGCACTCAGCTCCAGTAGCAGCTAACCCTGTGTGTGCTGCGACCGAGCGGAAGATCCAATCTCCCATATGCTGTGTCCCGGTCAGGGGACACATCGAGGTCACATCACCACAGCCTGATAGGTGTAAAGCAGGTAAGAGATTCCAAATGGAGAAGGTGGCGATGAAGAAATGCTGCTGCATCGAGGAGGGGCAGAATGGAGCCTGGGCCCACCTTTTCAGTCCCCAGCATCAGGGACTGCTGTAAGTTATAAGTTATTTTTCTGCTGTTTTATAGGGTGGATTTAGCTCAGAGAGGGATAGATAGGGAGCAACTAGGAAGGTGCAGGGACAGGTAGTGATAGTGTAGGGGTTTAGATCCAGGTGACAAGTTCCCTTTAATGGCAAAATTCACAACAGGTGTTTGATATATGAATCGCCCAATCCATTTAAACTGTTCTTCTCATGCTTTTCACATTTTGACATCATGAGACCAAGACGACACCTCACAATTAATCAACAGTACCTCGCCAATGTGAGGCTACAAGCAGGATGTTCTCAGATGAAATTTGCCACTGAGCTAAGAGTGTCAAAGAGTTTCATCAACTGGTTGCAACAGAGATACAGAGAGACTGGAAGAGTCATAGAAAGTCATATATGGTTGTCCTTTGGCCACATCCCACACTGATAACTGCTTGATTGTTAACATTCCATGCAGAAACAAATGATGAATGTCACACAACTTCAGGCACATTTAAGGAGCTGAGAGACATCCAAGTGTAACGTCAGACCATTCGAAACTATTTACATCAGCATAGTCTGCATGCTAGATGACCTGCAAGGGTACCTGACAACACCAACATGTCTCCAGGGACCATCTACGCTAGCTGAGGATTCAGTAGGCCTCAGTGTTGTTCACTGATGAAAGTCGATTCATGATGATCAGAAATGAAAGCCTCCAGTGATATAGGAGACATCATTGAGAATGCATCAGCCACAGATGTTACCAGATGATCGATTGCTGGTAGTGGTTTTACCATGTGGACAGGTGTTTTTAGTCAATACAAAACTATCCTACACTTTGAAAATGGTGCAGTGACAAGACTCTTCTATTTGAATAACATAATTAATCCAGTCATTAAGCCTGTTTGAACAACAGAGGCCTAATTTCACCTTCATGGACAACAATCCTCCAGCTAATAGAGGTTGCATCCCCCATGTGTGCTCCCCCCCTAGTATGCTGTCTTCACCCCATGTGTGAAGACTTTCTTCCCCTGTCCTGCCCCTTATGTGCTCTGTCCTTTGAGCTCTTCCACCCCTGGGCGGTCTCCCCATGTGCTGCCTTACTTCCCCCTCCCACTGTCTTCTCCCATCGTGTGCTCTCTGCTTTGAGCTGTCTCACCTCTGTGCGCTTCCTCAACCCACTGAATGCTGTCTTCTCCCTACTTTGCTGTCCTCTCCCCTCATGAGCTCTCTTGCTCTTCTTTCAGCTGTCTACCCCCTGTGTACTGAGTCTTACCCCAATTTGTTCTATGTCTCTTTCCCCTGTGCTCTGTCTCTCCGCCATATGCTTTCCCCATGTGTTGTCTCTCTCCCCCTGCGCTCTCCCTCCTGTGTGTTGTCTCTCTCTCCCTTTGTGTGCTGTCTTCTCCCCTTGTGTGATCTCTCCTTTTAGCTGTGTTCTGTCACTCATACAGTATTTTTAGTGAATAAATTATAAATATCATTAAAAATAGCATTCCAGCTATAATAAAACCTTACCTGTGGTAGCGGGTTGACTGGTTTGGTGAGAATTCCTCCAACATAGACAACATGAGGGAGAGTAGGTCTAGGAAATTCCAGGGCAACATCAGTACAAAGCAGCCAAAGAGAGGATCCTTGTATCATTTCATACATTGATCTAGCTGGCAAAATATTGTATTTCCTCATTATTCTGTCATATTTTGGTAGGACGATAAAATTTATCCCAAATCGAGAGACTAAATAAACAATTGTATTTTTAATTCTTTCGAACAAGTCCATACGATCTGTGAGAAGTGAGTTAAATTCTGGAACATATGATAAAGGTGCAGGGGCACCAACCTCAACTGGGAACCAAAGTCCTGTAGAAAACACAACATATTTAATATCCAAAATATTGGCTATGACAAGACCACACATTTCATTCGGATCAACAATCACCATGTCATAGTTTTCTTTCTTTAAATGCTGTATCAGCTCCTTGTTTCCCACCATAATGTCACAATTGCTGGAATAATGATCAAGAATATCAAACATTTCTAAAGCTGTGAACCTTCCTGAAAATATATTCTTCATTTTTGACTGAAGGAATTCATCAGATGTGGTGCTATTAAAAATCCCGGGATAGCGCTGAATTTTGTAGTGACTTGATGGTGGTATTTCCCTTCCTTCTGAAACCAGGAAGACAGTTTCATGGCCTTTTTCATGAAGAGCTGTGGCCACTGTCTTGAATATATATAAGTGGCTTTCAAACATTATTGGCGGGACGATGATCATTTTGGCAGCCTCTGTTATTGCAAGGGTGAACCACAAGAGTAGAGTTACAGATGCAGTAGGCTTCATGGCTGTTGTCAAGAAAAGAGATAACGTCAGCACAGTAATTATTTACACTTATAATTGGTTTATCGTCTATATAGATAGAAGGAAATCATTGTACTAGGGTACAGTTCAGTCTATTCCTAGCTGTAGGACAACTGACCTAAATCATTCATGGTATAGTGTATATTACATGTCATCTGGGTGTAATTATTTGACAAATTGTAAAACAAACACTTATAAAATTTTAATTGAGTGATATAGAAGAAACCAAAAATATACAATTACACAACAAATGGTTTCTCTTCGTTTTTTTTTTATGATGAAAACTTGTCTAAGGCCCCTTTCACATCAGCGTTTTTATGATGTTTGCAGCCGATCCGTCAGATGGCGCCGCATCTGCCGGATCAGCTGTCTAAAGGCCGACTTGCGGCCCTGAACCGGCAAGCCCCATGCATTGTCTATGGAGGTTGGAGTCGGCAAGTGCGGTTCTGCCAGATCCGGCACTGGCGAAGGTGAAAAAAAACTGCTGCTTGCAACTTTTCACCGAAACCGGCGCAACCGCACTTGCTGCACCTGACCACAAGCCCCATAGACAATGCATGGGGCTTGCTGCATTAGCGCCCCAAGAGCGGCCGTTAGGCGGCAGATGCCACAGATGAGGAAAATCTGCTGGATCTGCTGCACATTAGCAAAAACGCTGATGTGAAAGGCCCCTAAAACAGAATTTAAAAATGAGCTCAAATAAATAAGAACGTTTGCAAGTTGGTACATTTCCAATTAGGGCTTCGTATTTTGTTAAGTATTGCTCAACACTCTGGCCTTGCTTCTAGATATCTAGCCAAGACCTACTTTTTATAATTTTAACACTCTGGACTTGTATTTGTCAATGACTGAAAAGTTATGACCGACAACAAGAGATAGGCTGATTGATGTACAAGAGATTGAATTTGAGGTGTACTTACTAAAATTTTAGTTTCCATGATAATTTGAACAGTCTCATGGTACCTTTACACGCCGCTACCAAAAGGTACACACCGGCAGGTGTCGGAGACAATTGCACCTTTTACCTTCAAAACACCGTGAAGTGGCGGCGTGTAATTCAGGTTGTACCTTCCTGTCTCTTTGGATACCTGTCTTTCAGCAGTCCTGAAAAACAAGCAGGTATAACCCCTATGGTGGCGGCGTGTAATCGGGGCACAGGCACGGTATTTGAGTTACCTGGGGCCTGCTTGAGCGTCATGTATACCACGCCCCATCAGCTATCATTGGTGGGGACTACTGTGTACCCATTGGCTGTCCCTGCACAGGGCGGCATATTTAACGAGCTGACCAGTCACAATACACATTTTCTATAGCGTCATGTATTAGGCAGCCTCCCTGCGCTGGCTGGCCAATCATGATGTTATTGCATTGTCCAATCACCGTACGAGCATCGCGTAATACACTACTCTGTCACGCCTATGTACTTACGGCGCATAAAATGTACGGCCAGATTCCCTTGTGATAGCGGCGTGTAAATAAGGGAAGATGCTCCACAGAAGGTAACCTGCGGCACCAGTCGGCACTTCCGGGGAACGAAAATACCTTCTGTGGAGCACCTTGTGGCGGCGTGTATTTGCGGCATCAGGTACCGTTAGCAACCGTTGAAAACACGCGCGTGCACGTGCGGTGCCTGTTGCTACCCGCAGTGGCGGCGTGTAATGGTACCATCAAGGATAAATATATATATTATATATGTATATATACACAACATCCATGTCGCCATTTCACATATGGCCAAAGACTCAATGAGCTGCTAACAGCGTAAGATACAGCCTCATAACCTCTCCCATAATACCCTGCCGCATTCAGATCACATGGTGTCACTCAGCCATTCAGTGGGTGCTATCCCAATAAGCACAAAAGAAAGGGGCTGACCAATGAACACCAATTTATACTTGTACTGTGTAGGGATAGGAGCGGAGAGCACACAGCATAGAGATAAAGGTCTAATGCAACAGAGCATGGGCGCACCCGGATCAAAACTAGAGTGGGGGCAAGCCATGCCCCTTCAGAACATCATATCTAGCCCGATGCACTGGGGGGAAGATCATGTGTTCAGCCAGGCTCTTCTGGGAATATGCCCTTATCGTGGTATATATGTCCCCCATCTTGGTACATATGATCCTTCATTATAGTATAATGCAGCCTCATATCCCTCCATCTAGTATAATACAGCCTCACAGCCCTCCATATAGTATAATGCATACTCATAGCCCTCCATATAGTATAATGCAAACTCATAGCACTCAATATAGTATAATGCAGCCTCACAGTCCTCCATATAGTATAATGCAGCCTCACAGCCATCCATATAATATAATGCAGTGTCACAGCCCTCTAAATAGTATAATGCAGTTTCACAGACCTCCATCTAGTGTAATGCAGCATCACAGCCATCCATATAGTATAATGCAGTATCACAGCCCTCCATAAAGTATAATGCAGCATCACAGCCCTCCATACAGTGTAATGCAGCCTCATAACCATCTATATAGTATAATGCAGCCTCACAGCCATCGATATAATATAATGCATCCTCACAGCTCTCTACATAGTATAATGCAGTGTCACAGCCCTCCATATAGTATAATGCAGTGTCACAGCCCTCCATATAATATAATGCAGCATCACAGCCGTACATATAGTATAATGCAGCATCATAACCCTGCATCTAGTATAATGCAGCATCACAGCTCTTTTTATAGTATAATGCCACCTTATAGCCCTCTATTTGGTATAATGCCACCTCATAGACCTCCATAAAGTATAATGGAGCATCACAGCCCTCAATATAATATAATATAGCCTCACAGCCCTCGATATAGCATAATGCAGCTTTAGAGCCCTCCAAATTATATAATGCAGCCTCACAGCCGTCCATATAGTATAATGCAGGCTCTAGCCATCCATATAACATAATACAGCCTCATAGCCCTTCATATAGCATAATGCAGCCTCAAAGTCCTCCCTATAGCATAATACAGCCCTGCAGATACCATACATTCTCCCCACACAGATACACTGCCCCCTGTTCAACCCCCCACAAAATACTGCCCCCTGTAAAACCCCCCACACACACATACTGCCCCTGTACACCCCCCATACACACACATGCTGCGCCCTGTACATACCCCACACACATACTGCCCCATACACCCCCAACACATGGACATATACTGCCCCCTGTACAACCTCCCCCACACACATACTGCCCCCTGTACACCCCTCACCAAACACACATATACTGCCCCCTGTACACCCCCCCACCCACACTGCCCCTGTACACCCCCCCACACACACATACTGCCCCCTGTACAGCCCACACACATATAATGCCCCCTGTACACCCCACACTCACACACATACTGCCCCCTATACACCCCCCCACACACACTGCCCTCTCTACACACCCACCTCACACACACACATACTACCCCCTGTACCCCCCACCATACACTATACAGCCTCCTGTAAACCCCCTCACAGACACATACTGCCCCCTGTATATCCCACACACACAAATACTGCCCCCACACACATATAATGCCCCCTGTACACCCCCCACACACACATACTGCCCCCTGTAAATCCCCCACACACACATACTGCCCTCTCTACACCCCCACCACAAACACACATACAGCTCCCTGTAAAACCCCTTACACACACTGAAAAAATATCTTAGGCTAGGCTCAAACCTGCGTCTGCCCCTAGCCTGGCAGATGTGCTACAAAGGCTAGGGTCACATTAGGAAGGCAAATTGCGGTTACTTCAACAAGATCTGGATGCGGTAACCGCAAGTGCCTTAAGACACATTTTTAAAAAAAAATATGTGTCTTCATCTCCGCATGTGGTAACAATCTGGTTACCGTATGCTTTGTTCAACCCTGCTGCCACATAATAATAGATGTGGGCAACATGTCTCTAGGGGGTGCCCACCCTCCGCAGAGACATGCTGTCCACACAGGTGGGCATGCGATGGGTTAATATGTGGAATTAAAGTCTTGCCGGCTATTGTCGGCATTTACAATTTTATGAATGAAATCGGCGTCTCCTCACTGTGGAAGAGATACAGTACGTAATCTTCGTACTGTATCTGCCGCTATCCATGGTCCTGAAAGCTTTAACATTAGGTCTATGGCGGTGCGCTGCCCATAGATCTAATTTAAATGCCTACAGGACCCTGGACAGCGGCACATACTATACGTACATTAGGTATAGTATGTGCGCAGCTGACAGGGGAGCCGCGGATTCACTGATAAAATTCTACAGAGCCGACAATAGCCGGCTTACTGTACATGATGTATTAACCCATGACATGCCGTCCTGAGTGGGCAGCATGTCTCTAGGGGGGGTGGGCACCCCTTAGAGACATGTTGCCCACAAATATTATTAATATTGCATCCTTTATTAAACTGTTAACACTTTGTTCATCACTGCTGCCGCAGGGATGAACAAAGTCCACAGTAACCGCATTGCTCAGGATTACACATCCTCAGCAATGCGGTTACCGCATTGCAGGTCAGAGAACCGCTCCGAAAACTGCAGCCTGCATGATTTTTCACACAGGCTGCAGATCCGGAGCCGGTAACCGGATTGCTTGTAAAGCAATCCGGTTACCATAATGCGCACCTATGGGAAATGGTTCCTGCTCCGGTTTTGAGCTGTTTGAAAGCTCAAAACCGGATCAGGTTTTCAAAAAGAAAAAACAAGTGTGACCCTAGCCTTAGTGGGAAACACCCTAACCTTCATACACAAGCTACACTTTAATGTGTGGAAGCTTGCAGATCTCTTAGGCTTGGTTCACATCACGATTTCAAGGCATCCGAGTGTATCCGTTTCAAAACGGATACACTCGGATCCCATGTGTTCCTATGGGGCTCGAATCGGATGTGCACCTTTTGCCATCCGATTTTGGCACCAACCGAATGCAGGCTGCTGCGTTTTTGTGTCCGAGAATGAAATCAGACAGCCTCAGATCAGAGCTGATCTGAGCCCCGATAGTATAGGAGCCTATGGACATTGGATCCGAGTTGAACTCGGATCCGATGTCAGCTCTGTGCTAATGTACTGAGCATGCCCAGAGGCAGTGCTCAGTACATAATTAACCCTATCTGTCCCTGTCACTCCCTGTCTGTCCCTATCTGTCCCTTTTCTATCTCTGCTCTCCCTCTCTTCTATCCTCCCCCCTGTCCTCCCCCCTCCGGAATGTGTAAATAAATTTTAAAAAAATCCTCCCAGAGGATACTTTACCTTCCGGTGACTGCAGGGCTGTGACAGTGTCTTCTGCTTCATTTATATACAACTGTTTGAGACATCACATGTTGGAGAGCTGAAACATCAGTTCCGGTAAAAAACGCCCCTTTCCATTACAAAAATGTACTCTACATTGTAGCAGAACAAACATCAATTAAAATCATACAAATTGGTACAAGCTTATAAAATTCTTATCACTAGAACATCATGATATTCATCAAAAAATAAAATGACAGAAAGAACTATAAAGAAGTAAGAATTAAACCAGCCTAGATTTAAACCAAGATCTCTCAAACTTCAATAACATAAATCCATTGAGTTACCACTACACTATCACTCCTCCCAAACTTTTCTGTTGTTTTAACCATTTAAATGAATCATATCCCAAGAGAATTTTTATATAAATCCATCAGTGGATTCAAACTCACCCATCCAAGGACTTCATATTACAAGTTCAGGATATCACCACCATGCCATCTCTCGCTTTCTTGTTTTCCATGATTTATCTAATGCTAACACATTTCATTACTGGATCCTTTGAAAAAGAAACAAATAAGCAGGGATTTTCAACAATAAGAGCTAAAATTGAAACAGATCAAGCCCTTATTTTGTTTCTAATATTTAACTACTTGTCTGAAAAAATGTTTCACTTAAAATTTTACATAAAACTATCACAGGTTCAAACTCACCCATCATAGGACTAATTTTTATAAGTCCATTGTGTTACCACCATACCGTCTCCAATCCCATTTTTTTTCTTATAATTTTATCTACCTAAGGGCACTTTCACATCTGCGTTTATTTGAAATCGCGGCAGATGCGGTGAAAAAACCGCATCTGCCGCGATTGCCGCATAACCGCAGCACTTGCGGTGCGGTTGCGGTAATCCCCATAGAAAGTATAGGGGAACTTGCGGCAGGTGCGGCAAGTGCGGTTTTGCACTTGCGGCAGGTGCGGCCGCGAAAAAAAACCGCAGGCAGCCGCGTTTTTTTTCGCGGCCGCACCTGCCGCAAGTGCAAAACCGCACTTGCCGCACCTGCCGCAAGTCCCCCTATACTTTCTATGGGGATTACCGCAACCGCGCCGCAAGTGCAGCGGTTATGCGGCAATCGCGGCAGATGCGTTTTTTTCACCGCATCTGCCGCGATTTCAAATAAACGCAGATGTGAAAGGGCCCTAACTGGGACATTTCTTTACTGAATCAGTTGTAAAAAGAAACACTGGGTGAGGATTTTTATCAATGAAAAGTTACAACCAATTAAAACAGGTCAGACACTTAATTCAGTCCATTTGGACTAAGGCTGGCTTCACACTGCATGATGGATCCAACCCGAGGCTGTCCGTGTAAACCGGACAGCCCCGGACCAGTTTTTGGTCCCATGGCAGCCTATGGGGCCGGATACAAGCCGGATGGCAGCTCACTGCCATCCGGTTTCTATCTGTCCGGGACAATCCGGGAGAATTCAGTATTCTCCCACGGACACAAAAACACTGCTTGCAGCATTTTGGTGTCCGAGAGGAGAATATCTCCTCTAATTGGCAATTCCCAGATTGTCCCGGATTCGCCCGGATCCAGGGCAATCCAGCGCTGCTTAACATGGGAGCCTATGGGGCCGGATTGCCCTGGCCCGGGACAATCCGGGAACCGGACCCCTGCGGCTGCACACTGCAGTTGTTTCAGGATCACGGCTAGCTCCCTGCCAGCCATGGTCCTGATTCATCAGTGGCGGCAGCTGCATGTGGGTGCACACCGGACCGGAGGGCATATTAGCCCTCCGGTTCTGTGTGCTGATCCGATCCGGGGCTGTCAGGTTCACCCTGACAGCCTTGGATCAGATCTGACCCGCAATGTGAAGCCAGCCTTAGTGTGTCTAATTTGTAGATCCAAAAGTCTTCCTTTTTCCCAAGTGCTGTTATTCTATTTGGAATATCTATAGGGACAAGGTCAATAGGCGTAATTTTAAGGGTGACATTTGTTGTATGAGCCATAGCACAATGTCTAGATAGTCCGTGTTTAAAGTAGCCGTTCCTGATGTTATATCTGTGTGAGTTTAATCTCAGATGTAGGGGCTGTGAGGTCCTTCCTACATATTGTTTCCCACATATACAATCAATTACGTATGGTAATTAATAAAACTAGATGTATAATCCAATCTATGAGTTATTTGGAATGTTTCTGATTCATCACTAAATTAATTGAAGTTTCAAACATTTTGCTGGCACAATGTTAGAAACTTTATTTTAATGATGAATCAAACATTCCAAATAACTCATAAATTGGATTGTACATCTAGTTTTGTTATTTACAGGGGTGGACTGGCCCAGGTGGGTTAGTATTTCCCTCATTTAGGGCCATCCCCCTGCCGAAATGGGCCGCCTGGCTTCACTTTGCACCGGACGGCCGGGTGAGTGAGCAGAAAACAAACCCCCCCCCTTGGCTCCTCCAGATGTCCGATAGCAGCCCCCTCCCCCCCAGTTTCTCCGAAACTCCGATAGCACCCCCCTTACCCCCGCTCCTCACCTAGGGATGGCAGGAAAAATATGCCTCCCTGAATAAAAAGCACCAGCCCCTGGTTATTTACGTAATTGATTGTAAATGTGGGAAACAATATGTAGGAGGACCTCACAGCCCCTACATCTGATATTGAACTCACACAGATATAACATCAGGAACAGCTACCTAAAACACAGACTATCTAGACATTGTGCTATGGCTCATACAACAAACGTCACCTTTTACGCCTATTGACCATGTCCCTATAGATATCCCAAAGAGAATAACAGCCCTTGGGGAAAAGGAAGTCTTTTGGATCTACAAATTAGACACACTAAGTCCAAATGGACTGAATGAAGTGTCTGACCTGTTTTAATTGTAACTTTTCATTGATAAAAATCCTCGCCCAATGTTTCTTTTTACAAATGATTCAGTAAAGAAATGTGTTAGTTAGGCAGATAAAATTATAAGAGAAAAACATGAGTGGAGATGGTATGGTGGTAATATAATGGACTTATAAAATTTAGTCCTATGATGGGAGAATTTGAATCTGTGATAGTTTTATGTAAAATTTTAAGTGAAACATTTTTTGAGTCAAGTGGTTAAATAATAGAAACAAAATAAGGGCTTGATCTGTTTAAATTTTAGTTCTTACAGATGAAAATCCCTGCTTAATTGTTTCTTTTTCAAAGGACTTATAACATGAAGTCCTTGGATGGGTGAGTTCGAATCCGCTGATGGTTTTATATACACATTCAGGTGGGATTTGCTTGATTTAAATGGTTAAAACAACATAAGAGTTTGGGAGGAGTGATAGTGTAGTGGTAACTTGATAGGAAGCAAAAAAAAGTTTCCAGGGCACTATGCGGTGTCAACTGTCATGTTCCGGGATATCATCCCTTGGAGACGGGTTCCCCTCCGGCAGTGCACATCCAAAGCACCAGAACGTTATACAGCAATTGAAGAAAAAGGCAGCACTCACTGGTTTGTGCAGGGTGGTCTTTTAATCCAGGTTTTCAAGGATAGACAGGGTGCAGGGAGGTGACCACCGTCCCTCCGTGGTCACCTCCCTGCACCCTGTCTATCCTTGAAAACCTGGATTAAAACACCACCCTGCACAAACCGGTGAGTGTTGCCTTTTTCTTCAATTGCTGATAGATTTATGATATTGAAGTTTGAGAGATCTTGGTTCGAATCTAGGCTAGTTTAACTCTTAGTACTTTCTGTCATTTTATTTTTTGATGAATATCATGATGTTCTAGTGATAAGAATTTTATAAGCTTGTACCAATTTGTATGATTTTAATTGATGTTTGTTCTGCTACAATGTAGAGTACATTTTTGTAATGGAAAGGGGCGTTTTTACCGGAACTGACTTTTCGGCTCTCTAAAATGTGATGTCACAAACAGTTGTATATAAATTAAGTTGTGATTAATGACCTGTAATATAAGCCCTGATGAAGTAGTCAGTTGACCACAAAACGCGTTGGCAAATCCTGTGTGGTGTGTGTTGTGGTGTGAAATAACCGTTATCTATTCCCCTTGGTCAGCGCGGAGTATATCCTGAATAACCTACAAACTCGTCCCTTTCTTCCCCCTACAGGATCTGCAGCGACCAGGCTTATCAACTAGTTGTGGGTTTACACAACTAAAGGAGGTAAGTGGATCCTTGAAAAACCTTCTTGGTCTCCCCCAAACTACTTTATGTGCGCTCCCCTCTCCCCCTTTTTGTAATCTCCAAACTCTGGAACTAACCTACTAAACCTACAGCCCTACAGCTATATAGTAAAATAGACCAATTTTACCGCACAGCCAAAATCACGGCTTCTGTCAATCAATCTTCCAAATTTTTAGGAAGACCAGGCACTAGTGGATCCAAATCCATACAGCCCTAAATACACCTCAATAATGGCTAGCTAAAAATGGATGTGAAATCATATCTGGGAACATCCTTCACCCCCTCCCCCACCTCCCCCTCACCAACTATACTGCTCTCTTTTCTACCCCTATCATTTCCTTCACTCTTTCTTTTCTCCTATTCTTAATAGCAAAGTTTTCTACCCACATGCTACCAACAACATAAAGGACTCTACTTGAGAGGCCTTGGTAGAAACAAGAAAAGGAACCTGGGCCCCGGGTTCTTCAGGCTAAGGGAACACTGACTTTCCTTAACTCAGGGGTATCCTTGATGGTAGAGAGGCCTGAGTCTCCGACCTGTTCCTCTGCTCTGTCCAGCCGTGAACTGAACCTCCATCCCCCACCCCAGGAGGAGAAACATAATGGAAGACACAGATATAGACAGACCGGGGTAAAGCAAACAGCACCACACAGGAAACAAAAGGAAGATACAATATGTGTGGAGCATGAACTCAAATACAAATTGGGAAGGAAAAAACAACAAGGTATACTTCACCAGAAACCAAGCAAAGATTAGAGTTTCTACAGCAACATCAACACAGGACCGGTATGCAACAGGCAAGGCAATGCTATAGTCGGCATCAAAGAATGTTCTGAGCCATACTTAAAGGGAGAAGGCGTTCCAGCTTCCACAACCTTCAATTGACACTAATCAAAAAGTTAACTCTGGCAAAGCTGAACAACAGGTAATTAACCACCGCCACTGTCCTAACTCAGGCAGAGCAACAAAGAGGTCTAAGGCTGGTTTCACACTGCGGTTAGTTCAGCTCAGGTCAGGTCAGGTCAGGTTTTGTGTTTCAAAACCAGGAGTGACTCCAAAACCTAGAACAGGTGTCAAACTTTCAATTATACTTTTTCTCTGCAAGTTCCTTTCCTGGTTTTGAAACACAAAACCTGACCTGACCTGACCTGACCTGATCTGACCGCAGCGTGAAACCAGCCTAAGGCTGCACATCAGACTCCGCAGTGTAAACAGAGTCTGAAGCTGGTATGACAGGTAAGCAGAGGTTGTCAACCATATAGGGCTCTATGTCCTACATTACTGGGGAAAGTGCAATTTGAAAAAAAAAATATATAAAACTCTATGCAGCATAATAATAGAGTGTATGTAGGCAAACAGGACAGCAGTGTCAGTGAGTCGATTTGATGAGTCACTAAGGCCACGTGCACACGCTGAATATTTGATGAGTTTTTTACCTCAGGATTTGTAGACAAAACCAGGACTGGACAATTAGAGGAAAAGTCTAATAGAAATACCTGCACCACTTCTGTATTTAATCATCCACTCCTGGTTTTGTCTACAATTCCTGAAGTAAAAAACTCATCAAATACTGAACGTGTGCACATGGCCTTAGTCCCCACTAGTGATAAGTGAATAGTAAACTATTCAGGTTTGAATTATTCTAAGGGTATGCGCACATTGGACGGTTCTGCATCATTGCAGACCGTCAGAAAACCGGTGTAGAATTTCAAAAACTGAGATTCCTGACCTCAGCAGTGTCCATTGTTTTTTTATCGTTTTTTTAGCGTTTTTTGAGCGGTTTTATAGCGTTTTATACAGCGTTTTGTCGGCGGTTTTCTGGCGGTTTTTCTTGGCGTTTTTAAGACTGTTTTTTTGTGCACTTGTAAGCTAGAACCGCTGGAAAAAACCTCAAAAGAAGTCACATGCTCTATCTTTGAAAACCGTGGAAAACCGGTGAAGAAAGTGGAAAGGAGAAAAAAAAAATGTTCTAATGTACACAGCGTTTTCTGAAATCCATTGACTAGCATGTTAATCCAACCGGTGGTTAGGATTAACATAAATTAACATAAAACTCAGCGGAAAACGCTAAAAAACAGCCCACAAAACTTCCAATGTGCACATACCCTAAGGCTGCCTTCAGATTTGCAGATGCCTCCGCAGCGTTCTGCGGAGGCATCTGCAAGCATCTGCATGCAGACCACAGCCCCTATCTTTATAATGGAGCGCACGGCGGTCTGCAGATGCTTGCAGACCGCCGTGCTCTCCCATTGACCGCCACGAGTGATCTGTGCGCAGGCGGATGCCTGCGCACAAATCACACAGTCTCGTCCGCACCAGGGACGCGACATGTTGCGTCCCTGGTGAGGGCGAGAGTGTGTGATTTGTGCGCAGGCGTACGCCTGCGCACAGATCACTCTTAGCGGGCAATGGGAGCGCACGGCGGTCTGCAAGCATCTGCAGACCGCCGTGCGCTCCATTATAAAGATAGGGGCTGCGGTCTGCATGCAGATGCTTGCAGATGCCTCCGCAGAACGCTGCAAATCTGAAGGCAGCCTAAGTGAATACTTTTTACTATTCGAGTATTCATCTCGAATACGGACCTAATGCAAGTAAACTCAGATAGCTTTCAGGGGAATCTTCCAAATAGTAAAATGTAATTGGTTATAATAATCCGAACCTGAATATTGCACTTATCACCACTTGAGAGCAAATGCTATTTTAGTAAAAAAACAAAGCAACTTAGTAGATATGGATGACAATACGACCCTTAAGGCCGGGTTACACCTAACAATGACCCAGCGATCCGACCAATGATGTGGATTGCTGGGAAATCAATAGCTGATCGCTGGTGAGCTGTCACACAGGCAGACTCACCAGCAATCAGGACCAGCGAGAACGAGCGACCAGCGAGCGCACTGCTGCACTTAGCTACACACTGTTTACCATGGTTACCATCTCCCAGCACTTGCTGTGCGCACTGGGAGATCATTCCTTGTTGATCTCCTGCTGTCCACACGCAGCCCAGTTGGAGACCAACGATAAATTTATGATCCAAGTCATTTACCAACGATCAACGAACTTATCGTTGGTCGTTGGAAAATGTCACGTCACAACGATGTTGTTACGACGTCGCTGAAATGTCACCAAACCGGTGACGTTGCAAAAGATATTGTTAACGATATTGTAGTGTGTGACAGGGCCTTTAGACTAAGGCCGGAGACACACTATGCAAGATGCATGTGAGATATTCGAATGATCCTTGCTTGACTCACACGAAACGGTGACAGACTCTCTGGACTGAGTGTGGTTTATAAGGAGCTGACGCATCCTGTCCAGAGAGATGGTGGCTGTTCTGGGTGAGTCATGAGAGACTCATGTGAGCATCTTGCATGCATGTCGCATAGTGTGTCTCTGGCCTAAGAATGATTGTGCACCCTTGTTTTAGAGGCTATAGCCTTAAAGGGAACCTGTCACCTGGATCTAAGCCCCTACACTAACACTACCTGTCCCTGCACCTTCCTAGCTGCTCCCTATCTATCCCTCTCTGAGCTAAATCCGCCCTATAAAACAGCAGAAAAATAACTTACAGAAGTCCCTGAGGCTGGGGACTGAAAAGGCAGGCCCAGGCTCCCTTCTGCCCGTCCTCGATGCAGCAGCACACGCCCCGCTAGGGGGCGTTATTCTTTCTTCATCGCCACCTCCTCCATTTGGAATCTCCCACCCACTTTACACTGTAAGGTAGCGATTAGGATCGGCACAACAGAAGGCAGTGACTCAGGTATTTACTCACACAGCACACAGTTTAATGGCACAGTTCAGGTATTCACAGACCTCCAGGTTCCAGGGCGCAGCCGAGTACAACCTCATATAATCCCAACAGCTGATATAGAAGCTCTGTACCTTCCCCCGGGTAGGCTGTGTTAGGTCAGCACACAACCTTTCTCTCCTCACCATCTGCTCATTAGCCTCATGAACAACCACTCAGTGAGCTCACAGGCTGTGCTAAATCTTCACACAGCTCTCTACACAGCAGCGAGCTGCTGTCCTGACACACTCCACTTCCTCCCCACAGCCCAGGGCAGCTCATATAATCTCCTATTCACCCGCACACCTGGGCATCAGTGCTTTCAATCAGCACTCAGCTCCAGTAGCAGCTAACCCTGTGTGTGCTGCTACCGAGCAGAAGATACAATCTCCCATATGCTGTGTCCCTGTCAGGGTACACATCGAGGTCGCATCACCACAACATGATAGGTGTAAAGCAGCGGGAGATTCCAAATTGAGGAGGCGACGATGAAGAAAGAATAATGCCGCCCAGCGGGGCGTGTGCTGCTGCATCGAGGAGGGGTAGAATGGAGCCTGGGGCCGCCTAACATGGAAGTCTATGGGGCGTCAAATCGCGCCGGACCCGACAGAGAATATGTCAGGTTCCCGGACAGTGGGTGCTGAAACAACCCCCCCCCCTTGGGCTCCTCCAGATGCCAAGACCCCCTCCCCCAGTTTCCCGAAACTCCGATAGCACCCCCCTTACCCCCGCTCCTCACCTAGGGTTGGCAGGGAAAAATATGCCTCCCTGAATAAAAAGCCCACCCTGCCCTGTTATTTACGTAATTGATTGTATATGTGGGAAACAATATGTAGGAGGCCCTCACGGGCCTACATCTGATATTGAACTCACACAGATATAACATCAGGAACAGCTACCAAAAACACAGACTATCTAGACATTGTGCTATGGCTCATACAACAAATGCCCACTTTTACCCCTATTGACCATGTCCCGATAGATATCCCAAATAGAATAACACCCCTTGGGGAAAGGAAGTCTTTGGATAAACAAATTAGACACACTATCCAAATGGCTGAATGAAGGTTTTCTGACCTGTTTTAATTGATTGAATTAACTTTTCTTTTGATAAAAATCCTCGCCCAATGTTTTTTTTTACAAATGATTCAGTAAAGAAATGTGTTAGTTAGCAGATAAATTATAAGAGAAAAACATGAGTGGAGTGGTATGGTGGTAATACAATGGACTTATAAAATTTAGTCCTATGATGGAGAATTTGAATCTGTATAGTTTTTGTTAAATTTTAAGGGGAAACATTTTTTGAGTCAAGTGGTTAATAATAGAAAAAAAAAGGGCTTGATCTTTTAAATTTTAGTTCTTACTGATGAAAAATCCCTGCTTAATTGTTTCTTTTTCAAAGGACTTATAACATGAAGCCCTTGTATGGGTAAAGTTCAATCACTGATGGTTTTATAAAACATTCAGGTGGGATTTGCTTGATTTAAATGGTTAAAACAAGAGTTTGGGAGGAGTGATAGTGTAGTGGTAACTTGATAGATTTAGGAAGCAAAAAAAAAAAGTTTCCAGGGCACTATGCGGTGTCAACTGTCATGTTCCGGGATATCATCCCTTGGAGACAGGTTCCCTCCGCAGTGCACATCCAAAGCACCAGAACGTTATACAGCAATTGAAGAAAAAGGCAGCACTCACTGGTTTGTGCAGGGTGGTATTTTAATCCAGGTTTTCAAGGATAGACAGGGTGCAGGGAGGTGACCACCGTCCCTCCGTGGTCACCTCCCTGCACCCTGTCTATCCTTGAAAACCTGGATTAAAACACCACCCTGCACAAACCGGTGAGTGCTGCCTTTTTCTTCAATTGCTGATAGATTTATGATATTGAAGTTTGAGAGATCTTGGTTCGAATCTAGGCTAGCTTAACTCTTAGTACTTTCTGTCATTTTATTTTTTGATGAATATCATGATGTTCTAGTGATAAGAATTTTATAAGCTTGTACCAATTTGTATGATTTTAATTGATGTTTGTTCTGCTACAATGTAGAGTACATTTTTGTAATGGAAAGGGGCGTTTTTACCGGAACTGACTTTTCGGCTCTCTAAATGTGATGTCACAAACAGTTGTATATAAATTAAGTTGTGATTAGTGACCTGTAATATAAGCCCTGATGAAGTAGTCAGTTGACCACAAAAACGCGTTGGCAAATCCTGGTGTGTGTGTTGTGGTGTGAAATAACCGTTATCTATTCCCCTTGTCAGCGCGGAGTATATCCGATAACCTACAAACTCGTCCCTTCTTCCCCCTACAGGATCTGCAGCGACCAGGTTATCAACTAGTTGTGGGTTTACACAACTAAAGGAGGTAAGTGGATCCTTGAAAAACCTCTTGGTCTCCCCAGTAACTACTTTATGTGCACTCCCCTCTCCCCCTTTATGTAATCTCCAAACTTGGAAACTAACCTACTAAACCTACAGCCCTACAGCTATATAGTAAAATAGACCAATTTTACGCACAGCCAAAATCACGGCTTCTGTCAATCAAATCTTCCAAATTTTTTAGGGAGACCAGCCACTGTGGATCCAATTCCATTACCAGCCCTAAATACACCTCAATATGGCTAGCTAAAAAATGGATGTGAAATCATATCTGGGAACTCCTTCACCCCTCCCCCACCTCCACCCCTCACCAACTATACTGCTCTCTTTTCTACCCTATCATTTCCTTCACTCTTTCTTTTCTCCTATTCTTAATAGCAAAGTTTTCTACCCACTGCCAAAACAACATAAAGGACTCTACTTAGAGAGTAAGCATGCGTGTATTCAACAATTAAACTTAGACTGAATGTTATCTCAAGTCACTCCATTGTTTTCCATAGAAATGGGTATTAATGCATACCATCAATGAAAAATGATTTCATTTTACACACTATAACATGTACTGTATGTTATTGATTAGTATGTCTTGTTTGTACTTTTAATAAACAAAACATTGAAAGAAGAAACATATAAAAACCATATTACTTTGGGAGTATCTACCCCTCTTGTCTTTTTTGCTCATGCATTGATTTTAATGACATGAAATAAAGATTTTTTATGTACATTGATGTCATGCTGGACTATCTTGAATTCGGAGTACATGCTTGCTGGTGCATTTTTCCTTGCACCATCCTGGATACCTGCACCTTCATTTTTCTTCTTCTGCTTTAAGGGTATTTACAACTCAACTTGCTTTGTTTTTATATAAAACAAAAGAAAAACTGTTCTATATTAGATCATTGATTATGTAACAACTACTAAATGTTTACAACATGGGCCAAGATGTCACAGGGAGCCTTGGTAGAAACAAGAAAAGGAACTGGGCCCCTGGTTCTTCAGACTAAGGCAGGGGTGGGGAACTCCAGTCCTCGAGGGCCGCAAACAGTGCAGGTTTTCAGGATTTCCTTAGCATTGCACAGGTGATAACATAATCACTTGCACTGGTGATGATTCCAATCCCTGTGCAATACTAAGGAAATCGTGAAAACCTGAACTGTTTGCAGCCCTCGAGGACTGGAGTTCCCCACCCTGGACTAAGGGAACACTGACTTTCCTTAACTCAGTGGTATCCTTGATGGTAGAGAGGCCTGAGTCTCCGACCTGTTCCTCTGTCCTGTCCAGCCGTGAACTGAACCTCCATCCCCCACACCAGGAGGAGAAACATAATGGAAGACACAGATATAGACAGACAGGGGTTAAAGCAAACAGCACCACACAGCAAACAAAAGGAAGATACAATATGTGTGGAGCATGAACTCAAATACAAATAGGGAATGAAAAAACAACAAGGTATACTTCACCAGAAACCAAGCAAAGATTAGAGTTTCTACAGCAACATCAACACAGGACCAGTATTCAACAGGCAAGGCAATGCTATAGTCGGCATAAAAGAATGTTCTGAGCCATACTTAAAGGGAGAAGGCGTTCCAGCATCCACAACCTTCAATTGACACTAATCAAAATGTTAAACTCTTGCACAGCTGAACAACAGGTAATTAACCACCGCCACTGTCCTAACTCAGGCAGAGCAACAAAGAGGTCTAAGGCTGGTTTCACACTGCGGTCAGATCAGGTCAGGTCAGGTTTTGTGTTTCAAAACCAGGAGTGACTCCAAAACTAGAACAGGTGTCAAACTTTCAATTATAGTTTGTCTCTGCAAGTTCCTTTCCTGGTTTTGAAACACAAAACCTGACCTGACCTGATCTGACTGCAGCGTGAAACCAGCCTAAGGCTGCACATCAGACTCCGCAGTGTAAACAGAGTTGAAGCTGGTATGACAGGTAAGCAGAGGTTGTCAACCATATAGGGCTCTATGTCCTACTTTACTGGGGAAAAAGCAATTTGAAAAAAAAAATATATAAAACTGTATGCAGCATAATAATAGAGTGTGTGGTAGGCAAACAGGACAGCAGTGTCAGTGAGTCGATTTGATGAGTCACTAAGGCCACGTGCACACATTGAGTATTTGATGAGTTTTTTACCTCAGGATTTGTAGACAAAACCAGGACTGGACAATTAGAGGAAAAGTCTAATAGAAACACCTGCCCCACTTCTGTATTTAATTATCCACTCCTGGTTTTGCCTACAAATTCTGAGGTAAAAAACTCATCAAATACTGAATGTGTGCACATGGCCTTAGTCCCCACTAGTGATAAGTGAATAGTAAACTATTCAGGTTTGAATTATTCTAAGGCTGCCTTCAGATTTGCAGATGCCTCCGCAGCGTTCTGCGGAGGCATCTGCAAGCATCTGCATGCAGACCGCAGCCCTATCTTTATAATGGAGCGCACAGGCTGTCTGCAGATGCTTGCAGACCGCCGTGCGCTCCCATTGACCTCCATGAGTGATCTGTGCGCAGGGGATGCCTGCGCACAAATCACACAGTCTCGTCCGCACCAGGGACGCGACATGTTGCGTCCCTGGTGTGGGCGAGAGTGTGTGATCACTCATGGCGGGCAATGGGAGCTCACGGCGGTCTGCAAGCATCTGCAGACCGCGTGCGCTCCATTATAAAGATAGGGGCTGCGGTCTGCATGCAGATGCCTCCGCAGAACGCTGCAAATCTGAAGGCAGCCTAAGTGAATACTTTTTACTATTCGAGTATTCATCTCGAATACGGACCTAATGCAAGTAAACTCAGATAGCTTTCAGGGGAATCTTCCAAATAGTAAAATGTAATTGGTTATAATAATCCGAACCTGAATATTGCACTTATCACCACTTGAGAGCAAATGCTATTTTAGTAAAAAAACAAAGCAACTTAGTAGATATGGATGACAATACGACTCTTAAGGCCGGGTTACACCTAAAAATGTCCCAGCGATCCGACCAATGATGTGGATCGCTGGGAAATCAATAGCTGATCGCTGGTGAGCTGTCACACAGGCAGACTCACCAGCGATCAGGACCAGCGAGAACGAGCGACCAGCGAGTGCACTGCTGCGCTTAGTTACACACTGTTTACCCTGGTTACCATCTCCCAGCACTTGCTGTGCGCACTGGGAGATCATTCCTTGTTGATCTCCTGCTGTCACACGCAGCCCAGCTGGAGACCAACGATAAATTTATGATCCAAGTCATTTACCAACGATCAACGAACTTATCGTTGGTCGTTGGAAAATGTCACACACAACGATGTTGTTATGACGTCGCTGAAATGTCACCAAACGGTGACGTTGCAAAAGATATTGTTGACGATATTGTAGTGTGTGACGGGGCCTTTAGACTAAGGCCGGAGACACACTATGCTAGATGCATGTGAGATATTCGCATGATCCTTGCTTGACTCACACGAAACGGCGACAGGCTCTCTGGACTGGAGTGTGGTTTATAAGGAGCTGACGCATCCTGTCCAGAGAGATGGTGGCCGTTCTGGGTGAGTCATGAGAGACTCATGTGAGCATCTTGCATGCATGTCGCATAGTGTGTCTCTGGCCTAAGAATGATTGTGCACCCTTGTTTTAGAGGCTATAGCCTTAAAGGGAACCTGTCACCTGGATCTAAGCCCCTACACTAACACTACCTGTCCCTGCACCTTCCTAGCTGCTCCCTATCTACCCCTCTCTGAGCTAAATCCGCCCTATAAAACAGCAGAAAAATAACTTATAACTTACAGAAGTCCCTGAGGCTGGGGACTGAAAAGGCGGCCCCAGGCTCCATTCTGCCCTCCTCGATGCAGCAGCACACGCCCCGCTGGGTGGCGTTATTCTTTCTTCATTGCCACCTCCTCCATTTGGAATCTCCCACCCACTTTACACTGTAAGGTAGCGATTAGGATCGGCACGACAGAAGGCAGTGACTCAGGTATTTACTCACACAGCACACAGTTTAATGGCACAGTTCAGGTATTCACAGACCTCCAGGTTCCGGGGCGCAGCCGAGTACAACCTCATACAATCCCAACAGCTGATATAGAAGCTCTGTACCTTCCCCCGGGTAGGCTGTGTTAGGTCAGCACACAACCTTTCTCTCCTCACCATCTGCTCATTAGCCTCATGAACATCCACTCAGAGAGCTCACAGGCTGTGCTAAATCTTCACACAGCTCTCTACACAGCAGCGAGCTGCTGTCCTGACACACTCCACTTCCTCCCCACAGCCCAGGGCAGCTCATATAATCTCCTATTCTCCCGCACACCTGGTCATCAGTGCTTTCAATCAGCACTCAGCTCCAGTAGCAGCTCAACCTGTGTGTGCTGCTACCGAGCAGAAGATACAATCTCCCATATGCTGTGTCCCTGTCAGGGTACACATCGAGGTCGCATCACCACAACATGATAGGTGTAAAGCAGGCGGGAGATTCCAAATTGAGGAGGCGACGATGAAGAAAGAATAATGCCACCCAGCGGGGCGTGTGCTGCTGCATCGAGGAGGGGCAGAATGGAGCCTGGGGCCGCCTAACATGGAAGTCTATGGGGCACCAGATCGCGCCGGACCCGACAGAGAATATGTCAGGTTCCCGGACAGTGGGTGCTGAAGCTCAGCGGCGGCCGTGCTGAACTTCAGCACCTGGAGCTGTCCCCGCTGAGATTTCAGGACCGCGGATAGCTCCCCGCCAGCCGCGCTTCTGACATTTCAGCAGGGACAGCTCCTGAACCCTGTGATCTGCCGATTCCAGCAGAAAACAGGACCGGAGGGCATATTTGCCCTCTGGATCTGTTCTATCCAGGGCTATCAGGTTCTGTCCCGTGTTTCCTGCAAAATACCGGACAGAACCTGATACACCATAACTGTGGTGTGAAACCAGCCTAATGGTTAGTAGCGTTCCAAAACTGCATCACCATTGCACTGAAAGCCCAGCAACAAGGTGGAAATTAACTTTATTCCCTCTGGCTGCCTCAGGTTTTCAGTATACTTAAAAAAAAAAGAAAATATCTGAAAATTGTGATTTCTTTAAAGGGATCCTGTCACCCCCAAAACACCTCTAAACCTATTAAAAGCTGTCCCTAGAGCATATTAACACTTTCCCTACACTCCTTTTAGCTCCTAAATGCCCTTAGTCAAAGTGAAGAAAAACGTTATAATAGTACCTGATTAGTGATGATAATGAGTGACTATCATATTCAAAATACGCACTGGGCATGCGCAGTGCGGGACTTGAAGCTGACAGCGCGGCGCGGCTGCAAATACGTCACCCGGCGCCGGGAATGACGCGGATCGCGTCATACAGCCCCACAATGAAGCACGGACGCTATGGGAGAGTGGGGAGGCGCGCAGGGAGGCGCGATTTTGAATCTAGGATGACGATCACGCCTGAATAGGCGTGATATGAAGAAGAGGGGCTGCCTTGATGAGTGACTATGAATAGATAGTCACTCGTTATCATCACTAATCAGGTACTATTATAACGTTTTTCTTCACTTTGACTAAGGGCATTTAGGAGCTAAAAGGAGTGTAGGGAAAGTGTTAATATGCTCTAGGGACAGCTTTTAATAGGTTTAGAGGTGTTTTGGGGGTGACAGGATCCCTTTAAAAAAAAAATAAAATACATTTTCAAACCTTTAATATTTATATTCTTGAAATAAATAGTTATACCATGCAGATTAGATAGTAAATAGCATTTAAAATCCTTTTTTCTACTTTCTCATTTGTCATACTTTGTCCTCCTTTACGTCAGTATAATTTTTCAAATGTCCTTTTATTTTGTTAGCATTTATAGGGAATCTGTCACTAGGTTTTTGCCACCTAATGTGAGAGCAGTATAATGTAGGGACAGAGATGCAGATTCCAATTATGTGTTACTCAGCTGCTCAGTATAGTGTGATAAAATCACTGTTTAATCAGCAAGAGATTATAATTAGAGGACTTCTTGGTAGTCAAGCATATTCATAAACCCTGTATAACCCCATCCCACCACTGATTACAGTGTGCACAGAAAACTGCCAGTGGTGTTGGTAGAATTACACAAAATAACTGCTAAATCAGTAGCAGAAAACACAGTAATTTTATCAAAATGACAGCAAGCTGCTCAGTAATGACACATCGCTGGAATCAGGATCTCTGTCTCTATATTATTCTGCTATCAGATGGTAAGACAAAACATGGTTACAGATTCCCTTTAAAAGGTTCAAAGGTTTAAAGTCGACTTCAAAAAAGGTCAAAAAACTTTCACACTCAACATCATTTTAGAAACTGCATCCCAGCCTATCATAAAGTGAAATGAACAATTAACAATTAGATTTCTTTCTGTAAAATGGGATGGATCTTTATACATGTAATATATACTTTAAAACACTGGCGCTACTCTTAATTGGTTGATTTGCAGCTATCCAGCCTAAAGGCCCCGTTACACGTAGCGATATGGCTAATGATATCGCCGCAACATCAAGGGTTTTGTGACGTTGCGGCGACCTCGCCAGCGATAATGCTGCGTGTGACACGTACCAGCGAGCGGCCCCCCGCTGTGAGATCGCTGACCGTTACTGAATGGCCTGGACCATTTTTTCATCGTCGGTATCCGCTGGCCATGCTGCATCGGTGTGTGACAGGGGAAACGACCAACGATCTCCATACTACGCCCGTGATAATGACAGATCCCAGTGACCGTCGTATCTGTGAGTAGATTTGCCTGTGTGGCATCTCACTTATCAGCATTCCAGCGATCCCTGCCAGGTTGTATTGTTGTCGGGATCGCTGGAATGTCGCTAGGTGTAACGGAGCCTTTAGGGTGTTGCCGTGTATCTGTTACCCTTGGTTTAAGAGATTTTACAGAATATATAGCAACATAAAAGTATATATCTATAGGCTTAGCGCTAAATCTATTTAGTACAAATATTATTTAGGACATTGTAGGTTTGGTGCAACCCTTATATCGGGATGGTTATTAATATCTCTTGATTATATAGTAAAAAGTTTATTAAAACATTCCTTGGAAACAATTACTTTCACCATGGTACATATTAAGGTTACCTGAGGCAGTATTTTAACGCATCAGCCTAGCTGCCAACCACTACAGAAACAGAAGTGCGGAAATACAACCATATAGGTAAAAATACTGCCTCAGAACGGTCCTGCTAACAAACAAACCATTACTAATCGTCAGGTTTATTGCAGGACACAAGAAGAACTCAGCAAGGCTGCTATCAAAAAGCCACAATTGGACAGCAGCGGTCTATCCATAAAAGGTAACCAATATAAGCAAGTCAAAGAATAGCATCCAGAACATAAAACAAAGGTCAAATATATAAACCACCATTATTTATATTACAGGTGGAGTAAGAACAGTACATCTGATGTACACTCCAGATGCAGGAGTAATTTTTAACCAAAAGCTTAATACCAGGGTGAAAGTAATTGTTCCCAAGGAATGTTTTAATAAACTTTTTACTTTATAATCAAGAAATCTTAATAAACATCCCCATATGAAGGTACCGTCACACGCCGTGATATGGCTTCCATATCGCCGGCGACTTGACGTGAGAGTGCACATTTTGGGCACTTTTTTCACTCCACTGTGGAGCTGTCACACGTAGCGATCTCATGTGCGATCTTCGGCGATCCTGCGGTCCGGAAATCGCCTGCAGGAGACCGGAAGCGATCTTCCCTTCACACATTGCCGCGTCACACGCCACAATCGTAGCAGCGATGTGGGCATACTGTTTTGATAGGGGCATGCTAGAGTGGGTTTCACCGCACCCCTATCACTGCGATTGGCGGACGGAACTGTGTTCCCATTGGTCAGCCTTATGTGAATGCACCGGACATCAAATAAGACGCCTCGGACACGGCTAGCCAATCCAAACGCAGTATCACCCACCAATCACCGCAGATGCGGCGCAAAAAAAAAACAAACATCCAAGCACGCCTACGAAATTTATTTCAGGATCGCTGTGTACGTCGCTATCGCCCTGTCACATGGCACGATCCACTGAAATCGCCTGGTGGATATCACCTGATTTCACTGCAGTGCAGGGCAATCAGGCGACGCTCCACCAGCGATTTCTCGCCGTAGAATCGCCCAGTCACACGCCACTACGCACATGCGATGTGGTTTCCACATCGCCGAATTCGGGAAATTGCCAGCGATCTTGCCAGCGATATGGCGGCGTGTGATGGTACCTTAAGGGATGCACCATACCTACAGTGTCCTAAATGATATTTGTACTAAATAGATTTAGCGCCAAGCCTATATAGATATATACTTTTATATTGCTATATATGCTGTCAAATCTTTCTTTAAAATGTTGCTTAACCCTCAAATTATTCACTTTCACAATGGATAAAAGAGGAAAATCCCTACAATTTATTGCACACTTTATTCCAAGCACAGCAATACCTCATAGTTTGGCCACACCTGTAACAATATTGTAAATTAGTTTTAAATATATAATGGATGTGTGGCCCCAAGGGTTAATGTGACACAGAAACATCAACACAGGTTTACTCCCCACACAACACTACACTAGAAAGTGGGAGGAGTTTAGTTGGCACCTGCACTAGTGGGAGGAGCTAATATTTTACCTCAGAGCAGAAGTGACAGTTAGTTCAGTTTAGTCTGGAGCAGGAGCAGAGTCAAGTAGAGGTGGATGTCCTGACTGGTCTGAGGAGAGGAGACAGAGGAACATACCGGGATAAAGAGTTACCCCAAACTTAACCCCGGAGAAGCGCTTAAGACGGAGACCGGATCCGAGGCTGTGCCTGAGACAGACAGGACAGTAAACACCGGCATAGTGAAGGTCCACCATCTTCACTGTACCATAGCAAAGCAACACGGAGGAGTCAGTGACACAGAGGACTCAAGTTGCCCAGCAGATTGGTACCCGTGAGCAGAGACAGGGCCAGCAGTACAGCTACAAGCAGCAGCAGGGCCACACACAGCGCTTAAGTAGGAAGCCAAGGACCCGGTCAGGGTGGGAGCAACCTGGTACAGACTCCGTGGACAATATTGTGATATACCATCTGCAAGTAAAGACTTGGAAAACAACAGAAACCGTGAGTGTGTGTGATCCTTATGCTGAAGCCCACTTGCCCTTATATACTGCAATTACCTCTACTCTCATCATCTCTACTGCTACCCCTACTCTCCTGCAGCATCAATAACTATCCTCACAGACTTTAACTACTACTACCACTGCCCCGGGGAACCCAGTTCTGCCCACAGGAACTATTCTATCCAAGCTGCTATCCCATCAACCCCGGAGGTTCTGCAGCAGCGGCGGCCCCATTACTGGCCGCATATAGTGGGTCTCGTCACAAGTGACAAATCCCCTGTAATTAACCCCCATTTTATTGTGCGGGCCCGGGACACGGTCCGGGACCGCCGTGACATCCCCCAGCAGTACCCCGGTCCGGCACCGAGTACCCCGTCCCAGTGGGCTCCTCCACAGATGCCACTCCACATTTTCAGAGACATTTTAAGATAACATTGAAAAGTTAAAATGCAAAAATAAATTCAACTATAACATTGATGTAGTTTCAGGTTTTCCAGCCACCATTGTTTTCAGACTATAACACGCACCAGACACTAAGATGCCCCTAAGCTTTGGGGATGGATAACAGGGAATACAAATATGAAGCAAAAAGTGTGGTCATGATGTACTGTTATGGGGGATCTACTGCTGACACTGTTATCGGGGTAATGTCCCTCAATTCTGTACTATTGTACCTCATCCAGGGCTCCTATATACTGTATGTACTCCATCTTGGTGTATATGTCCCCCTTCCTAGTATATATGTCCCCTATCCTGGTACAGATGTCCACCATGATGGTATATATGATACCCAGCTTGCTTTATATATCTACCATCCTGGTATATATCCCTAATGCTGGTATATATGTTCCCCATCATGGGCCCCTTGTGGAATATATGCCTCATCTTTCAAAAATGTAGATAATTTACCAACAAAGACTACACACAGACTAAATAGCCAACCAGAACCCCAGAGGACACAGAAAAAAACATTAAAGCTCTGTGCACACGATCAGTATTAGCAGCATTTTGGATTCAACACATTACAGCTGTGTCCAAAACTCTGCGTTCAACAATAGAAGCACAGTGAATTGGATTTCTAGAAATCCATTTTCTCTGTGCTTCTATTGTATGCAGTGTTATGTCAGCTGCGGTGCAGGTTGCTGGGCTTCTGCAGCTCTGCAGCATGTTAATTTCATGTTGCAGAGTTGGAAGCAAGCTCCAGAGGGTGAATACAGAGAAAAACCGCCCTACCCTAAATGCAGATTGTGGGCACAGGGGCGGCTGCTTTCACCCTGCATTCACCTGCGGATTTATTCAGGTTCAGAGTCACTATGTCCAGGATGCAGTATCTCCGGATCATCTGCACATACCCTTACAATTTATATTAACCCCTTCACGACAAGGGTTGTATCCCTCCTTCTGATGCAATAGAAAAGAGGAGGGGGAACAAGAGGCGCAATAGTGCCCTATCACTAGAGACACTGAAGTCTAGGTGATGTAAAGGGAATCCACTCACCTATGTCAGTTGTGAGACCCACAACTGGTTGAAAGGCATGTAATAAGATCCTGATGGCTGCTGCTGGACTTCCACCGTCCACTCACTCGTGGAAACACATCAAAATGTGAGTGAGACGGTGGAAGTCCAGAAGTTCAAAGAACACACGGAAAGATGATGTTCAAACAGCTACTCCTTTATTCTCCGACGCGTTTCGGTGCCCTCCTGGCACCTTCCTCAGGCTTACCTCTGTGTAATTTGTTTTGCAATTTCACCGCACTTGGAATTTTGTTCCCATTTTCTAGTACACTATATGGTAAAATGAATGATTTACTTCAAAAGTACAACCTGTCAAACAAAAAACAGAGGCCTCACATGTCTATATTGACAGAAAAATAAAAAAAGTTATGGCTCTTGGAAGAAGGGGAGGGAAAAATGAAAAATTGAATACGGAAAATCGACCGGGGGTGAAAAACGGTAACAGTAAAATAGAAATTACAATGATCATCATTACACCAAGTTAATTGCAATGAGTATTCCTTGACTGGTGGAGATTAGTAAATTGAGAGAACAAAGATCCAGAGATTATGTCAGTGGTCCATGGCACCCAAACTGAAGCCCCGGAGAACGACCTATTACCTCCTCGAATCCAAGCCAACTATGATGATTTTACAGTCCATTGCAATGACTTCATTGCTTGATGCATACATGATACTGTGCAGGCCAATTATTCAGAAGCAGTAATGAGTAAATAGGAAGCCCTTTGCAAAACTCAAGGTCCAACGGCAAAAGACAAATGATGTGGCTATTGGACAAGGGTTCTGAGTATCTATTCACTCATCTATACTGGTCAGCCTCCTTTATGCCCTATTTTCAGCAGACTACATACTTTATAATTAATTAACAGATACAAAGAATTATTCTAAGTGACTCACAAACATGTACACAAATAAAAGGTGAAGAAAGGACACAATAAGTGTTCCTAGTACCACAACTATGCATCTAAACTTTTAAAGGTAACGTTTCTAGGGGGCAGTAGCACTATATTTGCTGCATTAAATAATATTTTCCTTTTTAGAGTTATTCAACAGAAGCAAAACCTGTATGTACAAGCATGAAATTGGAGGCATATACAAGAAAATTAAGGCCCCTGCACCTAAATAGGAGTTCCATAAAATGATGATGTGATCAGAAAATGACCAGGGCTTGGGTGAATTTCATAATTTTTTTTTTAAATACTAGCTGTAGAGCCCGGCGGTGCCCAGGTGTAATGCCATATATGGTCATAATGCCCATATATGGTAATGTCACCCATATATAGTAGTGTATGAATGTGTATGTATGTATCATAGCTCCGCCCCCCATAGCTCTGCCCCTAGACAGCGCCACAATTACATAGCCCCACCCAAACCATAAACCCCTGCCCCATGTATACTCCCTTCCCTTGATAGCTCCATCCCTCCACATAGTCCTGGGGGGCTATGTAGAGGGGAGAGGCTATGTGAAGTGGGCAGGGCTATGATACATACACACACAGCTTTTCATATTAGATTACAATGTGTATAAAAAAATTCCTGCCCTTTCTGTAAATCTTAATGTACATATGGTGCCCCTGCAGACCGGTGGCCACAGTACGGTACTGCAGCTGGGACAATTAAGTTAAGCACCCCACACCAATACCCAACACATCCCCAATCCCTAGGCCTAGTACTCCATGTCAGGCAGGGGATAGTGGGGGAGCTGAGGGGTGGGTGGAGAGTAGGAAAGGAATCCCGGGAAAGGGGTGGAGGAACTAGAATAAACCCTAGGAAAATTAAGTTGGGGAAGGCTTTTGGAGGGTGGTGAAGTGGGAAGAGTACCCAAGCAGAGACACCCATGCAGCCCAGGCATTGACACACTTGCCAGGAAGACCACAGACCCGATGGCCCGTGCCACTGTAGGGCAAGTCCAGGTCCAGGGTTACTGACCGAGGAAGAAGCAGAACAGGTCTAAGGTGGACCTGCAAAGACAGGTACACCGAAGGACCTGGCCAACACCAGGGGGCTGCCCCTGTGGATGTGGCTGGGGAAGCTTCAAGCCCCTAACCATGAATTAACCAGCTGGGTGCAGTGCCTTCATGTCCCGTACCCAACACCCGGAACAACGATGAAAAGGCAGTCACGTAGGAAGTCCACTGGAAAGTCCACGACAGCAGGCCCGGAGTATGTGCGCGGGATTGAAGAGGCCCGAAAGGTACAAGAAGGGGGGTGCCCCTAGCAAGCCGACCCGGCTGCAGACCGGCAACCGGGATCAAGAGCACACTGCTGTAAACCGTACTGTGTAAAATAAGAACGTTGCAGTGAGTAAAATACCAGTCGAACTTAGGACTCTGTGTGGGAGACTTATTCTTTTGATAATTAGCCAGGGCTCACCTGCATCTGCGGAGCTGCTGACTGCATCTGCTGCGCAGGCAGAGGCAGCCTGCAGGAAAGGAGAAGACAGCGTCCAGACGGGAGCAACGGGAGCTCAAGAAATGCCAGTAAGTGTCACCACTGTACCTCCACACGTACCCTACCATCACACATAGACTATATACAGGCCATGGGGATAACCAACCTCGCCCGTAGAGGGCTTAACACCTCACTGCCCATTGCCATCATCCCCGGGACCGTGACAAGCAGCGGTGGCTCATATTGGCCACAAACCAAGGGTGCATCACATCCATGACAAAATCTTTCCCTTTTTGATTTTTTATTTTTCTCCCCTTTTATTGATGTTGCCAGGGACACGGAACCGGACTGAGGCCACCACCGTGATATTCCCAGGCAACAGAGACTGAAGGGGACCGGTCCTGAATACCCACGGCCCTGGCGGGTGACTCATACATTAGCAGCAACAGTGGGTCCTGTGTTATCAGCTGTGTTTACAGGTATTACCTGTCATTATAAACACAAATATCGGAAGAAGCAGTAGATACCAAGCACTGGAACATGCAATGAGAAAAGCACAGATTGCTTTTTCAAAGGAATATGTGCCAAGGACAGATGTTTTCCGAATCCCCAAATAACCCTTTGTCATGATTCACTATAATAAGTTATATGCATTTCAGTTTATTGCTTTTACAAAAAAAGTGGCAAGCTGGTATCACATCCATTCCCTTAAGGTACCTTCACACACAGCAATATTGCTAGGCAATTTCACTGGCAATTTACTAGTTGCAGTGAAATCATGGACACATTGTTCTATTTGTACACGACAACAAAATAGAACAATGTGTCCATGATTTCACTGCAACCAGCAAATTGCCAATGAAATTGCCAAACAATATTGCTGTGTGTGAAGAAGGTATCTTTACAGAGATATTACTGTGCAGAATATATGCTAAAGCAAACATCAACAGAAAGGTACAAAGTCAACAGCCTCAAGATAATAAAAATCTATTAGTAAATCATTGATAAGAATAGTGCAGGACAGCCAAAGCTTTAATGGCTCTAGTAGGTCAACCATCAAATAAAGATACAGCAATGTGTTTGACTCCTTGAGTTTACCTTGAATGGATAAAGTAACCTACCTTGAATGTTACAATGCTTTATTTTCATTCTCTTATCCATTTTTTACTTCTAATCACCACACATAATTGTGGTCACCCAGTATCAATATTAGTCATGTAGTTTGGAAAAGTAAAGGCCCCTTTACACAATGAGACTTTCTAGCGATCTGACCTGGCCAGGATTGCTGGAAAATCTCTTTGCAGTCGCAGGTGAGCTGTCAAACAGGCAGACTTACCAGAGACCAGCCAGCAGCGACATCGCTGGTAACCAAGGTAAACACTGGGTAACTATGCAGCGCGCGATGCTAAGTTATCTGGTATTTACCCTGGTTACTAGTCCTCCCGCTTACAGGCTGGGCTAAGCGGGAGGATGCTGGTAACCAGGGTAAACACCGGGTAACTATTCAGAGCACGCTGCTTAGATACCTGGTGTTTACCCTGGTTACCAGTGCCCAGTGTTTAATGTGCGGGGCTGGGCACAGGTTGTGAGGTCGCTGGTCTCTCTCTCACACGCAACGATACGTGCTGACCAGTGGGAGACCAAGGACCAAAAAATAGTCCTGAATGACGTGCAGCGATCAACGACCTCACAGCGGGGGCCTGATCACTGCTACATGTCACACACTGTGATATCGCTGGAGAGATCGATGTTACGTCATAAAACCTATGATGTTTGAGCGACATCGCTAGCGAAGTGACAGTGTGTGAAGTACCCCTAACACATTATTATCTAGAACAGCGGTTCTTAACCAGGGTTAACCCCAGGGGTATGGTGTGACGGTCTCAGGGTTTCGGCGGAGCATCCACCATGGAGGTCAACACACTCCCGAAGGCTGCATGTAGATTCATCACTAAAGAAGGGTTCAGTGAATGTGCATATGAAACTGGTGGGTTGGGTACCTCAAACAAGGTTAAGAACCACTGTGCTAGAATATAAATCTTTGATAACTTGTTAATGTCACTGAATATTAAAGAAGCATTCTCAAGTTTGTTAGTTAACCGATACCCATAGGATAGGGAATAGTTCCCAATCGCTGGGGGTCAGAACGCTTGGACTACCACCATTCACTTTAACAATTTCTTTAATAAATTGGTTTCTATTTTGCGGAAAAAACATATAGAAAGATGGACCTAAGCACAGTCAAAAGCACTGTTTATTAATTAAAATACTAATAGAGAAAAAAAAAATTAAAAAAAACTAATTAAGGCCAGGGTCACACATACAAATCTGTTTTTTTAAGCCCTTAGAAAAACGGATCAGTTTTTCTAAGGGTTCCAACAGTGTTCCCTGTGGTCCTGGACGTTTTTTGGAAATTTTGGGACTTAGTATAAGTTCCATGCGTTAACATATGCGTCTCCCATAGGGCCCCATGTTAAAAAAGCGCATGCGTTTTTCTGAAAGCACCCCAAAAATGCTGCTGGCAGCGTTTTTGGGCTGCTGCATAAAAATGCATGCGTTTTTTTAAAAACGCACATGCACATGCGTAAACGCATATCCGTTTTTGGATTTTGAAACAAAAATGGCCAAAATGTTCCCAAAAATGGATTTAAGCCAAAAAGGGATGGTATGTGTGACCCTGGCCTAACACAACAAAATAAAGGATATACCACTCCTGATAGTTGTAAGCTTTCAGGAGATAAGCTACAGCACTACCTAAACAGTGGAGGTCGGCACTCTCTTGATACACCTGTGGTGCCCCCGCTCACCGTTGACTCTCCGTCACTGTCCCTGACAATTCCCTAGTCTATACAATTACTGACTGCAATAAATGTAATTAATTGACCAGCACATAGTTATACAACACAGATTGAATTGCATAAATAAATTTACTGTATGATATTGGCTAGATAAGTTTAGAAGCATTCAAAACAGTATCAGACAGGGTTCCAAATAATGTGACTTTCCAAGTGAGACACCTGGAAATGTCATATAGATAAAGAGATAGGCCAGGGTCACATTTCCGTTTTTTTTAAAGAATCCTGATCCGGTTTTGAGCTTTTAAAAAGCTCAAAACCGGACCAGGAAACGCTCCTCATAGGAGCCAATGGAAAACACCAGATGGCTTCACAAGCCATCCAGTGTCCGTCTCCGGCACTGCAGCCTGCGTTAAAAATCATGCAGGCTGCAGTTTTCACAGCGGTTCACTGATCCGCACAGCAGTAACCGGATGGCTCAGGATGTGTAATCCTGAGCCATCCGGCAACTGCATAGTTTACTGATCCCGGCTATTGCCGGGATAAGCAAACTGTCCTATGACTATTAAAGAGTTAAATTTACTAAGTAAAGGAATGTTTGAGGTCTGTAGGGGGGGCTTAGACCCCCCTAGAGACCGTCCGCCCACTCTGGTGGGCTTCTACTACAATTTCCCCCATGGCACGGGCTCCTCCGAGCTCCGTGCAAGTCCCCAAAACTCCCGCCCCCCGTATCACTATACAGGGGTGCCTGCACCCCTCTTGTATAGTTATTCCTGTGTTTGGAAAAAAGGATGTTTTAAAGTATAGAATGTAGCTCATATTTACGTGATCTTGTAGGCAGTGTTGTGAGAAATCCATGGGCGGGGCTGTTTGCTGCAGCCTCCGCCCCCTCATTCATTATGGCCGCCCCCTGTGGGCTTCATCCAGTGGTGTGAGGGCGGCCGCGTCATGAAAGGGGCGGGGCTAACCGCGTCACACCGTGTCTAAGGCTGGTTTCACACTGCGGTCAGATCAGGTCAGATCAGGTCAGGTTTTGTGTGCCAAAACCAGGAGTGACTCCAAAACCCAGAACAGGTGTCAATCTTTCAATTATACTTTTTCTCTGCAAGTTCCTCTCCTGGTTTTGAAACACAAAATTTGACCTGATCTGACCGCAGTGTAAAACCAGCCTTAGACAATCCCCCAGCCTAGCGCCCATAAAGCTTATTAAGCTCTCTCCCAGGAATTCCATCTATCTTTATCCCTGTATGAGACTACTATATAGTTATTATGGTGCCATCTCGCTAGTGATAATTTGGTTTTTCACGTTTTTTTCTTGATTTTGCTGGGGTTTTTTTTGTCTGACCGGTTGGTCTTTTAGTATTTAAATTATTAAAGACTACTTTCAAGCAAACAGGTGGCACTCACCAATCTTCTCATACACAGTGCAGGATTTTATTCCCTGAAACAGGAGGGTTACATTGGTCGCAGGGAGGGGGGTTGACAGAGGTAGACTACAGTGACACCGTTTCACACGGTTGTGCTTCAACGGGTCCTCCAGTGCTCTGGAGTGTCACATGTGAATGAATCAGTCAATCATGCACACCTCGACTACCATTCATTATAATAAGACCACCAAAGATAGCTAAGTGAAGCGCTCAATTTATATAAGTGCATATAAATTATTACAAATGTATACTAGAAGGGCGATTGTAGAATAGTGGAGATTGCACCACAATCAGCAGATCATAGTAGAACATAGGCCAGGGTCACACCTACTATCCGTTTTTGGGCTAAATCAGTTTTTGGGATTATTTTGGTCTTCTTTTTTTCTAAGTCCAAAAACGCATATGTGTTAACGCATGGTGCACTTAGGTGTACCTGCGTTTTTCAAAAACAGAAATCCGGTTTTCCTAGGCTCAAAAAAAGGCTGCATGCAGTGTTTTTGGGTGCAGGAAAAAAACACGTGTTTTTTTTAACATGGGGCCCTAAGGAAACGCATATGCGTTTTTAGTGAAAAAAATGACTAAGTCTAAAAATGTCCAAAAAACGTCCAGGACCTCAGGGGACACTATTGGCACCCTTAGAAAACCGGATGTGTTTTTTAAGGCCTTAAAAAGTGCATGGGCATGTGTGACCCTTGCCATAGAAACCCTCAGGATATATAAAAGCCGTTAAACGTATAGGTGTATTCCCATCCCCAAGACCCTATCCCAATATGTAATAGGTGTAATAATAACAATATTAGCAAATTCCACCAATTAGAAATTTAGTATGATTTACCTGATAAGCAATGTCTATTCCTCATATGCAGGCCACTGAAGCTCCTCAGGTATCCATGGTTACAGCCAGCCATATAGTCAGTTAGTTGGTTGCTATGTGGCCGTAACCATGGATACCTAAGGTCCTGCAATGTCCTGCACATGAGGAAAAGGTATTGCTTATCAGGTAAATCATACTACATTTCTAATTGCAGGAATTTGCTAATATTGTTATTATTAACTGTTATTATAACTTTTATATATGGGAATAGGATCTTGAAGAATACTTCTTTAAGGAGGGAGGTCAACCTATTTCTGAAGCAGACATCTACAGACTGCCACTCACCATGTTTATTCTGATAGTTGGAACGCACAACAAGCTCTCCAAAATTGTTGAAGTAAACACATTAGGTTGTAATACGACTTTTATGTTATGTTTTCAAACCTTTTAGGGTATGTGCCCACAGGACAATTTTGCTGCAGTCAAGAATGCAGCAAAACCTGTAGTGGTTTTAGGAATAATAATAATCTAAATAATATTAATCTTTATTTATATATCGCCACTATATTCCACAGCAGTTTACAATTCAGTGGTTCATATACAAAACGGACATAGGTCACAATAAAAGAAAAATAACAATACAGTACCGTATATACTCGTGTATAAGCCGAGTTTTTCAGCACAAAAAATGTGCTGAAAAGTCCCCCCTCGGCTTATACACGAGTATATACGGTAATCATAAAAAAAAAAAAAAATATACCCGTCTGTATACAGCCCCCCCCCCCGTGGTATACCAGGCCCCCCCTGTGGCAACCTGTAAAGGAAGCGATTATTATACTTATCGGGTCGCTGTCGCCGACGCCGCCGCTCTGTCACCGTCCGTCACCGCGCTCCTCCTGGTCTTCATGCTTCCTTCACCGTCGCACAGGAAATTACGTCATTTTCTGTGCGCCCGTGAAGGAAGCATGAAGACGGGAAGGAGCGCGGTGACAGACGGTGACAGAGCGGCGGCATCGGCGTCGGCGACAGCGACCCGATAAGTATAATCATCGCTTCCTTTACAGGTTGCCGCAGGGGGGGCCCGGTATACCAGGGGGGAGGGCTGTATACAGCCGGGTACCGCTGTATACAGCGGGGGCTGCTGTATACAGCGGGGGCTGCTGTATACCCCTCTGGGGCTGCTAAATACCCCTCTGGGGCTGCTGTATACCACTCTGGGGCTGCTATATACCCCTCTGGGGCTGCTGTATACCCCTCTGGGGCTGCTGTATACCCCTCTGGGGCTGCTATATACCCCTCTGGGGCTGCTGTATACCCCTCTGGGGCTGCTGTATACAGCTCTGGGGCTGCTGTATACCCCTCTGGGGCTGCTATATACCCCTCTGGGGCTGCTGTATACCCCTCTGGGGCTGCTGTATACCGCACTGGGGCTGCTGTATATAGGGGCTGCAATACCACTTGGGCTGCAATACCACTGGGGCTGCTGTATATAGGGGCTGCTGTATACACCACTGGGGCTGCAATACCACTGGGGCTGCTGTATACAGGGGCTGCAATACCACTGGGGCTGCAATACCACTGGGGCTGCTGTATATAGGGGCTGCTGTATACACCACTGGGGCTGCAATACCACTGGGGCTGCTGTATACAGGGGCTGCAATACCACTGGGGCTGCAATACCACTGGGGCTGCTGTATATAGGGGCTGCTGTATACACCACTGGGGCTGCAATACCACTGGGGCTGCTGTATACAGGGGCTGCAATACCACTGGGGCTGCTGTATACACCACTGGGGCTGCAATACCACTGGGGCTGCTGTATACAGGGGCTGCAATACCACTGGGGCTGCAATACCACTGGGGCTGCTGTATATAGGGGCTGCTGTATACACCACTGGGGCTGCAATACCACTGGGGCTGCTGTATACAGGGGCTGCAATACCACTGGGGCTGCTGTATATAGGGGCTGCTGTATACACCACTGGGGCTGCAATACCACTGGGGCTGCTGTATATAGGGGCTGCAATACCACTGGGGCTGCAATACCACTGGGGCTGCTGTATATAGGGGCTGCAATACCACTGGGGCTGCAATACCACTGGGGCTGCTGTATATAGGGGCTGCAATACCACTGGGGCTGCAATACCACTGGGGCTGCTGTATATAGGGGCTGCTGTATACACCACTGGGGCTGCAATACCACTGGGGCTGCTGTATATAGGGGCTGCAATACCACTGGGGCTGCTGTATATACCACTGGGGGCTGCTGTATATCATACTGCTGGGGCCTGTATACCACTGCTGGGGGCTGTATACCTGTGCTGGGGTCCACCCTCGGCTTATACGCGAGTCAATAGATTTTCCCAGGTTTTGGGGGCAAAAGTAGGGGGGTCGGCTTATACACGGGTCGGCTTATACACGAGTATATACGGTAAGTTATTAAAGTAGAATCAATGTAAAAAATACAATCCACTAAGCAGAGAATCAATGTAAAAAGTACAATAATTAAAGCAGAGAAACAATGCAAAAAAAGCAAAAAATACAGTACAGTAATTAAATACAATACAATCAGCAGATAATCAATGTACAAGTATAATAGAATAATTAAAGCAAAAATAAAGGTGACCCTGCTCAAAAGAACTTAAAATCTACTATGAGATAGGGGTTACACAAAGTACAGGGGCTTATTACAGTGATGGTCCAGGCTTCTTGAAGAAGTGGGTGATAGAAATAAAATTACATGAATGGCTACTAGGCAATCTGTGTAGAGATTTTGGGTTTGGTGGAGTTTGAAGAAGAATTATGTCCAAAGAGATAGTGAATGGGGTATATACAGTTTTAAAGGACTTCTATTAGGGAGCATGAATAGGCCAACTTAAAAAGATGTGTTTTTAGGGAGCATCTGAAGCCATGCAAGTTGTGGTTAGACCTAATTTCTGGGGGTAGAAAATTCCAGAGAATTAGTGCAGCTCGGGAGAAGTCTTGGAGCCGAGTGAGGGAGGGTCGGATTAATGCAGATGTTAGTTGAAGGTCATTTGTAGAATGTAGAGAACGGGTGGGGTGATAGATAGAGATGAGGGTGGAGATGTACAGAGGTGCTGTACTGTGAAGAGCTTTGTGGGTGAGAACAAGCAATTTGAATTGGATCCTGTAGTGTATAGGCAGCCAGTGCAATGACTGGCACAGAGCGAAGGCATCTAAGTAATGGTTGGCCAGATGGGAGATCCTGTCTGCTGCATTAAGGATGGACTGGAGAGGGGAAAATCTAGTGAGGGGGAGGCCAATTAATAGAGAATTGCAGTAGTCAAGGCGGGAATGGATTAGGGACACGATGAGGGTTTATTTTTTGTTTCCATGGTGAGATAGGGGCGATGATGTTTTTCAGGTCCAGAGGTGTTCTTCAGGTACAAGCAACAAGAGCAGACGAAAGATTGTATATAGGAGGTGAAGGAGAGATCAGTGTCAAACATAACACCCAGACAGTGAGCCTGCTGCCTAGGCGCTATCGTGGTGCCACACACCAAGAGGGAGGTGTCAGATTTAGGAAGGTTACTGGAGGGCAGGAGCAGAAAAAGTTCAGTTTTGGAAAGGTTGAGTTTCAAATAGACAGCAGACATGATGTTGGAAACTGCAGCTAGACAGTCATTGGTGTTCTTTAATACCACAGGGGTAAGGTCAGGGATTGAAGTGTATAATTGTGTGTCAACATTATAGAGATGTTTCTGTGAAACTCATTGGTTTTGCTGGAAAGCCCAAGAGCAGGATCAAATTATCTTGCATTTGCATTAAACCATAGCAAAAACACATGCATAAAACGCAACAGAAACGCAGGAAAAATGTCCTGTGGGCACATACCCTTATACTTCTTTGTATCATTCAAAAATATTCATGTAAAGGAGTATTCCAGTTACAAAAAAAAGTGTTACCATTTAAATCAGGGGGGTTTTGATTGCTGAGATCCTTATAGATTTCCAGAATTTGGCATTTTTGTATCCAATCTAAATGAAGTATAAAGCACACTGCAGCTCCAACCTCTAATGAGACTGCCAAGGAAAGCCAACTCCACTGGAGTGCTTGCATTTTGCATCCAGCCACTATGTATTGGGCGGTTTACGAGGTTTATTTGCATTGTCTGCAGCTTGGGTCTTGTCTTGTGTGGTAGGTACAGGATATATAGGCAGGATATGTGGTAGGGACAGGATATGTAGGTACAGGATAAACAGCATAGTATATACCATAGCATACAGGAGACAGCACACAGCCCCCAGTATATAGCAGGAGGCTGCACACAGCCCCCGGTATACATTAAATATATATATATATATATATATATATATGACAACCCAGAGCCCGGTTGCAACAATGGCCATTCCTCCCTTGGGGGTAAGGTCATGCTTGGAAGCAAGGGAGGGTATCCACACTAGGTAACCCACAGCACACAACAACTTCCTGACTCCAGACCAGAAGGGGGAGCTCTAATCCAGTTTCAGGGGAGTCTCCCCAATAAATTCTGGCCTGAAGGCAGGGTTAGGCAGTCCGGGTCCTAGGAGGACTGGGGAAGACATCCTGTGGACTGGAGCGGTGTCAGGCTCGTACGAGGAAAGTCACTAGCCCTGAGGAAGGAGCTCGGCAAGTGGCTCCGAAACGCGTTGGAAATAAGGCAATAAATCATCACTAATACCTAGACGTCCCGTGTCGGTGGTATATGTTTTTGACAGCAGCGCGGACAAGAAGGTACTTCGTCCGAAAAATAACCTGTGAACTAGCCAGTGTGCGTTACCCGTCGGAGAGGATCTGAGGAGAGGAGTAGGCCTGGGGAGAGGAGCCTGATTATGGTTCACCCCAGAGAGGAGCGCCAGAACCGGACACCGGAGTTAGAAGTTGCAAGGGTGCTCCAAGCCCAGCAGCCAAAACCGGAGGGCGGGAGATTCCAAGTCTGGGAGGGACTGAAAAAGTACTACCGGAGGTTCATCAAGGGCTTCATGAAGATGGCAGCCCACATGCAAGACTTCCTGGTAGGCCAGTCCAAGAAGGCCAAGAGCCCGAATCCACTGTTTGAATGGGGCAGTAAAGAAGAAGACTCCTTAAACCAGCTGAAGTGGACCCTGATGGGAGATGAGATCCTGGCCTACCCTGACTATAGCCAGCCATTTGTGCTGTATACAGATGCCAGCAACATGGGATTGGGAGCCGTGTTATCCCAGGTGCAGAGAGGCAAAGAGAGAGTAATTGCCTATGCCAGCAGGAAGCTCAGTCCTACAAAAAGGAACCCTGACAACTATAGCTTGTTCAAGCTGGAATTCCTCGCAGTAGTCTGGGCAGTACCTGAATGTTTTAAGCATTACCTGGCTTCAGCAAGATTCACTATCAACAAGGACAATAATCTATTGACCCATCTAGAAACTGCAAATTTGGGTGCACTGGAGCAGAGATGGGTGGCCTGGTTGTCCAATTACAGCTTTACCATCAAGTACTGGGCAGGGCACAAGAACGCCAATGCTAATACAGTATCAAGAATGCCCCACTTGTCAGATGTGGGAAAAGACCCAGAGGAGCTGGATGAGATAGAGCTACCGGCTTTTTACCAGTGCAAAGTGTCCCAGTGTTTCCATGAGGTGAGAAACAAGCGGCCTATCATGCAGGAGGCCATGTTCAATCCGTTACCCCACCATGGTTGGGCAAAGACGCAAGACAGTGACCCAATCATCTCACTAGTCAAGGAACTGCTGAAACAGGCTGACTCACTACCAGGTCCAGGTGCTCCTCAAGAAGCACAACAGTTGTGGAAATAGAGAGGCAAGTTGTTCACCTATCAAGATAAGCTGTGCAGGTGACACATCAACGCACACACCCATGAATTGGTGTGGCAAATAGTGGTCCCGAAGAGAGATGTCCAGATGGTCCTGGAGGCATACCACGATGGAGCAGGACACTTCGGATGGAAGAAACTAGAGGTGCTGTTACATGAAAGATTCTACTGGGTTGGCATGAGGAAAACCATTGAGAACTAGTGTAGAAACTATGTCCCATGCAACCTGAGAAGGAAGGATCGTGACAGTCAGAGAGCTCCTCTAAAGCCAATTGTCACCAAACAGCCACTTGAACTTGTAGCCTTAGACCATGTGAAGTTGACCCTGAGCTGTCAGGCTATGTGTACGCCCTCACCATTGTAGATCACTATTTTCGTTTCTTGGTTGTAGTTCCAGTGAAAGACCTGATGGTAAAGACAGCAGCAAAAGCCATCCAAGCTTATTTATGCAGGCCCCATGGCTATCCTGAACAGGTACTGACAGATCAAGGTCCAGCTTTTGCAGCAGAGGTGTTCCAAGAGTTCTGCATCTTGTACGGATGCAAGAAAGCAAGAACAATGCCATACCATCCACAGACCAATGGCATGTGCAAGAAGATGAACCAAGTGGTGATAGACCTGTTCAAAATACTGCCCTTGGAAGAAAGAAGTATGTGGCCAGAAAAGTTGCCAGACTTAGTGGACTTTTACAATCATGTTCCTGTGAGTTCCACCAACTGTACCCTTGCATACCTAATGAGAGCAAGACCAGGCAAGTTACCCATAGACCTGGACATGGGAGTGTTGACCCCTGAAACAAAACAGAAGCAGATTGGGATGTAGAACATCAACAGACATACCGTAAAGTGCAGAAATGTGTAGAGAAAAACCTGTCTCAAGTCAGAGAAAGGCAAGAGACAGCCTACAACAAAACCGGACCTGCAGTTCCCTTAACAACAGGAGAGCAAGTCTCAAAAAGGAAGCGAAGAACCAACAAATCGGATGATCAATGGGAGGCAGAGCCCTACACCATAATGCCTTCAAACTTTGACAATAACAAAGTCTGCTTAGTCAGTAAAGATGGAGGAGAGACCTCAGCAGCTATCAAGAGACCATCCAAAGAAATGTTCTGATCAGTTGAAAAATAGAAGAGAAGTCCCAGATCTACCTAAACCCGTGCAACAGAAAGAAGAGATGACTCATACCATGCTTGGAGATTTTCCCAAAACGTAGACCCAAATCAATGGAGCCATAGTCGTCCCAGTATTGACTTTTCCCAAACGTGTAGCTCCTGGACCATTTCAGAGAAGAGCCAGAAGACCCACCAGCTGCAGAAGGACCAGAAAAGCAACCCCCTGCTAGTGTTGAAACTGTCAGTCCCATGGTAAGTCTAAAAACAGCACTCTGTGCTATGTAGGTCTACATGTAGAATAGTTGATGGTACACCCACATATACAGTATATATATATACATATATATATATATATATATATACATATATATATATATTTGATAAAATTCAAGGGCACCTCTGCCATAGTAAAATGAGGGTATCACTTCAGTACGTGGTCTTAGGTGCCATCTGACAAGTTAAAGATTGTTACACCTATATCTATTGGAAACCTGAAACTCCTAAATTTGAAGGTCCCTGGCATTTTGCTTTACTGTGAAGTCTCAGAGGAGACTGTGATTTGTCTTATGCACTGCAATACTCAACTATTATAATATGCAGTATAAGTGTAGTATGAGTGCAGTTCAAGTTCCCTAAAGGGATTAAAAATAAAAAAAGGTTTGGAAAAGATAAAAACATTACATAAAAACTGAAAAAAAAACCTTCTCTCTAGTTAATAATAAAGAAAAGAAAGAAAAATTATTTTGTATTCCTGCATCCGCAAAAGTGTGGTATATCAAAATTGGCAACATATAAAATGGATTAGATACATCAGAAATTAGAAAAATAATGAAAAAAACAAATGCATTCTTTTGTCACCTCACCTCCCTAAATTAATTCAATAATAAAAGTGATCACAACCTTGAGTTTACCCCATAGTTATATTAATACAAATTTTGGCTCACAATGCAAAAAACAAGTTCTCTGCATCTATATTGTCACATGTGTCTTAACACAGTGCTGTCAGCTCCACTCTGGTCACTAGGCGGCACTAAACCTAATGATAAAGATGGACGATGGCAGCTTATGGCATTTTAGCTGTAAAATTACTGTGACTAGTTGTTCTTTCCCTAGTCACCTACATTTTGCCGCAGCGAGCTACTTATGTAATAAGCTTTCTGCCTGGATCATTGCGTGGGGCTCCCTTGTATTTAAACCCCAGCAGACAGCCTCTGGCCACCAGTTATTCAGATTAGCTAGACCTGGTCTGTCTGATCCATTATTCTTGTTATACTATTCTGTTCTCTGACCTAAGTTTTCTGATTTTGTCCATGACGTACCCTCTTCTTGCCACCAGCTTACTATACCAATCAGCAGCTGACCTTTACCCATGGGTTCCTGCGTAAGTCCAGATCACTGTATTTAGGTAAAAGCATGAAGGCCAGGGTAACACCTGAATTCTGGAAAATTGAGTGTCTTGCACTAAACATGTCCGTGGAAGCCCTATAGGCAGCTGCCAGGTTTCCATGAGCATTGCATCTGTGGCATCCATCAATGGATCAATCTGATTCCTAAAGGTATGTTATTTTACTGTGGCATTCATGCTGGTGTCACTCATTGCATCTAGCCCATTGCCAACATCTTTCACACAAGCAACGAAAGCAGCGGCAGAGAGAGGGGTAGCATGCCGATGCTCCTCTAACCTCAACCACAGCCATGATCCAGGATATTCTCAGAGGGAGGCCATACAAGAAATCAATAAGCAACTGAAATACTACCGCTGGTAACAACCTCTTCTAGGAGGGGCGATGGACCCTGCGGAGAATGACTGCGGCCCCAGCCTCCTAAGATGTCACGTTTGAGGATCCTCTCAAGGAAAACATCACATGAAATGCAGTGAAAAAAAAAAAACTTTTTGGAGTAGATAGGAAAAAGTGTAGAGAATTGAACATTAAATATATTTACAAAAGTGATTAGGGAGTAAAGATAGTTAGAAAATACATTTTAGATGTCAGACCACGCTGTAAAAGTAAAAATTCACTTGGTCACTATGAGGCTAAAATAATCTCCTATTGACGTTTTGGTGCCAGATACTACAGGGCACCTTCAGAGATATTGCGGAGTCCATATCGATTGGTTAAAGCTGCTTTGGCAGCAAGAGGTGGGGTGTTGACACAACATTAGGCAGGTTATGATCTATAAACACCACGGTTAGTGCATTCCATTATGATAGTCATGGTTTATAGAACATCAAAAATATTATTATTAATAATAATAATTAAGTAACAACTAGTAGCATTATAAAGAGTTAAAACACTTGGCTATTTCCACTCTGTGGTGCCAAAAGTCAGCCTGCTATTTACTTTTTCATCAGTACTAAAAATCCCTTTGAAGGATCCAATTGTTTATCCTGTTGTCTTCCTCTGACATTTGTAGTCATTTTTATTAAAAGCACATAGAGAATGGGATGAGCGAGTAGTCAAATACTCGGACTCACTATACTTGTGCCGAGTAGATCGTAATACTCAGGTATTCGGTGCGGGTAGGGAGTCCAATGTAAGTCAATGGGATTGCCGTAAGAGTGAGTTATGATGGAAGCGATCTTCTGACAGCTCAGTGTGTAAGTGGTGTAAAGAGATCGATCTGCCTAGGGGCTATGTAATGGTTAACGCAGGAAGATGCCACCCATCATAATCAGCATCACAAGCGAGGGCTTCACAATTATAAAGCTTGGACTGGAGACATTGTTGTTCCACTGGCACTGCACAATGTGCAGGCATAGTGCCTCCAGAAATTAGCCCAAGGGGCTGTATCATGGTTGATGAAGGAAGCAGGCCTCAAGGGCCAAACAATTATGAAGCTAGCCTAGGATTACTAGCACAGTAGTTGCAGTGCCCAATGTCCAGGCATGGCTATAGTGTCTCCAAAAAGTAGCCCAAGAGGCTGTACCATGGTTGATAAAGGTAGCCTCAAGGGCCAAACAATTGTGAAGCTAGGACTACTAGCGCAGTAGTTGCAATGCCAATGTCCAGGCATAGCCATAGTGTCTTCAAAAAGTATCCCGTATATGGACAGAGAAAGCTGGGTCATCCTATTCTTAACCTGTTCCTAGTTCATCACCCCGTCAGGAGTCACAGGAAACATTTGACTGCAACCTTGGCCATACCGAGGATCTGTTTGGTCCATATCTTTTCGCTGCCTCTGGCCTCTCACCGCACGACATTGAAGAGGAATGTGAGGAGGCATCGTCTGCTCATGGCCAAATATTTGAAAACTCACAAAGAGCAGAAAGCCACTTTCATCCACGTGATATATCGGGTGAAGAGTTGGAGGCTGATGGTGATGACACAAAGTTGCAACCTGGCTAGCCGACAATATCAACACGGAAGGAGGATGACATGGAAGACGGGGTGGTCGATGATGAGACCACCGATCCGACCTGGACCGCTGGCACGTATAGCCAGCACAACAGCACAGAGGAAGAAGGTGGATACGTAGAACAACCAAAAGGCACCAAGGCCTACTGGTTTGAGCAGAGTGCGAAGTGTGTCAACTGTTGCCAAGAGCATCACTCTGTGCCACAAGTCAAAGCAAGGGTGATTTCAGCTGCTGTCTGGAAATTTTTTTCAGATAGTCCTTCTGAACCAAATGTTGTCATCTATAGCATCTGCCATACGAAGCTGAGCAGAGGCCAGGGCAAAGGCAACCAAAGCACCACCATTATGAGGAAACACATGGCAGCCAAGCACCCTAGTTGGTGGGTGGAACAACAGGGTACCAAATCGGTGTCTGCGGGTCAAACCACTGCCATGTCACCTGTGATCCGTCCTTCTCAATCTGCTGGTGTGAGATATACCTCTTGCTCACAAGCTGCAGTTGCACAGACGCAGGACACAACAAGCTCATCCACTTGTTTGTCCCAGCCAAGCATCCAGTTGTCCATGCCCCAGATCTATGAAAGGAGGCATAAATACCAAGCCATGCACCCACAAACACAAATACTGAACGCGCACATTGGCAAGTTGCTTGCCGTGGAGATGTTGCTGTTTAGGCTTGTGGGGACAGTCTTTCCATGATCTGTTGGCTGTGGCTGCTCGCGCATACTCGGTTCCCAGCTGGCACTATTTTTCCGGTGTGCATCCCCACATTACACCAGTACGTCTTAAACAATCTAAAGCATGCTCTCACCAATGCCGTAACCGGGAAGGTCCACCTTACAACAGACACGTGGACAAGTACTTGTGGACAGGGGCGATACATCTCTGTCACAGCGCACTGCCTCAATCTGGTGGAGGGTGGGACAAAGTCTCAAACTGGACCATCACATATCATACCCATGCCACGAATACCCGGTCAGGTTGTCTGCGATAATGAGCGTAACCTGGTGGCAGCTTTCAAGCTCGGAAAGCTGGAATACGTGCCATGCATGGCTCACATGCTGAACCTAGTGGTGCAGAAATTTATAAAAACATACCCTGATTTGCCGTACCTACTTGAGAAGGTGCGCCGTATTTGCGCCCAATTCCGCCATTCCTTTGGGCACTGTAACTACTGTGCTAGTAGTCCCAGCTTCATAATTGTTTGGCCCCTGAGGCAAAAACTATGCTAGGAGACTGTATGGTTGTGGATGATTGGGTGCTGCTAGAAAATTTTATGGTGGCCTTATCAGCCATAAAAGACAGTATCTGCTCTTGCTCTTCTGGTTTTCAGAACCGTTACGTTCTAGACCGGGACATTTCGCCAGGAATATAGATGCATCAACCTTCTTCTGTCTCCCATACTCTGTGCCTTGTCAGGCACCACTGACAACCTCACACCCATGTCCACATCCGTGTCCCTGTCCCTTCCCAACAGCCTTTTTAGGAATTTGGGTTTTTTCTGACATAGCTGCAGATGTTCAGATGCAGATATTGAGGAACAAGGAGCAGTTAGTGCTTTGTGGAAGGTAGCACTACAGCCTAGTACTTCTTTGCGTTTTACACACAGCCCAAAAAATTGTTCTGAGGTTTAAGGCGAAATATTACGCGTGCCAGTCACCACACAAGACAGCAGTGCTGGCTGCATGTCAGTTGTGCAGTACCGTACGTGCTATTTGGCGTAAACACAGCAAATCAACGGCAAAAAAATTGGTCTGCAAGGGTAAATGTGACCCCAAAAATTGCTGGGAAAACAATCACTACTCCCTGACCTTATATTTTCAGCTCTAAGAAGAGCTGAAATATTGCTCCTGATCAAAAGTTCAGACAAGCATTATAGTTTCACCCCTGACCCAAGCTGTGCGCTCTCCTATGTTTTAAGCAGAGAAGTGGAGTTTAAGAGGAGCGCAGCGACACTGCTGTTGGCTGGTTCATCAATCCAGCCAGCTTCAGAGAAGCGCTATAATGACAATCCTTAGTAGACTGCAGTGGCGATCAATAAAGTAGCAATGGGCAGTATACAATTAAATAATATACATTTTTAATAACAGAAAAGATTGTTAATAACAATCACTGTAAATTACAAAGCACTTTTACAAGCACTTAGCAATTTTAACAATTTATATTGTTGAGCAAATCCCTTTAACAACATACTTTAATACTCTGTCATTAACATTTGCTTTAACTTCTAGCACTATTTAATGTAAAAGAGGGACAGCGGCACATAACAAGGTTGACAGAGGGAAAGTAATTAGTGATGGGCGAACCTGAACTGTAAAGTTTGTGGTCCATATTGAACACCTAGTGTTCATAAACAGACTCCCGAAAACTAATTTTCCTGTTACCATGTTACTGTTCGGGTTCTGCATTAAAAATTGGCACACTGGTGATTAAAGCAGGAAAAATATACTTACCAGTCCCTGGCACTGTAGTCACACTTGCTTCCAGGTCCACTCATAAAAGGGAACCAACCACCCCAAATGACCCCCCCGGACTGTTAATATGTGCCCCTACACCCAGCACACACATTTGGGGCAATCGTTTTTGCTAAAAAAACAGTTTAGTAGAAGCTAAGATATAGCTTTATAAAGTTTAAAAAATGTTGCCGACTAGGCGTTACTTAGCTTGTCCCGCTACCGAGTTCATCTGCCTGTCAGCATCCTCTGCCCCCTCTCTTCAGTAAAGCCCTGCCCTTTCAGCCTCGTCACTGGCTGGTGCACGGACTCTCATGGCCGTGCACACGTCATCAGCTACAGCCAGGGTCACAAGCACACGCTCTGTGCGCTCTGTGATCACCCGGCAGAATGAGTCACAGCTGCACAGGCAGGAAGTCACAGAGAATGTGCTCGTGACTGACCCTGGCTGTAGCTGATGACGTGTGCACGGCCATGAGAGTCCGTGCAGCAGCCTGTGACGATGCAGAAAGGGCAGGGCTTTACTGAAGAGAGGGGGGAGAGGAGGATGACGGGCAGATGAACTCGGCAGCGGGACAAGCTAAGTAACGCCCAGTCGGCAACATTTTTTAAACTTTATAAAGCTATATCTTAGCTTCTACTAAACAGTTTTTTTAGCAAAAACGATTGCCCCAAATGTGTGTGCTGGGTGTAGGGACACATATTAACAGTCCGGGGGGGTCATTTGGGGTGGTTGGTTCCCTTTAAGCCTCATTAATACACACTGCACTAACTGTTACAGCCAATCACAGGCACCACTCTCTGTGACAGAATCTGTGATTTGGCTGTTGCACCTCCACCCATTGTGAATGTGCCTGTGATTGGTTGCTATATACTAAGGCAACGAACCTGCCGTCATATGTGTGTGTAAAAATAGACAAATAATTGAAAAAAATTGTATAGGAATCCTCCGTATTTTTGATTCTCAGCACAGATAAAGTAGACAGCTGTGGCCTGCTGCCCTTAGCTGTGCACTTTATATTGACTGACTATCAAATACATGGTTTCCATGCAAACTTCACAAGATGGTGTAATGCGTAGGACTAAGATACCAGCTCCTCCATCTCTTACTGAGCTTAGTTCCTCTCCCCCGGCATATCAGCCCTTTCCAGCACAGGAAAGAGACAACCACATGCCTTTATTCAGCACATTTTTTGCTGATATGCTGACATCCAGTTATCATTGCACATGAACTTCTATATAGATATCTGAGTATTATTACATTATATTGGTGCATTGGTGTGCGTATACTTCTGGGGATCCATCTTAGTTTGATTGCAAGCTTTGTAGGAGAGTAATAGACCACTATGGTGTTCACTGGGCTAGTGTTCACCTTTTTAAAAGTTTTTATGTATTTTTGTTTGCACTTTGTGGATTTACTTTGTATAACTATTAAACTTTTACATCCAAGATCTGTGCAAGCGCTGTCTCCAATGTGCTGGACTTCAGGAACATGGCTGTGAAAGCTGCGCGTGTGCAGATCTTGGCTGCCCAAGATCTCAATCTGAGCATGCACTGCCTCCAAAGCCATATTTACTTATGTCCATTGTGTCACCACTGAAATATCAATCCAACGCGAACCACTCCACTGTGATACCCCCTCCCTCTGTGCAGTGCAGAAGCATCACATCACTGATACTGCAGCGTCCCTGCCTTCTGTGACCCCATTGTACCATCACACACCCCTTCATATAAACTACTTCCGGATTATGAAACACACACCCATTTTCCTCCTGTTTGGGAGGAAAAATGTGGTTTATAATCCGAAAAAATGTTTTCATTTGATTGATGAAAAAGCTTTGTTTTTCCACATTTTTGCCTCATTCTAGATACTCAGAATTCTCGTATGAGATATGTGTTTATAATATGACTTTTTATTACATTAAAGGGAATCTGTCAAGAGGTTTTTGCCATCTCATCTGAGTGAATCATAATGTAGGAAAACACTTTAATGGATGAGACAGTTGTGACACAAAGTTTTTAGATTTAGAATGAAGAGCTGAGAAACCTAACCCCGCCCACACCAGGGCCTCTGTGTACATTACAAATATATACAATATATTATAATATATGCAATATATATATATATACTACTGTGTGCCGATGCACATGATCGGATTCTAGCATGCGAGTCCTACTCGCAATGGCCGCTCGCGCCAATGCTTCGCGCTGCTAGGTGACTCGCCATGCCCGCTGCGCGGCATAGCGAGTCGCCTTAGAACTGCTCGCAATGGCGTGCGCGGCAATGCTCGTCGTATCACATACCACGCTGACTCGCAGCGTATGAGCGACTCAAAGGGCAAAATCCATTCGTGATTATATAATAGATTATATATATATATTATACAATAATGTGTGATAACTTATGGTTGCAGTGGGCATAAATATTAAGGTGGAAACACATGTGCGAGATGCATATGAGATACACGCATAAATCTCGCACGACTCACCTGGAACGGTCCCTGCCTCTCTGGACGGGAACTTGAAGCTGCATAGAAACTCAAGCAACTGACATGGTCCAGTCCAGAATGGCAGGGACTGTATCAGGTGAGTCATGCGAGACTCATGCGAGTATCTCGTATTCATCTCGCTTAGTGTGTTTCCATCCTTAGACAAAACTAGAGAAGAAAAAAAATGGGTTCCTCTTGTAGTCACCTACAATCCAATTCTGGAGGTGCTAAGAGGAGCTGCACGGAAACTGCAACCACTCCTACAAAAAGTTGCCCGACTAAAATCAATATTTCCGGATCCCACAATCTTTAATGGTACCTTTACACGCCGCCACAGAGGGTAGCAACAGGTAGGCACCACACGTGCACGTTTTCAATGGTTGCTAACGGTACCTGATGCTGCATATACACGCCGCCACAAGGTGCTCCACAGAAGGTATTTTCGTTCCCCGGAAGTGCCGACGGGTGCCGCGGGTTTCCTTCTGTGGAGCACCTTCCCTGATTTACACCCGCTACCAGAAGGGAATATGGGCGGACCTGGGGCAGCAGGGACAACACATAGGCGTGCCTGAGTTGTGTATTACGCGACGCTCGTACGATGATTGGACAATGCAACAGCATCATGATTGGCCAGCAAGCGCAGGAAGGCTGGCTAATACATGACGCAATTGCAAATGTGTAGTGTGACTGGTCAGCTCATTAAATATGCCACCCTGTGCAGGGACAGCCAATGGGTACACAGTAGCCCCCACCAATGATCGCTGATGGGGCGTGTTATCCATGCAGCCGTGGCACGCCCCAGGGATTATGCCTGCTTGTTTTTTAGCACGGCTGAAGCAGGTATCCAAAGGCACAGGAAGAGAACTACCTGAATTACACGCCGCCACTTCGCGGTGTTTTCAAGGTATCAGGTACAATTGTGTCCGATACCTGGCGGTTTCTACCTTTCGGTGGCGGCGTGTAAAGGTACCATTAAGGTACCTTTACACGCGGCAACGTTTCTAGGAATTTGCAACTTACTGGTTGCAGTGAAATCATGGAGACATTGTTCCATTTGTACACAGCAACAAGATAGAACAATGTGTCCATGATTTCACTGCAACCAGTAAGTTGCCAGTGAAATTCCTAGGAAATTTGCCGCGTGTAAAGGTACCCTTAGACAACTTGCGAATCTAAAAAAACACATCATTGTCAGAAGCGCCCTGTCCTCTCCAGCAGCTACAGGAACCTTTCCCTGCAACCAGAATAGTTGCAAAACCTGTCCATTTATAATGACAACGGACAACATAAAAATTCCTGGGGCAGATCAGGACTGCAAGATCCCAGGTAACTTCTGTTACACCACAAGCAATGTGGTGTATTAAATTGTACCAAATGTCCAACAGGTGGCATGTACGTAGGGAAGACAGGACTAAAATTCAGAACAAAAATGAATTCTCATTGCCACTCAATAAAAGAAAGGCGTATGGATCTACCTGTAGGAAAGCATTTTTGCAGCTCTGACCACAGTGAACCAATATGAGGCTGCTCATCTTAAAAAGCAACTTCAAATCTCAGAAAGAGAGAAGAATTTGGGGATACAAACTGATAACGACCATTGACACATTCAAAACAGGATTAAATGTCTCACATGGATTCATGCGTTTTTATATCAATTGTAAGGGCGTTTTTGGATGTCACATCTTTCAACAGACCCCAGTTAGAGCACAATGAACTTTTGACACTTCTTACGTGAACTGTCTCTCATGGATTTATAGCTTTCTACTCTCACTGAGGAATTTTCAGGTCTCCGCAGACCACTAATCATAGAACAATAATGCAATCAGTTCCTCTTATCTCAGAATTTTGATTTAACTTCCCCAGCTCCTCTCCCCCTCCCAAAACTGACTCTGCTTTACGTCACCTGTCGTATTTACTGCATCTTGTCACCTGCTCATGTATATATGTGTGTCTTCAGAATTTGTGTCATTATCAGCCTGATGAAGGGGCCATAGTGTCCCGAAAGCTTGCTTTGCTTACTATTTTTTCAGTTAGCCATTAAAAGGTATCAGCCACTGAGGACTCTCAGATTGTAATATTTTTCTATCTACTATCTAACACGGTATAAACATTTTTTATCTCATCCCTAGATTACAAATTTGTACCATACATATAGGACAAGTGATTGCCAAAATACTTATTGGTGGCTAAAATGCAAACTCACAGAAATAAACTTTATTCAAAGAACAATAGTCATGTGATGATGAACTTACAGCAGGAAAGGACCCAGTAAATAAAGGTTATACTGAGTGTTTAAAGGATTATCCAGTTAATGTGTACAACATCATAGAAGGTGAGGTATCTTAATATGGCAGGCACCAACTAAAATGGTAAGACAATGATAAAATCAACCACAAAAATGTTTTATATTTGTTGGTAATAAATTATTTGTGATAAGTCAGTCTGAATAGATGCTATTATCAATCAATGTAGTAATACATTACCAGTTTGAATAGATGCATGGTAAAGAGCGGGTAGCCCGCTTGTTTACATGGATACCAGCGTTCTCGCTGGGAGCTGGTATCCATGGTAAACAGCGGGTAACTAAGCACCGTGCGGCGCTTAGTTATCCGCTTGTTTACATGGTTACCAGCGTTCTTGCAGAGAGCTGGTATCCATGGTAAACAGCAGGTAACTAAGCACCGTGCGGCGCTTAGTTACCCGCTTGTATACATGGATACCAGCGTTCTTGCTGGTACTGATCACTGGTGAGTCTGCCTGTGTGACAGCTTACCAGCGATCAGCCGTCAATGTCGCGAGCGATCAGATCGCTGGCGACGTTGACCATTGACGTGTGTGACGGGGCCATAAGAGCTCAGGCAGCAGACTTACATTTAAAGCGCCACTCCAGTGCTATAAAAAAACAGTGGAGGGACAGTTTAAAATATTATTTTACTGCAAATATTGGCTCCATATAAGCGTAGTGATACAAAATATGTTTGATGTGTATTCTATCACACCAGTATGTATTTGATTTACTCTGTACTAGTTTATGGAACCTTCAATAACCAGCTGGACTCTAAACAAAAAGTGTTCCTGACTAGCCCAGGGTATGAGGACTTGGGTATCTGGGCCCTCTGCGGTCTCCTTGTCTCTTTCCCCCATGTGTGTGAAGCCCCCTGTGTGAAACTTGGCTGGCCTCCTCTGCTCTCTCTCTCCACCTGTGCTGTTGGCGGGACGCCCTCTATGGACTGCCGCTATTCTTCTCTCCGTGGTGCCTGGCTCCCTGATAAGTGACTGCGCAGGTGCCCGGGAGACTGAAGTCTCCATGGTATATCGGTGTTCTCTACTGGGCCGGGTGCTTTCCAGTAGATTCGGACTCCAGTGTCCGGTGTGTTGTTTGGGTGAACCTAACGCTGACTGCTCGGTTCCCACTCTTTTCTTTCCTTTCTCCTTGCCTTCCGACCCCACTCTTGGGCCCTGCAGGACTTCTTCGAAGGCTGTTCAGGGTCACTGACTCGGGCCTAACACGGCACCGACCACAGTACGTCTTTACAGCTCTTGTATAGTCTGCACACTCTCTAACTAACTCCGCCCCCAGCACCAGTATTTATAAGGGATCTTGCCTAAAGACAGCAAGTTGAGCTCCCTCTACTGTGCCGGGGTGGAAGGTATTGTTTGTGTCTGTGTACCCACTGTGGAAACCCATGCGTGCTGTGAGTCTGTGGTTACCTGTGTGAGCAGGGTGCCACATACCTATCCTTACCTTGTAAACAAGCTAAGTGAGTACACTCCATCCCATACAGGTTAACTGTCACATTGTATATAGTTAAGTTTTGCAGTAGAATAAGGGAATGTGATCTCCCTGCACTACCATTGTCCATTAACAGTGAAGCCTGCAGTCTACAGAACCACAGGGTAATGCACTGAGTCAAGGTCTAACACCTGCACAGGACATCAAAGTCCCAACATGATGACCCTATCTTCACCATATGAGCCCTCGTGGACAGGGTCCCTGCCCCTCCTGTACCTGTACGTCCTGATTGCTTAGATTTAGTGTACTTGTTCTTGTCTCCCTCATCCTCATTAAAGCGCCATGGAACCTAATGGCGCTATATAAATAAATAATAATAATAATAATAATTTACACGTTGGTTTGCCTGGACTTTCCTGGCGGACTTGTAATTATCCTGGATTAGGGGAGTGTATTATATTTTTTATTTTCATTTAAACTTTTGGTGTGATTGTGGGGACATCATAATGCATCGGGGAACCTTATAAAGTGTGGGGGTTACTGAAGTGAACCTGCATACTGTCTTGGGGTTACCTCATACATTTTAGGGTCTACTGTATGGCCCTCAATGTGTGGGGCTATTGTACAATGTGGGAGCTAATGTGGGAGCTATTATGCAGTCTGGGGTCTACTGTGAGAGCCATCATATGGTGTGGGGGCTATTATATAGTTTGTGGGCTACAGTGGGGGCCATCATACACAATAAGGAGTAATGTTGGGGCCCTCATAAAGTGTGGGAACTAATATGTGTGCCATTAAACAGTTTGGGAAGTACTATTGGGAAATTGTAGGGGGCCCTCATACAGTGTGAAGGCCCTCATAAAGTGTGGGGACTACTGTGGAAGCTATTATACAGTGTAATGGTAATTATACTGTGTGTAGGTTACTGTGGGGGTGGGTCATTACATTGTTAGGGAATAATGGGGACATCATTGTGTACATGGTAGCAGTAGGGACTTCTTACTGTGAATGAGTGAGCAGTACCACAGTACAGCATAATACCCTGTATAGGGGAGCAGTGGCGACATCATACTGTGCATAAGGGAACTGTGGGTGACTCTGGGGACATTATTCTTAATTGGGCACTAAAGAAGCATTATTGTTATAGAGGCATTCAGGGTATTGTGATAGTTAAAGGTGCACATGGGGCATTAACAAATTTTAGGGGCCAAATGTAGACAATGTTGCCTAGAGTACTTGCACAGGGCATTGATATTTTCTAGGGGTCAATTTTTCCATCTACAAGGCAGAAATGAGACGTCTTAATTTGTAAGGGACACAGTGGTGGGAATTATTATGTGCAGCCATTAGAGTGCCACACAGCAGTAGCTATAATGGAGACCAATGGCACAAAATGCTCAGAATTGGGATACCTGCAGGATGGGGAGTTTGTGAAGGTAGGGAATAGATGAGGATGATGCTGTAAATGTGACAAGTAAAATATGTGTTATAATATTTGCAGAAGGAGGGCTTGTCGCTGCAAGAAATTATGTTGGTAGGGGCAAGATGGAAAAGATGAGAAAAGTGAATGACTCCATGAAAAAAATACATCATGCAGCTATAGGTCCCTATCTGCACTGTAATCGCTTGTGTATTCTTTAGGCCTGGTATCTACCAACATATGGTCACTGTATTGCGATAATATTAGTGTTGGTCTTTGTGTAGAAATGTATTTTCTGTTACAAGACGGTAATTTTCTGTGGTTCCCCTATACCCACAACCAGGGGGCACCATGGCAGTTGCAGTGAGGGGCCCAAGCAGATGTTTTCCCCCCTCCTCCCTGATCTGAATCACTAGCTATACCTCTGTTTCTTACTGTCCCAATTGTAAAGATCATGATACAAACATTTATGCATGTGAAATGATACATACCACTACATGATAACTAGTATCTTATACCGTAGGCACACAGGGGCTTACTGTATCTAGTAATACATTAGTCGGTCAGGTGTCAGTTTCTAATGGACTTACTGATGGCCATGCGACAGGCTGAGCCTTTCTATACGTGAGCTATAGTAATAGCAGGGGACATAACACCGAATTGTTTATACTGTAGAGGACACTGTGGGATGCACTCACCAATCAAGGGTTGGTAATTTGAGGGAGAACTATGGGGAGCCCCCACCGGTATAAGGAAAGCAGCTCCTTTGGCAGTGACACCTCCCCCACATCAAAGTCCTGGTCAGAAACGTACAGTTTTGTGTGAGCTATACCAAGTACTTGGAAGGGATGCCGAAGCGGCCTTCTCCAAATGCACTCTTGTGCCCCTGCCTTAACTCTAACCATTGTAGTGGAGAGCAGCGCCTGCTACATTCAGTCAATACTCACATTGAAGCTCATGTAGGCAGTACCAAGGGGGCGCTCTCATCCAAGCACACTCTTCTCTGTCCCATGTACTAATCTGTGTAGCTGAAAGCAGCTCTCCTTACACTTGGTTTGCGTTTATGAAATTGCTGATACCTTTGTATTTATTACAATTATTATTCCTAATGCCAAAGGAATTATTGTGAGCGTGGAAATTACATAATATATAATATATTCTATATAGATATATATCTGCATACCGGCTAGTCCCAGCATACACACACTTTTCACCCAATCCTAAGATCGGACCCTCTAACTTGCAGTCATAGGGCCTGTGCCCAGAGGATCTTCAATCACTGCTCACAGCATTATGAACGACTATAAGCCCAACCCTGAGTGAGACCTAGCTACTGCCGGGAGGAATAAAGTTTATTTTCTTGCCGTAGCTGCAATTCTAGTAAGGCAGCTGTCAGCTTTGTAACGCTAATTACCTGCTGATTAACCCCATAGCTGCAGGTAAGTGGAATATTCTGAGGTGACATGTTCCCTTAGCGTCACAATTCTGTATTGGAGTATTCGTTTCCATTTTTTTCTCAAATTTTTCAAAATGGTGCGCCTTTCTAAAGAACATATTTAATGTAAAAGTGGCTTGAAAAAATATCTGAAAACCCAAAACCTGCCCACAATGGCAAACAAACAAAAATAATACGTAGACCTTAAAGAGGTGCAAAGTGAAAAAATACTAAAAAGTTTGCAAAACAAGCACAGTTTAATGATGTTTGTCCACTCTAAATACCAAAGATAAGAACTGAGAACATTTAATAAACCATTCATTATCAAGATCAGTAATTATATACAGGTACATTTCAATGAATAGGAATATCATCGAAAGTAATTTTTTTTCAATAGTTCTACACACAAGTTAAAACACATACAGTCATTACAGAGTGATCTATTTTAAGTGTTTATCTCCGTAAATGTTGATGATTATGGTTTACAGCCATAAGCCATAATTCATTAAGATGCACCTGTAGTTCTAGAAAGGTCCTGCCTCTGCTCGGAGTGGAGCAGTGCTATCTAGAATAGGACAGCTAATGGTAGCAACAACACAACTGTCCTGTTCAATGTTTTCATATTGTTCTATACTGTTAACCATAGACATATTTTGTACATCCGTCCACATTAACAAACAGATATGTGTAATGATTATTGCTGCTTTAGGCTTTGTTCACACAGTGCGTTTTTTTTTTTTATTTCTTCCTGCATTTTTTGTGCATTTTTTGCTCCTTTTCTGTTGAGTTTTTTGTGCATTTTTTGTGCGTTTTTTGCTCCGTTTCTGTTGAGTTTTTTTGCTGCATTTTTGCCCACAGAACAAAGCAAAAATGCAGATTAGAATTGACATTCTCATTCTTTTTAAGATGAAGCAAAACCTGGGCAGGGTTCAGTCTCTTTAAAGAAATAAACTCAATGTGTGTGGACAGCTTTTACCTGAATTACAAGGTTTAGATTAGCATAAAACCAAGATAAAACCGGCTGCACAAACGCAGTGTGTGAACATAGCCTAGGGCTGAGTGAAATCATTGTAGACACATCAGATAAGGGATACAATCAACACTTGTATACATAGAGGAAAGGCTGAAGTGCACCAGCATGAAGCTCAAAAATGATCCAACGTTGACTTATTCTTTTATGATATTATTATATAATTAACATTTTAGAATATAAAGATGTCATTATAACATGCAGCTATTTCATATAACAATATGTAATCGAGCTCCTGTACAGAGTTAGTTGAACCTTGCACCTTGCCTAGTTTACACCATGGCATTCTTCTAGCCCAACCTACTGAAATTGAACCTTATGTGCAATAGAGGTTAAGTCAGTGGTGTAACTTCAGTCCCATGGGCCCCGAGGCAAAAGCTCCCACGGGGCCCCCAATTATTAGAAATCTTTAATAGTATTAGTCTTTTTCTATAGACTGCAGGGCCCAGATGCGATCGCAACCCCTGCACCTATTGTAGTTATGCCCCTGGTTAAAGTCACTATGGCCATGCTGCACTATCTTGTCAAAATGATGGACTTTATACAGTGACGTTAGAATAGACACCTTTATGAGATCACTGAGGATTTATAAGAATTCACATTTGTCTACAAGGGCGAGCGGATAATCAAACTCATCTATTTACATCCATTCTAAAGGATTGCTGGAATTTACACCAATTTTTCTGGCTAACACGGTATTATTTTTATATTATTTCATATTGCTCTTCGTAAGTCTATTACCTTAACACAGGGGCGTATCTAGGGGGGTGCAGCCGGACCTTTTGCCCCGGGCACAACTCAGCGGGGGGGTGCCGGCGGCACCCCCCCCTGCTCCTCAACCAAGGCTGCAACAGGGGCGGCGGGGCTGAAAGCTGACAGCACATCCCCCCGTTCTCACCTACTTTGGGGGGGGCGCCAAGATAGATCTTTGCCCCGGGCGCCATCAAACCTAGTTACACCGCTGCCTTAACATATAAGTAGTTCATTAGAGTATTAATAATAATTCTAAAAATACTCAATAATCCTATAAAATATTGCAGTTGTAACATTTCTAAATGCCAATGGCAGACACAGAGGCAACTGTTATCCATCTGGAGCATCAGATGTGTCACAATGGCACCAATCTTTACTATTCTTAAGAATTTAGGTTCCTGAAGACTATATATTGCATGCAACTCACTGGTTGCAGTGAAATCATGGACACATTGTTATTATTATTATTATTATTATTATTTATACATTGTTCTATTTTGTGGCTGTGTACAAATGTAATAATGGGTCCTTGATTTCACTGCAACCAGTGAGTTGCATGCAATATAGCTCTGTGCGTGACGGTACCCTAAGAACAATAAATAAAGTAATAATTCATAAAATATACAGTAGGTTGATGTCTTACCTCATAGGGTTGATCTATCCCTTGAAGATATTAGGAATAGGGAAGATCAGTGACTAGAGAGTCCTCAGTGTCTGAGATGAAGGCGAATAATACTTCTAATAATGTGTTGCTCCTCCTGGATGGGCAGGATAATGGAGGCACACGCCAGGTGGCCAGTGGTGTCCAGGTGGAGTTCACAGCTTCATGTCCCAGGGATCATTTGCTCTTGCTGTCTGCCAGTGTCTGAGTGCAGGGTGTGATGGTGACAGGCTGTGCCCTCCCTTCTCTCCTGCTTCTGTGCCCTTTAGAACTAACTTTTCCCACATCTGACTCCTCCTATCCTCACTTCTCTGTAGACAGATTCCCACTTATTCTGTAATGTTCTTATTCTGGATTTTTAACCCAAAAACCTGTTTTGTTAGAAAGTACCGGGTGACGCTGGTAGAAGGTTTAACAAAAACACAGACTGTGCTTTACAGTAAAACAAGACGGCATTCAATGATTCTTCTAGAAAGACTCAATAAACATACACTGTTCATATTCAAGGTGACAGTGACATGAAGATATAGATATGCTGTATACAGGCGCAACTCAATCAATTACAATATCAGCAAACAGTTCATTTTTTTCAGTAATTCATGACATAAAGTGAAATGCATATATTATATAGCGTCATTGCAAACAGAGTGATCTATTTCTGTTAATGTTGATGATTATGGCTTACAGCTAATGAAAACACAAAGGTCTCAGAAAATGAAGTAGGGAGGAGGAAAGGATAAAAACCACGCTGCCGTATACCACGAAACACCAAAGGGTGAATATACTATAGATTTATTAGTCAATACATTTCAGGGCTCCCTGGCTCCTTAGGACAAATCAATATCATATGGCCATGTTTCAGGGCGCTTCTGGGAACCCTGAACTAATAAATCATTATTACATTCACCCTTTGATGTCTCGTGGAACGCTTCATTATCCCTACTCTACAGTATATGCACCACGTTGGGGACTACAGCAGCTGTGATATGCTTTTATAGTGGTTGTGACTGTCACAACCACACAAGGTGAAGCCTCTGATACCTATTTAGGTAATATTTTATCTCTCAGACACTTCATCCTCCCTAATTTAATATTCTGAGATAATGACCTTTGGGTTTTCATTGGCTGTAAGCCATAATCATCAACATTAACAGAAATAAACAATTGAAATAGATCACTCTGTAGTGACTCCCTATAATATATGCGTTTCACTTTTTGTCTTGAATTACTGAAATAAATTATCTTTTTCATGATAATTCATTGAGATGCACCTGTAGATATGTTGTATAGTATTTATAATAGAGGATCATCTAGGTATATGTTTTGAGTATTAGACATTTGCATTACAAGATGCTAGCAGTAATAATACATTGTTATCTTCTTCATGAAAGTGTGTAGTTATAAAGAAATTAAGTACCCTACATATAGAACAACTTACTGTACTCTTCACCTTTCTCCTTAGCGACTGAGTCTTGCTGTTTTGATTATCATTACTATTATTATTTAATTTTAGAGCAACATTGATTTCATGGTCCTGTACATGTGAAAAGGGGATTTTACATACAATATACAAATTACAATGAAGAAACTACTGTATATCACAAAAGTAAGTACACCCCTCACATTTATTATATCTTTTCATGGGAGAACACTAAAGATGTGACACTTTGATACTTTAAAGTAGTCAGTGTTCAGAGAGTTTGTATAACAGTGTATTTTTGGTGTGCCCGCTAAATAATACACAGCCATTAATAGCTAATGTGGCGCCCCACTATGTAGGTGCCACAGAGGGGTACTGCACCCGTAAAAGAGGTGTAGTCGCCCCAACTGCAAGTGGATTTCAGGATGATAGGCGGAACCCTAAACCCACACCCCACACTAGGTCACACAGTGGGAGGGAACCCAGGAGGGTATTTAGTCACCTCCAGGGGGAACTAGAGAGGTCTGGGTCGGAGAGTGAGCCAGTGGGATAGCCTGAGGGAGCAAGGAGGGTCTCCCAGCTGAGGGACCCAGGAACGAAGGACAGATCCCAGATACGAAGAGCGAGTGGGGGATAGAGGAACTGGAGAGTTCGCCCCAGGAGAGAAACCGGGTACCAGAGCCCGCACCTGTGGAAACCTTTAAGGTCCACAGAAAATCTGATGCACGGGGGTATATATATATATACGGCCCTGATTCTCGAGCGACCAATAGAGGGGACCAGACACAGCCAGGCAGAGCCGCAGTGTTCAGCAGAAGGTTACCCGACGAGAGCAAGAGAAGGAAAGAGAGAGTGACAGCAGGAGGTTAGATCTACTATACGAGGTCAGACTTCACACCAGCTACTGGGAAGCAGGGAAGAATTGGAACAGGAAAGGCACACGCTGGGGGTTCCGTCCAGCTACTAGAGATCCGCTTCCAGCCGCCCGTAGCCACTTGTCATTTAACATCTAACTGCACTGAGGACTGTAATAATGCTGCTAATGTTCCAGTAAAGTACCAGGGTGAAGTGACTTTGACTCTGCTGCATCTTCTTTCCATGAACTGATTCCTTTAACAGGATTGCTGCCCCGGAGGTCCCTGTCCTGCCTGCGGAGGACTACAACATCTCAGCCGCAATACCACCAACCTCCGGAGGACTGTGGCGGTGTTGGTGACATCTCAGCAGGTACTGCAGTTGGCGTCAAGACACACTACAAACTTGTACATAATCCCCTGTAAATAAAACCCCCTTTTTCAAGAGAATAGTTCCCCGGGACAGGGGGTCAGGCGTGGCCGCCATTCCCCGTGACACAGTTAACCCCCCTTTGCCGCCTGATACCTGAGTACCACACACCCTGGGGAAACACACTAAACAAAAGTGAGTACACCCCTAAGTGAAAATGGTCAAATTGTGCTCAAAGTGTCAATATTTTGTGTGGCCACCATTATTCTGAAGCACTGCCTTATTTCTCTTTGTCTCTTGGGCATGGAGTTCACTAGAGCTTCACAGGAGCCACTGGAATCTGGATGTTTGAGACCTTGTGCTCCTTCACCTTCCTTTGGAGGATGCACCACACATGCTCAATAGGATTTAGGTATAATCTCTTTTCATTAAGATATCGTGCATTACATCATTAACTGGCAATCAAAACATTGGGTACAGATTACAATGTTGTTTTTGAATGACCATTTAGGGGGAAAACACAACAGTCTTATCATCAAAGGCAATATCTTAGTGCAAGAACTTCTAATCATTATCCATCAAATAGTTCCTAATGGGCCACGCTTATCATTTCAGCTCAATGTCGTAGAATGTATATGCCTCTATTGAATGTTGGGAACATGAGAAGTTGGACAGGCACTTTCATATACGTTAACTGGTATATCTTAGAACTTTACTTGCCTCGTTATTTCAACTGGTTTTGGAAACAATAAGGATCAATGGATCCAAAACTTAAAGAAAGGGGGGGACAAGACATAGGGGATGTTAGGCTAGGATAGTTGGGGAAAGGAAGGATAGAAGGGAAAAGGGAAGAATGCAGGAAAGTAAGGGCAAGAAAACGCAGGGAACTTTCTCTTTCCACATCTGGTGGTTCGTAGACACGCATCCCACCCCCACTACATCCCCTGATTTTAATCCAACTCTCCAATTTTCTCCAGCTCAACCCAAACTTGGCTCCCCTGGTGGGAACAATGGGTGGAATCTCAACCCAAAGGGGCGCCTCACGTGGGCCTCGGATGGACACCTCCAAGTATAGTGGTAAAGTCCAGGGAATCCAAAAACATAGCCCATTGACTCCAAATTTTAAGGATCCTGTCTTTAGAATATCTAGCTTCAGCTGTCAAATCCTCCATTTTGTAGATTTTATGCATTTCACTTAGCCAGTCAGTCAGTCTCGGGCACTGAGTGGATTTCCAAAAGCAGGGTATAACCATACGTGCTGCCATCAGACAGAATCGCAAAAATCAGTTTTTGTGAGCTAATCGAGTCTGGCAGGACCGTCAACAGAGCCACCAAAGGGTTAGCATCCACTCGATTCCCTGTAATCTTGAAGTATACATCAAATACCGAATTCCAAAAGGGTCGAATCCCCCCACAGCTCCACCATACATGCAATAGTGTACCCCTGGCACTCCCATATCTCCAACATCTGTCCGACAAGGACAAGAAGGCCGCATGTAAGTTTACTAGGCATCTGTGCCACTGAGACATCATTTTGAAGTTTTTGAAGTTGATGTTTTCCTGGGCTGTGCATGCCATGGATACATTGTGGTTCATTATGCATGCCCTAGTCCACTCCTCCTCCGACAGTGTCACGGATAGGTCCTCCTCCCACTTCAGCATGTATTTAAGTTTGCCACCCTCTCATCTCCGGCTTAACAAAGCATAGAGTGGATATACTATGTCTTGGCTAGGAGTCGGCCATAAAGAGTTTTTCGAATCCGGAAGGCAGCCCTCTATGCCCCCTTCGAATCCCCAATGTCCCCAAGAAGGAACAGAGTTGGGAGGCCTCAAACCAGGATGGCGCTCTCTCAGACCTTCCATGAAAGCCCCAGACTAAGGATCCCCAGATGCCAAGATCGAATATACCCGAGGGTCATCAGATGGCCTCCATCCCATAAACTGCTCGCTTCCCTTTGTAGGGAGAAAGCTCAGGTTGGAGAAAATAGGGGACAAGGGGCCCCAACCCAAAATCAGGCACCCCTTCCTTTTTTCTATATCCCATAGTTTTAGGACAATACTACCAAGCTCCATGTCGTCCCATTCAAACTGTTGTGTACCCGCACTCAACCACGGGAAGGAGCGTAAGGGTATCTCTGACTTCGTTTGTTCAATTCCCACCTATTGTTTTGTATGGTGGTGGAAGTGCCAGTCAAACAATCTGGAGAGGATAGCTGCTTTGTTGTATTGTCTGATATCAGGGAGGCCTGCCCCGCCATCACTTTTATGTCTACGTAGAGTTAGGTAGCTAACCCTGGGTCTGCTATTCCCCCAAATGAATCTTACCAGAGCTGATTTGAGACTGGCAAAAAATGTGGGTAGAATATGGATTGGCAATGCCTGAAATAGGAAAAGGAAGCGTGGGAGCACGTCCATTTTTAGCGCATTAATTCGCCCAAACCAGTAGAGGCCTCTCTTTTCGTATGTCTTAAGTTCCTTAAGTGTAGTCGCAAGAAGAGGTAAATAATTGAGGAAGTATAGATTGTTTAAGTCCGACGAAATCCTAACCCCAAGATATTTCAGACTTTCCTTTTGCCATCTAAAAGGGAAATGTTCCCTTAGGTGATGGACCTCAGCAAGGTAATGGAGATGGCAAGGAGATGTTCAATGCCTCGGACTTGGTTAAGTTAACTTTAAAATTACTTAATTTGCTGAATTTATCGAATTCTTTAATAATCGAGGGGAAGGTTATTTTGGGTTGGGTTATAAATAATAACAAGTCGTCAGCAAATAATGCTGTTTTGCACTGACCCTGACCCCCTCTATACCATTTATATTAGGGTTGTTCCGTAGAGCTATTGCTAGGTGTTCCATAGTGATAATGTATAACGGGGGGGGATAACGGGCAACCCTGACAGGTGTCATTACGGATGGCAAAAGGTGACGACAAGACCCCATTGGTACGCACTCTCGCCGTGGGACCTCCATATAACGCAAGGATCCAGTCAATGAACGGGAGCCTAGTCCTATCTGTATGAGGGAGGCCTTCATAAAGCACCAGTCAATCTGGTCGAATGCCTTTTCCGCATCCACTGAAAGAAGCCACGAGGGAATACCCTTCTTATTTGCCTTTGTCATAAGTAAGAAAAGTTTATTAGTATTATCTCTAGCCTCTCTCCCTTTAATGAACCCCACTTGATCGTTATGAATAAGTCCTGGGAGGAGAGGGCCGAGTCTATTAGCAAGAGCCTTTGAAAATAATTTGATGTCGACATTAATCAAGGCGATGGGCCTATAGTTGGCCACCTCTAGGGGGTCTCTACCAGGCTTAGGGATAACACAAACGTGGGCCTCTAAGGATTGTATAGCCCATGGCGATGTAGTAGAAACTGCGGAGAAGACCCTCGCAAGGAAAGGCGCCAGCTGGTCACCTAACAATTTGTAAAACTTGGGTGAGAAACCATCAGGGCCCGGGCATTTACCTGTCAGGGTGTCTTTCATTAAAGCTTGGACCTCTTCTACAGAGAAGTCCCCCTCTATGGCTGTGGAGTCAGCTCTGGGAAGCGTGGGAAGGGCCGTCTCCTCCATGTATGTACCGAATTTCCGTTCAATTTTTTTGCGGGGCGAGTCTCTATAATGACCTTCAATACTGTATAGTTTCTCGTAAAAGTTTCTGAAGGTTTCAGTAATATGGGTAGGATGTTGTGTCAATGTGCCATTTAATTGTTTAATTTGTGGGATGTGTCTTGGGTCCCCTCTAGGATGAAGGATCCTTGCTAAGGGTCTCCCGCATTTGTCCCCATATTCATACATGAATCGGAAGTAGCCCATTCTCTGTTTAAGGGATTGCTGGTCTAAAACCCTCTTGAGTTCCTCTCTAGTTTTGATGAGGTTGGCTAATACCTCTTGGGACAATGAGTTCTTATGGGACCTTTCTAACACACCAGTTTTTGATAACAGAGAGTTAATCCTCTCCCCTCTGTCCCTTTTCAGGCGAGCTCCATGCTTAATAAATGTCCCCCATATTACGCATTTAAGTGTCTCCCATTGGATTGGCAGGGACGTGGGGTCGGTGGAGTGGACTTCTAGGAAACCCCTAATAGTGTCATGGATATTTTTAGGCAGGTCTGGTTCAATAATAAGTTATCATTGAGACGCAATGTCCACGGTCTGGGAGCGCCATTAGGAAGGGTGAGTTGCAAATATATTGGAGCATTATCCGACAGCATAGTAAGGCCTATGGAGGCTTTGGCGTCCCATGTCAACACATGTTGATCAACCAGAAACCTGTAAATCCTACTATAGGAGGAATGAGCAGGGGAGTAGAAGGAGAAATCTTTTTCCAGGGGATGAAGAACCCGTCATATATCTACCAGGTGTAACCTCTGGGAGACCTTACTATTAGCTGCGAGTTTGCGGTAGGAGAAGGACTGCATTCCAGATGAGGTATCAAGGGCCGCATTGAGGGGAAAATTAAAATCACCTCCCATTACCAGGACACCCTCCGCAAAGTCAGCCAAGGATGAGACGATTGCCACACATCTGGGAATGGGGTCTCGGTTAGGCAAGTATAAATTTGCTATGGTGAAGACAGTGGAGTTAACCCGCAGCTTAAAGAATAAGAATCTACCCTCAGGTTCGAATCTAGTGTCCAGGACTGAGTGACTGAAAGATTTGTGCAGCCCAATGGAGACCCCCCCTTGACCCCATCTCTGGGTTTCAGGCACTGTATCCATGTCTTGTAATACCTGTTTTTAAAGCCGGAATACAGTCTGATTGGAAACGGGTTTATTGCAATAACACAATATGGGCCTTTTGGGCGTTCATAGCAGATAATATTTGTGACTTCTTCTGAGGGACGTTATACCCCAGTACATTTAGTGAGCACCAATTTACATTCATTGTAAGGAATCAGGAGACAAGTAAGATGCAACCTAGATGGAAGGAGAATAGGATAGCAGAAAGAGAGAAGGGGGGAAAGGGGGGTGGGAAAGGGAGTACAGGGAGAGGAATAGACACAGAAGGGTAGAGGATATAAGGATTAGATGGGAGACTAGGGTTTAGACTCAACAAGAAAAACAATAGGTTGTCAAGTCAAAGGTCAAGAGAACAATTTCAGGATCTAGTAATACGGCCAGCGTCTGAGCGTTAGCGATCCCAATTAGGGGATAAGCCCTCCACGAAAGAGCATCCCTGTCCAAACACAAATAAAGCATATCTAACATTTTAAACTTGTAGGCCTGAAGAAAGAAAGAAAAGAAAAAACATTTTCCTATATTAACCACTATAACATGAAGAAAGGAGCCGAGCCCCTTCATCAATGGGAACTGGGGTGGGTCTTATCATCTCCCCAGCTGCAATCCCGGTACCCCACCACGAGGCCCTGCCAGAGTCGGGACCAAAAAAAACAGTAACCCACAGCAGGGTTCTACCTCCCGACCAAGGAAGGAGAAAAAATAAGGAGGGGGGCCCCTGTCCGGGCAAGAAAAGTTCAACTGTTGGATCCTAGGGTGTTATCTCTTCTCTCACATCGTTCAGAGGGCAGACCTTGTGAGCCCCCATGGACCCTTCCCGAAAACCCAGGGGAAGACCGGCCAGTCATCAATCCTCGCCCGGGGGAGTCCCAAAGCATCGTGCGTGCGCCCTCCCCATCGCACCTGGAGGCAGAATGGGAAGCCCCAGCTATATTGGATCTCATTATCCCGCAGCAGGTCCAAAAGGGGACGGAGGGCTCTCCTCTTCTGGATAGTCAGCCGAGACAAATCAGGCAAGATGAGGATGTCAGCATCTTGGTATTTGGTCACAGTCCCGTACCAGATTTTACTCCTAAGTCTTTGATGGTGTACTTGTGGACCCGGCATATAACATCTCTTGGACGGCCAGGGTCACTGGATCTGGGGCCCAAGGCCCTATGAGCCCTGTCTAGCTCTATAACTCTGTGTGAATGTTCTCCCAGGATCTCATTAAAAATGGTCTGCAGTACAAGGGGAACATCTTTAGAAGGTGCGGGTTACAAACATTATGTGGCGGAGAGGGAGGTGCGGGGAGGACGACGGGCGCACCTTTCGCCTGGTTAGGCTTCCACGGGTCCAAGCCTAACCAGTCGAAACGTGCGTCCGTCGTCCTCCCCGCACCTCCCTCCCCGCCACATAATGTTTGTAACCCGCACCTTCTAACGGAGCACTTGGATTAAAAGAACCTTCATCTAATGGTGAGTGCCGTCTGTTTCTTCTAAATCTTTGGACATGTTTGTGACTGGACCTTGTGCAGACCAGTACAACACCATATTGCTGGCAGCACATACAAGCCTAGGAAAAACACCAAAAGCCCTCTAGTGCCCAGATTCCTTCCCTACAGTTGAACATCTTTAGACTCGAGGGTTTCTGGGAGGCCTCTCACTCACTCAGTGAGCTCAGCAAGCACACTCTGGCCCTGGATGGCAGCATGTGGTTGTCCTGTGTCCCCAGCAGCAGCTGCACATCCCCCAGTAGATGGATTATTAAAGGGGTTGTCCGGGCTTGTGACATATTCTCAGTGTATATCCAGCCTGCTTAATGCTGACAATCACTCATGTACTTTGTGTCTGTATTTTGCAGTGTTCCTGAGATAACAGTAATCTGCTTCTGAAGAGAACGACCAGAGGGTGTGTGCTGCCATGATAATGTTAGTGTCTGGTAGTGTCAACCTACTCTACTCCAAGTCTGCCCTCCATAGAAATAACCCCGCCCACCATAGCAACAGGCCTTCCCCGTCCACATGATCGAGCCCTCCCCACACATTATGAAATCCTCCCCCTACAGCAGCAGCCTGAGCCATCCCAGTGCAGAGAGCAGACCTGCCTAGCTGCTCCCCCTCCCAGCCACACACACGAGTGAAGTAAGGAGAGTCTGCAGTGACGAGGAATAATCCTCCTGCAGACAGGGCTGCTGTTTGATTTCAAGAAGCGTTATCCGTGACTCCTTCCCTCACTGTGGAGCGACTGTGCAAGCCAGTGATGGCTGCCTGTAGCTTCTCATCTTCACAGGGGTTGACAATCACACTGGCACATTGTAACAAAGTACTGCTGAGTGAATGAGACAGTTCATGTCTTCACACAGGGGCAGATTTGGTGCAGTGTAACAGTGTGAATACTGATTGAAGCAGCCTGTCCAATCAGTACCTGCAAGAGAATGAAGTGTTGGGGGTGTTTGTATGGAGTATACTGTATATGATACTAAGGATTCTGATACTAAAAATATAGGGTTTGTCTGGGGTTGTTGAGGAGCCCTTCCTTCCTTCTATCCTTATAGAATATAGATATTCTATTCTATCCTCCACCGGCTGGTATCTAAGGTACACAGCGGGTAACTAGGGACCCTAGTTACCCGCTGTGTACCTTGGATACCAGCCGGTGAGCGAGAAGGCTGGTAACCAAGGTATACATCGGGTAACTAGGCGGCGCGCGCTGCCTAGTTACCGGCAGTTTACCTTGGAGACCAGCCTGCTCCCGCTTACCGTAGCCTGTCAGCAGGAACAAGACATCGTGGAAATGATATTTAAATAGTTTGCACGATGTCTCTGGTCCATTGATCGCTGGTGAGTCTGCCTGTGTGACAGCTCACCAGCGATCTGAACGATATTGTTAGCGATCGCGCGTGTATGTGATCGCTAACAATACCGTTCTTCAAATTGATGCATGTGACGGCACCAATAGGCTAGTGTCACACATGCCAATCAGTTTTTTCCACTGATTTCAGTAACAAATTCGTTTTTTTTTGGCTGTTTTTTGAGCCTCCTGGGCACCTATGCATTTTTAGGACTTTGCCATTTTTGTCAAAAAATGATAGCAAAAACAGATCCCTTTTTTTACTGCACCCAAAAACATTGCTTGCAGCGTTTTTTGGGTGCAGTAAAAAAACAAATGGCTTTTGTTAACAATGCAGTTACACTTGAACCCAGGATCCTATTTTAGCATCAGTTTTTGGACTGAGAAAAATAAAGTTAAAAAACTGATGCCAATAACGGAAATGAGTCGGTCGACAGGGTAGGGAGTACTCGGATACGGGGACAGGTTGCTACTTCAGTGGGCATCACAGCTGGTCTGTTCCCGGTTCTGTGCCCTGGACCCTCAATTGCAGGTGGGGGTGATGATGATGTGGGAATTGTAACGTTACGCAACCTGTGATACCTGGTAATAGGGTTACTAGCGCTGCAGCCGGCTGCTGAGGTGATGGAAATGCAGCTTTGGTAGTACAGCTCCCCACAGTTGGAGCTTTACCTCAGGGCAGCATGGTATAAGATGGGAGTCGTAGTCCTCACCTCTGTGATGCTGTAGAGGCCCTCCGGGCGACGGATGAAAGGAGACCAGACACCAGATCAGCTCAAACAGTTCTTTACTTGCACCAGGTGAAATCGGTACACTGCACAGTCTGGGTTACCCGGGGGCCATAGCCGCGATTTTGGAGGCTTTTCCATAGTCTGTCAGAGGTGTACTTAAAATGGCTCTCCTTGTCCTTTTCCCTTCTGTGCCCTGATGGCCTTCTGTACTCCCACTCATGAGTCTAGTCTCTAGTCCTCGGGGTCTATTGCCTAAAGTCTCTCTACTTCTCAGCATCGTGAACCCAGCTGTGGGACTGATGTTGGACTGCTTGATGGGTGCTGTGGCTTCCTTATGTCAGGCCCACAGTCTGCCGGTCTGCGGTTAGGGATAGACCGTAACTAACCACCTCGGTTCCAATGTACTGGTGATGACCTGGGTCTCCAGCTGGCTCCAACCAGTCCTGGAGTGGCCCCCTTCTCTGTCCGGGACACCCCTTTACTTAGAGGTGCCCTCCTGTCACGGTCACAGGATTCCCTGCGTCCGTCTTCTCTGCTCTCTTACACCGTCTCCCTGACAAGTCTTCTAATTGTCTCTCCTTGTCTCCTGCTCATATAGGCTCCACCCCCTGGGACCTACTGAACATACGGTCCCCTGTACTAAGGTGGCCTATTGTATGGGTGTTGAGTGCAGACTCTGTAGTCTCCATATCCACGGCTATGGAGGCACTGCACCTTCTGTTTGGGGTGTCAGTACCTCCCTGTGGCGCCTTGCTTATGTGTGACCCTAGCCTTAGCAGTAAAAATTGCATTAGTCAGGGTGAGAGATAATGATTAGGGTATGCACTATCATTTTAGTACTATGAGGATTGAGGAAGAGACGAATTCTGAAAATAATTTTGAGTTAGAGGCAGCGGGAGGTGTTGAGAGCATGAATGTGTGGTTTTAGGCATAAAGCAGAGTCAAGGGTTTCTCTGCAGCAGCAGACCTCTAGTAAAGAGGAAAACATAATATCATTTAAAGGGGTTTCCCCACAAACAAACTTAATTTTAAAGTTGATTTTGGAATAAGTTCCACATTTGGATGTATTTGGATGTTGATATGCTGAGATTATCTTATTTACAGGTCAAAAAACTTTGGTTTTTACAAGGTCAAAAGTATGGGCACCCTTGAAATTGTACTAGAACATGAAGTATTTCTCCCAGAAATTTATTGCACATGTTTTGTATACACATTTATTTCCATGGTGTGTAATGGAACAACACAAAAAAATGATAAAAGAGGCAAATTGGACATAATTCACACAATACCCAAAAAATGTTCCTGACAAAATTGTTGTCACTAGTGATTAGCAAGTGTAATCGTTACTATTTGCTACTCGCACGGATAGTACGGTATTCGCGATATTCGTTACTCGGTAAGAATCGCTGGTGCTCGTGAGTAGGGATGGGCGAACCTCTTGCTTTTCCCCGGGTTCGTGTTCGGGGTTGCCCTGTTAAAGCAAACAAAGAGTTAATATAAGGAAAAGCGAGCGGGGCACTAGACGTTACCACTGTCAGGTCCTGGACAGTCTTCCAGTATTGGCGTATTCTCAAGCGGCGGTGCACAGCCAAAGCACCAGCATTTCAACAGCAATAAAAAGAAAGGGCGGCACTCACCGGAGTAGACGGGATAATTCTTTATTCCAGAAGTTCATGGAAAGACAGGGTGCAGGGAGGGGGCACGAAAGGCCATTGGACGGACTACGACGCCGTTTCGCGACTTGTGTCGCTTCTACGGGTCCGATCAAGAGTTAATATCACTGATGTAATTACAGGGTCCGCAATCTCTCTTCCTGGTGTGACGTGCGCTGCATCACTTCCAGGCTGCCCCTTATCTTCTGGGCATATGTCATTGGCTGTTGGAGCCAGTCACATGACTATTCCCTGTAAGGCTGGGGTCACAGTAGCATTTTTCACATGCGTTTTTGGAGACCTGCGTTTTCAAAAACGCATGTAAAAAACGCTCCCCATAGGCCCCCATGTTAAAAAACACATGCCCTAATAGCCAAAAAGCATGTGTGACAGTCCCATGCGTTTTTGGTGCTTTTCCAAAAACGCATGCGTTTTTTAATATGGGGCCTTATGGGAAACGCATGCAAAAACGCATGTACAATTAGTGCCATTCAAAAACGCATGCGTTTCCCATAGGAGCCCATGTTAAAAAAACGCATGCGTTTTAGAAAACGCATGCGTTTTTTTAACATGGGCTCCTATGGGAAACGCATGCGTTTTTGAATGGCACTAAAAGGTACTAATTGTACATGCGTTTTTGCATGCATTTTCCATAGGGGCCCATGTTATAAAAACGCACCAAAAAATAGTACATGCACTATTTTTGGGTGCAGATTCCAAAACGCAGCCAAAAACGCAGGGAGCCATCAGACACCTTAAAAAGCTCATGATGACATGAAAAACGCATGTAAACAAGCATGCGTTTTTAAAAGGCACTAAAAAAAACGCATGTCAACTGTGACCACAGCCTAAGCCCAGAAGTGACACAGCGCCGTCGCACAGCTACAATGAATAACATGAACCTCGTAAGTATAATGAGGACCCTTTATTTGCTTTATCACAGCAATCCCGGTCACAAACACGAGCAGTTCGCCCATCCCTACCCGTGAGTAATGTGTCGATCGCTATAGATCTGACACCAACTGACTGCTCCCTTCAGTACACAAAGTGAGCTGGCTCCTCAGTGAGAACCTCTTGAATATTAGGCTCTCCCTGGGAGACATTGCAATGTATTTTATGCAGTAAAAATGCAAAAAAAGCCCACTCTCCCACCCTGTCTTAGAAAGACTCGTTTTATGGATGGATGTGTGTGGGCAGAGCCTATCTCTAATAGACTAACATTGGACTCGGTATTCAAGCACATATGCGAGTATAACTAATTACTTGTCACAAATATCCCGAAGGCGAGTATTTCACTATCTGCTCAACAGTAGTTGTAATCTTTCTAAATGTCTGGGTAAAGAACTTTGATTCAAGCATGTGATGCTTGTTCGAATTCCCCTGTGGCAAATAAAAGGTGTGGGCAATATGAAAATCACACTTTAAACTCAATCTATGAATCTTTGTGTGTCTGTGTGTGCCATACTAAGTATGGCGAACAGAGAGAGAAGAGAACTGTCTGAGGTCTAGAGAACCCAATTTTTTTTTAAATATCAACAACCTCCATGGCACAAGTCAATTTCCAGAGATCTTGATGTTCCTTTGTTCACAGTGCACAAAATAATCAACTAAGTTTACAACTCATGGAACTTCTACAAACCTCCCTGTATCTGGATGGGTGATAAAAATTAATGAAAGGTTGCATGGCAGGATAGTCCATATAGTGAATAAGCAGCTCCAATCAAGTTGCAAAGAAAAGCAAGATGTCCTGCAGATTCAGGGTGCATAAGTATCTGCACAAACTATCCGTGGACATTTGAAATTAAATTAAACACTATGGCAGGAGATCTAAGGCTGGCTTCACACTTGCAGATGCATCTGCAGCGTTTTGCAGATGCATCTGCAAGTATCAGCATGCAGACCGCGGCCGCTATGTTTATAATGGGGCGCACCGCGGTCTGAAAGCACTCATTCATTCCTATATGTGAACCGTCCGCAGGCGGATGCCTGCTTACAGATCACACACTCCCGCCCGCACCATGGACGCGACATCTCGCGTCCATGGTGCGTGCGGGAGTGTGTGATCTGTAAGCAGGCATCCGCCTGCGGACGGTTCACATATAGGAATGAATGAGTGCTTTCAGACCGCGGTGCGCCCCATTATAAACATAGCGGCCGCGGTCTGCATGCTGATACTTGCAGATGCATCTGCAAAACGCTGCAGATGCATCTGCAAGTGTGAAGGCAGCCTAAGAGGACTCCATTGCTGATATAGAGACATAAAAACACTAGACTGCAGTTTTCCAAAGTATACATATACAAGCGAACGTTCTTCTGGGAAAGCATGTTGTGGACAGATGTGACCAAGATAGAGTTTTTTGATAAAGCACGTAATTCTACTCTTTAACGAAAACACAATGAGGCCTACAAAGAAAAGATCACAGGACCTATAGACAATTATGTTGGAGGCTCTAGATATTTTGGGGTTGTTTACTGCTTCTGGTACTGGGTACCTTTAATGTGTACACGACATCATGAAATCTGAAGAATACCAAAGGATTTTGGTTTGCAATGTAGTGCCCAGCATCAGGAAGCTGGGTTTTGCATCCTAGGTCATGGATATTGCAGCACAACAATGATCTTTTGTGTACTTGACTTTGTCAAACAGATCCTATTTAAGTGATTTCTTGATTGAGAACAGGTGTAGCAGTAAGCATGTCTGGAACAGGTGAGAGTGTTCCTAAGGAAATTGAACTCAGAATTCCAAAGATGTGATAAATCACAGTTAATTTATATTTTAAGGGGGGAGGGGGAGATGGTCAATCACTTTTCAACGAAGGGCCCTGCAGATTTGGATTACTTTTTCCTTAAAGGGAACCAACCAGCATGTTTTAGGGCTATAAAGTGAAGCCTGTGGCTTATAAGAACTGGGATTGCGAGTACAATTATACATTAACTTCAATGATTACATGTGTGATTGCAGAGAAAAGTGTTATCAAACAACAGGAAAACAGTTCACAAAATTAACATATGTGCAGCACAGGATCACTATGTGGGGTTGAGTTTCTTTTTATTACTCCCCTGTTGGCTCTAAGCCAAACCCTCCTCTCTCACTGCCTCCCTGTCACTATATACCAGGCAATGGCAAAGGACTTCTGACAGCATGCTTGGTGATAGCACAATGTGAGGCTCCTATGTGCTCATCACTCCCTCCCTCCCTCCTGCTTTCATGTCCAACTTCTCACTGCATGTCACTGCTACTCCTTGTCCTGTCACAGGAAAAGGCCCTGCCCCCTCCAGTCTCTGTGTGTCCCAGGTCTCCTCTCTTCACAGACCGCGGGAAGATGCAAGATAGGAGTCCAGGACAGGTCACCGCTATTGTCATCACAATAGTGGGGATCTATCATGGTCTTCTATGCAAAACACATTAAATTATGCTAACAAACCTGCTAGAATCAAACGTACAATTCTCTGCCGCCCAAAACACAAGGGTGGGTTGGGCCTCCCAGATGTTAGATATTACCACTTGGCTGGCCATTTTGCTAAATATATAGTGGGGCAGGAATGAATGGAAAAAGGAATACATTATATATAAAGTCCTCTGGCTTCCAAACTCAGCTAACATCCAACTAAGGCTAGGGTCACACATGCAGATTTTACATGCGTTTTTGGAGGCCTGCGTTTTCTAAAAAAACGAACCCATAGGCCCCCATGCAAAAAATGCATCCCCCAATAGCAAAAACGCATGTCTAAATGACACATGCGTTTTTGGGTGCGTTCTTGGCTCAGTACCAAAAAAAACTGCATGATGCACCATTTTTTGAAAAACGCACCCAAAAACGCAGCAAGCAGCGCTTTTTGGTGCTTTTTAAAAAAACGCATGTTTTTATAACATGGGGCCCTATGGGAAACGCATGCGTTTTTTAAAGTGTCAAAATGGACATGCGCTTTTGCATGCGTTTTCGCATGTGTTTTTAAACAGAAGGCATGCGTTTTTAAGGGCTTTTTAAGGGGGCCCCCACACCTAACAGCAAAAATGCGGGTGGCCAAAAAACACCCAAAAAAACGCATGGCATTTGTGACCCTACCCTAAGGCGGCATCTCACGCTCAAGTATTGTAAATCCTCTCCCATGCAAAACCACATAATACCCCAATAGCCTGGGGTCACACATAAGCCCTGGATCTGTTATTTGCATCAGTTTTTCAACTTTAGAATTCCAAGTCCAAAAACCGATGCAAATAACAGATCCTTGACTAAAGTGCGACTGCTCTGCTATGCGTTTTTTTACAGGACTCAAAAAATGCTGCAAGCAGCATTTGTTGGTGCAGTAGAAAAACGGATCTGTTTGTGCTAGCAATTTTTTGCAAAAAATGGCAAAGTCTAAAAAACGCACACCTGCACAGGAGGCTCAAAAACAGCCTAAAAAAAACGGATTTGCTAATGGATCCATTAAAAAAAACTGATTGGATTGTGTGACCCTAGCCATACTCAGCTATTTCTCCCCAAAAAAAAGTCACCCACACTTTATACAGAGCCAAACCGATCAATACTTTCAAAAATTGAAACAGAAATATATTATACTTAAGGTACTGTTAAGGTACTGTTACATGAGGCAACATCGCCCAAAAGTGACGTAGGCCTTGCTGTTGCCGTTGAAATCGCTAGTGCATTGCAACGTGTGACAGGGCGATTCAACGGTGATAAGTTGCTTGAGCAGAGTTGCCAGGTTAATGAACATGTTCTGAAACCTGATGTTGCTCAGGCGATCTGCTAGCATCGCTCTGTGTGACACCGCAATAGCGATGTTGAAAGCAACTTCCCCTATTCATTATATTGATAAGGATCACTCGCTGGGTTGCTCATACTCAGCGAACGAAAGGTGCTTTCAACATCGTAGTTGAGTTGCCTATGATATCTCTGCGTGTGACATCTACAAGGCAATCTTGGAAAAGTGCCAAAATTGTGCACGCTCCCGTGAAGTTGCCGGCAACATTGCCTCGTGTAACGGTACCCTTAGGATCCTACACAGGCAAAACGTGCATCAGGTGTGCTTCTATACCGGACCCCCAATTTGGTAATCTCTTTACTTGTGATCATTCTGTGCTGGTATTGTAGATTGTTTCCAAAGACCAAGCCATTAATCAAATGTTTCATTTTTGCTGTTCTAGCAGATAACTCCATATAGCTTTCCATATTTTCATGGGACTGTGATGAAATAAACTACTTAGTAGAAAACTGCAGCATGACCTGACTGTGTCTTTTTGCCTTATTCTTCTGTGTTTTTGCCCCCCTCAACAGCCAACCTCTTACCTTTTACTATGTGACACAGGACAGTGAAGTAAGAAGCTGGCCATGTTTTTTTGTGGTGCCACTGATACATTCAGTAGCACCCACATGAATTGGCAGATGCATTTATGTATATCAGCAGCACCTGCCTCACAATTTGGCACGTTCATTATGACAAAGGTGCACAGATATGTCTTTGTGCTACCACTGTTATTTCACAGGAGTCTGGCAGACCACAGCAGCTGGAAGACAGGGTAATGTTGTTAAGGCGGCCGTCACACGGGACGATTTCTTGCCCGATATCGTTTAAGCGATCTCCTTTTTGATCGCTTAAGCGATATCGGGCAAGAAATCGTTGCATGTAATCAAGCGATTTAAGATGTTAAATCGCTTGATCGTGACATCGCTGATCTGAGCTCCGGTTCTCAGATCTAGCGATGAGCGATTTGACGATCTGCCTCATCGTGGTGTATAACACCACGATGAACGATCTCCCAGCGGCAGAGCCTATGCTGGGAGATGGTAACTATGGTACACGTCGGGTAACTAAGCGACGCGCGGCGCCTAGTTACCCGATGTGTACCATAGTAACCAGCGAGATCGCGGCTCCACATCGCTGGTGAGTCTGTCTGTGTGACATCTCACCAGCGATGTGAGCGATATTGTAAGCGATTGCGCGTGCACGTGATCGCTTACAATATCGCTAAAGATATCTCAGCGTGTGACGGCCGCCTAACATTGGATGAAAGGTAAGTGATTTTTTTTAGGTTGTTTTGTTTTTGTAATGTAGTTTACAAATTGTTATTCAGGAGGCACAATGGCTCTTTGTATGTTCTGGAGGCACAATGGCTCTGTGTATATTTTCAGGAGGCACAGAGACTATTCATATTTTCCAGGTACACAATAGCTATTTTTCAGGGGGCACAGTGGCTGAAGTTATTGGTACATTGAAGGGTATATTTGTATTTACAGTGTTGGTCATATTTGTATTTTAGAACACATCAAACTTTTTACACCGGAGTTTCAGCCTGGAGAAGTCATCATATATGCTTGGAGCAAATGGAGAAAAAAAAGAACGAGAGAGAGAACAACTGAAATCGGAGTAGAGTAGACGTCACTTATTAGTCACTGGATGTAAAAGTTTATTATCTTCAGTCATTGTATGGTCTCAGGGCCACTTTACACACACCAACTTATCTGTCCAACTTCTGAACAACTTACTGGTTGCAGTGAAATCATGGACACGTTGCTCCATTTTGTGGCTGTGTACAAATGGAACAATGTGTCCATGATTTCACTGCAACCAGTAAGTTATTCAGAAGTTGGACAGATAAGTTGGAGTGTGTAAAGTGGCCATCAGAGTCATGAGGTTTTTTGTGGAACAACATCTCCCAGTGTACACCACAATTTAAGGGTGTTACTTGGAGGTGGAGTTTCATACAGTACAATAGTTTATTTCATGTATGGGTACAGGTCTGTGCAGATGGGTCCTGTCTGCACTGAAGCCATAGCCATAACTTGGGGCTCAAATTCATTAAAGTGTTTGTGGCAGCAAACTGGTGTAAAACACTTTGTAAAGTCACAATTCTTTTTTGCAAAATGAGAGATTGGTTTAGAGGGAAGCCGGAAGGGGTGATGCCCTCACGTGTTGACTGGAGTAAGATTTGCTGTAAGGCTCACAAAGGCAAGCGCGACTTTTGAGACACGCATGATTTATTAAGAGGCCTGTCCTACTAACGAGTCAGGCATTGCTGACTCCAATATGCTCTCTCAGATTTGTGTGAATAATGCTGGTCTGAATTAATCCTGGCCAAAATGTTCTCTCTTATAATGAATAGCGTTACTCCTCTTACATACAGTGTTCTTCCTTGGTATTGAATAGAGTATTGTCCCTTTATATTATATACAGTGTTTCTTAATTTAAAGTGCCCTTCTTTATCTCATACAGTGTCTTCCCTTATTTTACTTTATTATTTAGAGTGTTGGCTATTAGTAGTGTGTCTTCTCTTAAAGTCATACAAAATGGCCTAGCTTATTATTTTACAGTGTCCTTCAGAACAGCCTATAGCCTACAATGACCACTGTGCCACCTCACCACCACTGGACCTGGCGCTCCACCACCACTGGACTCGGCATTCCACCACCATTGGACCGGCGCTCCTCCACCTGCCGAGTAGACGCAACCTACTGTTCCCGTCCCATCGCCCTATAGAATGTAAGCCCGCAAGGGCAGGGTCCTCTCTCCCCTCTGTACCAGTCTGTCTCTGTTAGTTTGTTCATTGTATTTTTAACTTGTTTCTGTGTATCCCCTTCTCATGTACAGCACCATGGATTCAATAGTGCTCTATAAATAAATAATAATAATAGTTTTGCCAGTTGTTACATCCAGCATCCTTTATTAATCCCTCAAGGACCGAGTCACTTTACAGGTGAATGACCTGACCATTTTTTGCAATTCTGACCACTCTCCCTTTATGAGGTAATAACTCTGGAACGCTTCAACGGATCCTAGCGATTCTGAGATTATTTTTTCGTGACATATTGGGTTTCATGTTAGTGGTAAATTTAGGATGATATTTTCTGCATTTATTTGTGAAAAAATCATAAGTTTAGCAAAAATGTAAAAAAGTATGCAGTTTTCAAGTTATTAATTTTTATTCCATCAAACCATAGAGTTATATCACACAAAATAGTTAATAAATAACATTTCCCACATGTCTACTTTACATCAGCACAATTTTGGAAACAAAATTTTTCTTTGTTAGGAAGTTATAAGGGTTCAAAGTTCATCAGCAATTTTTCATTTTTCCAACAAAATTTACAAAACCACATCACATTTGAAGTCCCTTTGAGGGGCGTATATGACAGAGACACCATTTCAAAAACTGCACCCCTCAGACTACTTAAAACCACTTTCATGAAGAGCATTAACCCTTCAGGTGCTTCACTGGAACTAAAGCAATGTGGAAGGAAAAAATTAACATTTCACTTTTTCCAATAAAAATATCAATTTACAATCAAATTTTGCATTTTCACAAGGGAAACAGGAGCAAATGGACCCTAAAATGTATTGAGCAATTTCTCCTGAGTACACCGATACCACATATGTGGTCATAAATCACTGTTTGGGCGCACGACAGGGCTGGAAGGGAAGGAGCGTCATTTGACGCTCCAAGCAGAAAATTAGCTAAAATCATTAGTGAACACCATGGCGCATTTACAGATTCGCTGATGTGCCTAAATAATGGAGCTCCCCCACAAGTGAGCCCAAATTGGAAACTAGACTCCCCAGGGAACCTATCTAGACGGGTGGTGAGCACCTTGAGCCCCCAGGTGCTTCATAGAATTTTAAAAAGTTGAGCTGTGAAAATAAAAAAGTCCTTATTTTTTCCACAAAAATGTTCTTTTAGCCTCAATTTTTTAATTCTAACAGGGCGAGAGGATAGAATGGATCCCAAAATTTGTTGGGCAATTTGTCCTAAGTACACCGATACCATATATGTGGTGGCAAACTACTGTTTGGATGCAAGGCTCTGAAGGGATGGAGTGACATTTTGGAATGCAGATTTTGATGGAATGGTCTGTGGGTGTCATGTCACATTTGGAGAGCCCCACTGTGCCGAAACAGTGAACACCTCCCACAAGTGATCACATTTTGGAAACTAGAAACAAAAGGAATTTATTTGGATGTGTGATGAGCACCTTGAATTCCCAGGTACGTCACAGATTTTTGTAAAATTGAGCTGTGAAAATGAAAATATGGAGGCTAAAAGAACATTTTTGTGGATAAAAAAGGATTTTTTCATTTTCACACCGGCTACATGATAAAATGGACTCTGAAATATGTTTGGAAATTTCTCCTGAGTATGCTGATATTCCATATGTGGTGGGAAAATTTTTTTGCCTACAGGAAGGAGTGATGTTATTGAGTAGGGACCTGGTACGTGAATTTAAGGCTATGTGCGGATGCTGCGGATTTCCCCATGTTTTTTTCTGTATATTTTTGACAATTGTACAGTATAGCACCTTCCCTGCACAGTGTATGGGAAACCAGAAGTGCCGTTCCTATGCTGCGGATTTATCTGCAGCAGAAATATCGCGCATTTTACTGTGGAAAAATCTGCAGCATGTCAGTTCTTTTAGCGTATTTTGCCACGATTTTCCCCAACAGAACTCAATGACCTTGTCCACACACCTGCGCTGTCGGTATTTAGTGCTTCTGTGCAAATACTTAGATTTTGTGAGAGAAGCGCAGGTGCGTGTGTTCTCTCACAAAATCTAAGTATTTGGCGCAGAAGCGCTAAATACTGACAGCGCAGGTGTGTGGACAAGGCCAATGACAATTCCAAAATACTCTGCAAATACGTAGCACTGTTCACATAGTATTTATTGTGTATTTAGCAGAGATTTTGCACTGATGATATGGGGCCTCCATGTATTTTTTGTCACCGGCACAGGTACAGCCAGCAGGTACAGGTTTCCACCCACACCCAGCTGCCTAGTTTTACCTGGCTGGTAATCAAAATACAGCAGAGCCTTATTTTTTTTAATTCTTCAAATAATTAAAAAAAAGCAATGTGGGCTTCGTCATATTTTAAGGGCCGCTTTACACACACCAACTACTGTGACCAACTTCTGAACAGATCTCTGGGTGCAGTGAAATCATGGACACATTGTTCCATTTGTACACAGCCACAAAATGGAACAATGTGTCCATGATTTTGTGGCGCCCCGCAACGAGTGCGTCACAGGAGGGTAGTGTATCCCTGACTGAAGATGCAATATTCTCTGCCTCAGTAATGACATGGTTAATACTCAGAGCTCCATATTCTACATGCACCACTAGAATAGGGGGCCAATCAGGCCCTGGTGGACGGAGGGTAGAGTAGTGTGTAGAGGAGAAAGAAGTAGCAGAGGAGACAAGTAGAGAAGGAGTCGGGAAGAATGTAATGTAGGAGAAGCAGGGCTCTGCACAGTGCTGTGCAGCCCTGGAGACCATCTACCGGTTGGCGCCATTAATAGGTGCCCTACACCGGAGAAACGGGCAACTACCCAACGGGTCCAAATATACACGTGCCCAAAACACCAACCACCGGATCACTGGTTCCGAAGCAAGCAAGGCGTTCACCGCAGCTCTGCAAACCAGGGTGAAGAACTGCTTCCTAGGAAGCATCTCACCACCACCGCCATCCAAGTTGTCTTGCCAGCAGGGACCTACCCCTGGGACACAGGATCTTTTGCAGATAGTACACAGTCAGGATTTCCAAATAGAAGTCTCCCACGTAGCCTAACCTGGTAACCTAAGGCGACATCGGCAACCTGTTAGAGAGAAAAGGGAGGAGGAACACCGCGGAGCTCTGAAGCAACACCCGTCATTGCTGAGACCACCCGGTCCGTTACCCATTAACTGTATACCCTCTATCATCTACCGGTCGCAGTAAAATACCCGTTACAGAGAACTTTGGTGTCTGTACTTCTTCAGAACTGTTTCACTCCGCATGCTAAGAATCACTGAGCTGCCATATACCAGCAAGTGCAGCTCCCTGCCCCAGGGACTCCCGCTCATTCTGTGGGGAGCGTCCCATCTTGCTGCCATCCATCCCCCGGAGGCCCAAGCAGCGCCGGTGGAATCACCGAAATTCCCGCAGGTGGCGTCACGACAATAAGAATTAACCCTTATCCATTCAGCCAACCCCTTTTGATCTGGACCACCGGGCCCCGCAGCCGCAGGCGCAGAACCATGACAGGAGAAGGCAACGCCTGCGACGTGATGACCCGGCCGCGGTGAGTCAATTTCACTGCAACCAGGGATCTGTTCAGAAGTTGGTGTGTGTAAAGCGGCCCTTAGTCTCCAGCCAGGTACAACTAGGCAGCTACGGGCTGCCACCCACCTCCAGCTGCTTAGTTGTACCTGGCTGGAAACCAAAATACAGCAGAGCCCTTTTTTTAAATTATTTCTTAAAAGAATTTTTTAAATTTTGTTTTAAAAAAATGGCGTGGGCTTCGCCATATTTTTAGCTTCCAGCCAGGTACAACTAGGCAGCTGGGGGCTGGAATCCACAGCGTAGAGAGGCCCAAGCATTCTGGGCCCCCCACACTGCAAATTGCAGCCAGCAACCACCCCAGGAAATGGTGCATTCTTTAGAAGCGGCATTTCCTGGCGCTGTATCCAGACTCTTCCTGTTGCCCTGGTGCCGATAGCATACTGGGTAATAATAGGGTTAATGCCGGCTTTGTATTGGCAGCTGGCAATAAGCCTGAGGTTCATAATGTTGGGCCAATGTTAGACATGGCTATTAGGAACCTCTAAATCAAAAAAATGAAAAAATCATTTTATTATAACAAAATGCACAAACACACATTTGGACTCCATCTTTATTACCCCCACATGTCTTCCGACGTAGTACACAATGATGGTCCAACGACGGTCTCCACAGATTGCAACGAGGGATCAAGGGTCCTTTTGCTGTAGGCTCTGGGGTCACACTAATGCTGCACTGTATGGCAATGATCTGCCATACAGTGCAGATGTCAGTGCTGCAAACCCAAGTCCCAGACATCACGTGATCTCTGAGGCTTGGGTCAGGTGACCAGATGTTGCCATGGCAAGTACATTATTATGGGCTGATCACCGTGGGGAAAGGTGAGTGGCCCTGCACTCCTTCTCCCTGGACCCTAAGTGCTGTGATCATAAGATCACAGCATGTAGGGGTCAACACAGAGCCAGGGACCTCACAGACCGCTGTCCTTGGCTGTTAGATCACTCCTCTGCAGCCTCATCTCCTCCATGCAGGGGATGAGGCTGAAAGGAGAGGGCAGAGGCTACAGAGGCTACAGGCAGGCAGCACAGGAGTGGAGGAGGAGAGCAGGCACCGGAAGGCAGAAGACAGAGGAGGGGCGGTGGAAGGAGGTGAGCGGTGGGAGGACAGCGGGGAGCAGATGGAGGAGAGTGGGGGGAGGAGGCAAGAGAGTGGGGAGTGGAGGAAGGAGTGTGAGGAGTGGAAGGAGGAGAGCAGGGAGAGGAGAGCGGGGAGCGGAAGGAGGAGACCGGGGATCAGGCACAGGAGTGCAGGGGCAGTAGACACAGGCAGGTGACGAGTGCAGGAGCTGGGCACAGCTGACAGCGCACAGAAGTGCTCATATTCAGCACTTTCTTGTGCTATCATGATGTGCTCAGTCAGACAGATTGATTGACCAATCACATCACTCTGAGTGTAGGGACCACTAACAAGGGTCCCCACGCCTCTTCCCCTGACCCTTAGCTGTCACTGGTAGCTGTCATAATTGAACTGTCACTGTTTGTTTACAAGCAGTGACAGTTCAAAGCCATGATGGGATTAGCCGTCATGGTGCAAAAACTGACATCTTATCATGACTAGTGATGAGCGAGCATGCTCGCCACTACTCGGTACTCGCACGAGTATCACTGTATTCGGGCTACTCGGCGAGCACCGAGTAATCTCGCGATACTTGTGCTGTGCTCGTGGTCGTCATCTCTGCATGTTGGCGCTCTTTTGAGAGCCAGCCCACGTGCAGGGATTGGCTGGCAGACCACTGCAATGCCACAGCCCTGTTAGTTGTGGCATAGCAGTGATTGGCCGCCCTGCACAGCGTGATGGAGCCTTTATAACTCCCGGCGCGCTGTGCTCGGCACACAGCCATCCAGACAGTCAGTGTAGGGAGAGTGTCTGCTGCTGCTTAGGGACAGATTTGCGGCCCTTATAGGTAGATCCGGAGCAGGGCTGCAAACTGCTGCTGACCACAACAGTCCTTCTCAGGACTAATCTAGGAGGATATAGGCAGGGTGATCCAGATCGGAGTCCAAGCTTTCCAGTGACCAGAACAGTCCTTCTCAGGACTAATCTAGGAGGATATAGGCAGGGTGATACAGATCGGAATCCAAGCTTTTCTGTGACCATTAGAGTCACCAGACTGTTGTACTTACTACCTTAATACAGGTTAGGGACTAAAATCCTCTCCTGACACCATTACAGTCACCAGACTGTTGTACTTACTACCTTGATACAGGTTAGGGACTAAAATCCTCTCCTGACACCATTACAGTCACCAGACTGTTGTACTTACTACCTTGATACAGGTTAGGGACTAAAATCCTCTCCTGACACCATTACAGTCACCAGACTGTTGTAATTACTACCTTCATACAGGTTAGGGACTAAAATCCTAATCTCTTGTGATCTGAACAGTCACCAGACTGGTGTACGTACTACCTTGATAGAAGTTAGGGACTAAAATCCTAATCTCCTGTGATCTGACCAGTCACCAGACTGGTGTACGTCATACCTTGATACAGGTTAGGGCCTAAAATCCTAATCTCCTGTCACCATTACAGTCACCAGACTGGTGTAATTACTACCTTGATACAGGTTAGGGACTAAAATCCTAATCTCCTGTGACCATTACAGTCACCAGACTGTTGTAATTACTACCTTGATACAGGTTAGGGACTAAAATCATAATCTCTTGTGATCTGAACAGTCACCAGACTGGTGTACGTACTACCTTGATACAGGTTAGGGACTAAAATCCTAATCTCCTGTGATCTGACCAGTCACCAGACTGGTGTACGTCATACCTTGATACAGGTTAGGGCCTAAAATCCTAATCTCCTGTCACCATTACAGTCACCAGACTGGTGTAATTACTATCTTGATACAGGTTAGGGACTAAAATCCTAATCTCCTGTGACCATTACAGTCACCAGACTGTTGTAATTACTACCTTGATACAGGTTAGGGACTAAAATCCTCTCCTGAAACCATTACAGTCACCAGACTGTTGTAATTACTACCTTCATACAGGTTAGGGACTAAAATCCTAATCTCTTGTGATCTGAACAGTCACCAGACTGGTGTACGTACTACCTTGATACAGGTTAGGGACGAAAATCCTAATCTCCTGTGATCTAACCAGTCACCAGGCTGGTGTACGTCATACCTTGATACAGGTTAGGGCCTAAAATCCTAATCTCCTGTCACCATTACAGTCGCCAGACTGGTGTAATTACTACCTTCATACAGGTTAGGGACTAAAATCCTAATCTCTTGTGACCATTACAGTCACCAGACTGTTGTAATTACTACCTTGATACAGGTTAGGGACTAAAATCCTCTCCTGAAACCATTACAGTCACTAGACTGTTGTACTTACTACCTTAATACAGGTTAGGGACTAAAATCCTCTCCTGAAACCATTACAGTCACCAGACTGTTGTACTTTGTTGTACTTACTACCTTGATACAGGTTGGGGCCTAAAATCCTAATCTCCTGTCACCATTACAGTCACCAGACTGTTGTCGCTGTATACAAGCAAAATGCGCAAGGGCGTTGGCAAGGAACAATGAAGTAAACGTGATGGTGGTGCAGGCAGAGGCCGAGGTCGTGTGCAAGCACTAATTTCGCAACAACAAAGGGGCACATCTACTCGCTCACACGTCCTGTCCCAAATTCTTGGGGCACGCTCCAGTACACTGCTCTTGAACCAACACCTGTGTCAACAGGTTGTTACTTGGATTGCGGATAATGCTTCAAGTCAGATTGGCACCTCCACCAACACCCTGTCTTCCACACGGTCAAGCGTCAGTAGCCGTGATACTGCACCGCACATTTCCCAACCTGATCCCCCTTCCTACCACCAGGCCGAGTACACGTCCACGGACATTACTGATCCCACACTTGGACACTCGGAAGTCCAGAAGTGTGTACCCATGGGTGAGTGGAGGTACATGGCAAATTCCCATAACAAAATTTAAATTCAGTTGCCATTTGTTGGTGGTGTGGTGAAGTCTGGCCCAATCCAACCCTTGTTCATCTTGATCAGAGTCAGCCTGTCAGCATTTTTAGTTGACAGGCGGGTGCGTTTATAAGTAATGATTCCACTGAAAACACGCTCGGACAAAACGCTAGCGGCAGAGCAGGCCAGGACTTCCAAGGCGTAGAGAGCCAATTCATGCCACGTGTCCAGCTTGGAGACCCAATAATTGTAAGGCACAGAGGAATCTCACAGTACAGTTGTTCGATCTGCAAGGTACTCCTTCAGCATCTGGCCAAACTTAGCATTTCTTGTGGCACTACCCCGCACCTCAGGGGCTGTGGTACGTGAGTGGCTGAGAAAACTGTCCCACATCGTAAAGACTGTTCCACTACCTCTGGCGGATTGGACTTGTGCCCCTCTCGGCCGTACGCGTTGGTTCTCCACTGATTCCTGACCTATGCCGCTAGCGTTTTGTGAGGGGAATGATTTGCCTACTTCCGTGACTCTGGCCTTCTGGAACTGCTGCATTTTGGCTGACATCTCCTACTCAGGAATGAGAGATATAAAGTTCTCCTTGTAGCGTGGGTCTAAGAGTGTTGCCAACCAGTACTGCTTGTCGGCCAAGATGTTCTGAACGCGAGGGTCACGAGCCAGGCAGCTTACCATAAAGTCAGCCATGTGCGCCAGACTCTTAACAGCCATCAATTCAGTATCCAGACCAACACGATGACTGAACATGCTGTCCTCCTCCTCCTCCTCCTCCTCATCTCCCCTGTCCTCTGGCCAGCCACGCTGAATCGAGGGTATGACTGGTGTGCATGTCATATCCTCAATTTGGCCAGAGAGTTGCTCCATGTCTTCATCCTCCTCCTCCTCGTCATAGTCCTCCACTGCACGTTGTGATGAGATGAGGCTGGGCTGTGTGTTTTCACCCACACCCACTACTGTTTCTTGCTCCAAGTCATCGCGCTCGGCCTGCAATGCATCCTCTTTGTTTTTCAGCAGAGACTGTTTTAGAAGGCAGAGTAGTGGTATGGTGACGCTAATAATGGCGTCATCGCCGCTCACCATCTTGGTGGAGTTCTCAAAGTTTTGGAGGACGGTACATAGGTCGGACATCCATCTCCACTCCTCAGGTGTTATGTCTGGAGTTTGACCCATTTCCCGACGGCTTAGGTGATGCAGGTAGTCAACAACTGCCCTCTCCTGCCTCACATATCCTGACCAACATGTGCAGAGTTGAATTCCAACGCGTGGGGACATCACACACCAGTCTGTGGCCAGAAGACGCAAACGGCGCTGAAAGCCGGCAAGGCCGGCTGAAGCAGCAGGTGACTTGCGAAAATGTGCAGACAGACGGCGAACCTTTACCAGCAGTTCAGACAGCTCTGGGTATGACTTTAAAAACCTCTGAATCACCAGGTTGAGCACATGGCCCACGCATGGAACATGCGTCAGCTGGCCTCACCTCAAAGCTGCCACCAGGTTCCGGCCATTGTCACACACGACCTTTCCTGGCTTTAGGTTCAGAGGTGTGAGCCAGTGATCTGCCTGCTGTCTCAGAGCTGTCCACACCTCTTCTGCATTGTGGGGTTTGTCACCTATGCAGACTAGCTTCAGCACAGCCTGTTGCCGCTTCGCAGAGGCAGTGCTGCAGTGCTTCCAGCTTGGGACTGGTGTGGAGGGTACAGTGGATGAGGATGCGCAGGAGGAGGAGGAGGCTGAAGAGCATGACATTCCGGAGCTGTAGAGTGTCGGTGAAACCCTGACAGAGGTAGGGCCTGCTATCCTTGGTGTGGGAAGGACTGTGCTCCGTCCCTCGCTCAGACTGGGTCCCAGCCTCCACAATATTAACCCAGTGTTTTGTCAAGGAGATGTAGCGGCCTTGCCCACAAGCACTTGTCCACGTGTCTGTGGTTAGGTGGACTTTGGCTGAAACAGCGTTGTTCAGGGCACTTGTGATGCTGTTGGACACGTGGTTATGCAATGCTGGGACGGCACATCTGGAGAAATAGTGGTGGCTGGGGACCAAGTAACGTGGGACAGCAGCCGCCATCAGGTCGCGGAATGCTTCCGTCTCCACCAGCCGTAAAGGCAACATTTCTAGCGCTAAGAGTCGCGAAATGTGAGAATTCAGGACTGTGGCATGTGGGGCGTTGGCAGCGTATTTGCGCCTGCGTTCAATGGTTTGCTGAATGGATAATTGAACGCTGCGCTGGGACAAGGACGTGCTTGATGGTGGTGTTATTTGTGCGTGGGCAACTTCAGGTGCAGGGCCGGAGGCTTATTCGCGGCCAGCATGTACAGGGGATTGGTTCGCACGAACAACACGCGAAGACGTAGCAGTGACATCAGCAAGCACCGCTCCTCGACTCTGTTGTACTTCCCACAAAGTCGGTGTAAGGGTTTCAGTCTTTTTTGCTATATCTGTTGTTATGTTTGCATTTAGTGTATTTTGTCGGCCCTCTTGTTTCCTGTCCTGTGCATTGACTTTTGCCCTCAAACAATATGGAGTCCTCAGCTTTGATGTCCCTGCCCTGTTTCTTGCCAATTGCCCTTTTAATCAGTTTCAGATGATTTACCTGTGCTCCTGAATCAGGTCTGCAATCTGTCTGTGACTTGCTCTCTGAAGCCTGGATTCACTCTGCCTGGAATCATTTATGGACACAGAATCCTCCTGTTTGCCAGCAACATCTGACAGGGAAGTAATAGACTCTGAATGCTTTCCTTGAGACTTGTACTATGCTTTAATGCTCTGATGTCCTTGGTTGTTTGCCTTGCACTCTGCAACTTACATTTACGTTATCCTGTTGATGCACTAACTTGTATGAAGCAATACAAGAGCTGCTTAAGAAGCGTATGTCTCATGTGTCTCATTATACCCATGCATTAGACTCTATATAGACTGTATCATATATGACAGTCGGGTGCTTGGCTGGCATGTGCCTGATCATGCTGGTGGTGGTCAGGCTGCTAGTTTTCGTACCCCTGTTGATGCTGGCATGGCAGGTGTTGCAAATGGCCTTTTTAGAGTCATCTGGAGCCAACTTAAAATACTGCCAGACTCGGGAAGACCTAACATTTGCACAGGCACCTTGTGTCGTGTTGTTGTTCCGGGGAACGGTTCCCTGCCTTCTGCCTGCGGACCCGACCCTGCTTCGTACTGCCTGTTGGGATGCTACGCCTCCCTCCCCCTGTGCACTGCTGTCCTCGCTCTGCATATCCTCCTGCCAGGTTGGATCAGCTACTGGATCATCCACCACGTCGTCTTCCTCTTCCTTGGCTAATCGCTGGACTGCTCCTCCTTCTCCTCATGTTCCACCATGATGACCGTTACAATACTTAGGCAGTTGTTTCAGGTATACCCCCAGTGGTAAATTTTTACGCCCATTCTTTTTGAATGGGCATTACAACGACAGGATACCCGCTCCTTTTCAATGGGAAAAATGTTTTGAGGCCCTCCTGCACGTCTCTATCCAGGGACAATGTGGAGCCTCCCAATTTTTGGCTGCCCTGCCAAAGGGCTATACTACAATACACCCACTTGAGGTTTACAGGCCCTACTGCATGTCTGTATGCATGGGTCATTGTTGAACCTCCCAATTTTTGGCTGCCCTGGCCAAAGGCCTATACTACAATACACCCACTTGAGGGTTACAGGCCCTACTACATGTCTGAATGCATGGGTCATTGTTGAACCTCCCAATTTTTGGCTGCCCTGGCCAAAGGGCAATACTACAATACACCCACTTGAGGGTTACAGGCCCTACTACATGTCTGTATGCATGGGTCATTGTTGAACCTTCCAATTTTTGGCTGCCCTGGCCAAAGGGCTATACTACAATACACCCAGTTCTTGTTTACAGGCCCTCCTGTACGTCTCTATCCAGGGACAATGAGGAGACTCCCAATTTTTGGCTGCCCTGGCCAAAGGGCTATACTACAATACACCCACTTGAGGGGTACAGGCCCTACTACATGTCTGTATGCATGGGTCATTGTTGAACCTTCCAATTTTTGGCTGCCCTGGCCAAAGGGCTATACTACAATACACCCAGTTCTTGTTTACAGGCCCTCCTGCACGTCTCTATCCAGGGACAATGAGGAGACTCCCAATTTTTGGCTGCCCTGGCCAAAGGGCTATACTACAATACACCCACTTGAGGGGTACAGGCCCTACTACATGTCTGTATGCATGGGTCATTGTTGAACCTTCCAATTTTTGGCTGCCCTGGCCAAAGGGCTATACTACAATACACCCAGTTCTTGTTTACAGGCCCTCCTGCACGTCTCTATCCAGGGACAATGAGGAGCCTCCCAATTTTTGGCTGCCCTGGCCAAAGGCCGATACTACAATACACCCACTTGAGGGTTACAGGCCCTACTACATGTCTGAATGCATGGGTCATTGTTGAACCTCCCAATTTTTGGCTGCCCTGACCAAAGGGCTATACTACAATACACCCACTTGAGGGTTACAGGCCCTACTACATGTTTGTATGCATGGGTCATTGTTGAACCTTCCAATTTTTGGCTGCCCTGGCCAAAGGGCTATACTAAAAATACAGCCAGTTCTTGTTTACAGGCCCTCCTGCACGTCTCTATCCAGGGGCATTGGTGAACCTCCCAATTTTGGACTGCCCTGGCAAAGGAAGATACTACAATAGACCCAGTTCCTCAAAATGGGCACATTATTTCAAGACAGGGCTTCATGTTAGTCTCTTCTCAGGGTCATCGGAGTGCCGCACAATGTTTTCACGTAAAATGTTTCATGTAATCACAAAAAGTAACATACACCAGCTGTATCTCACTATTGGGTATGTGCCCTTAACATTTCCACCCTAAATATTCATTTTGGTGTCATTTTGGAAGGTTTTCTGGTGACTCCGTAAAATTGGCGTGAAACTCGGACAACATTGTTCACAGCTGTGAATTTTGAGTGAGAAATGCTTCCAGGGGTCTTCCCCATGGTGTTGCCATGTCATTTGAGCACTCTTCTGAGACATTTGTGACATTTTTAGGGTTTTTCCATGCTGCCGGCTGTCATTTCATAAAAATACTCGTGTCTCCCATAGGATAACATTGGGCTCGGTACTCGGGCCGAGTACACGAGTATCTCGGGATGCTCGGCCCGAGCTTCGAGCACCCGAGCATTTTAGTACTCGCTCATCAATAATCATGACGGCTATTCCCATTGGTCATATAATGGGGTTAATATTATGTATATTTATCGATGCATCTATGTGTGGTTTGTAGTGATGGGCGAATCCTAAATTACTCAGAATCGCTTGACTCTAGCGAGTCCGAGCCCAGGACTCGCTACTCGTTGCGAGTCTAGCGAGTCCAATGTTAATGAATGGGGAAGCGAGTAATAGCGAGTAGTGTGCGATTTACAAATCACAGATGTGTCTCGGAAGCTTCAGCCTGAAGCAATCCTAGTTTTGCCATTGATTTGCATTGGACTCGTTTACTGTGCAAGTAATCGCTGGGAAACTCGCACAGATAAGAGTCCTGTCTGCTCTGTGTGCAGGCTGCCGCAGCTCCAGGGTCCTAGAGTCCGCCTGCTGCCTGAAGTAGCAGAGCTGAGATTGTTCTCAGTCTGCTCATTCCCTGTGCATAGACATCTATATTTATGCACAGGGATGAGCAGAGAGGACATCGCGTTTTGGACTGCGTCGGACGGAAGAGGATTTTTTTAATTAAAGATGGAGTCCGTAATGGCTTTTTTTTTTATTTCTAATAAAAAAATTTCTCTGTGTTGTGTTTTTTTTAAAACAATTTAATAGAAATTCATGGCGGTCATGTCTAATATTGGCGTGACCGCCATAAATTTCGGGCTTAGGGCCAGCTGATAATACAAAGCTGGCCCTAACCTCTTTATTACCCAGCGTGCCACCGCCACCAGGGCCGCTGGAAGAGCGGGGTTCAGCGCCAGAGGATGGCGCTTCAATGAACGCGCCAACTTCTGGGGCGGCTGCGGGCTGCAATTTGCAGCGGGGTGTGCCCAGAAAGCTTGGGCATCCCTGCGCTGCGGATTCCAGCCCCCAGCTGCTTAGCTGTACCTGGCTAGACATAGAAATTGCGCGGAGCGCCACGCATTTTTTTTTTTATTATTTCATGAAATTCATGAAATAATAAAAAAAAAAGGGCTCCCCTATATTCTTGTGTCTGGCCAGGTACAAATAGGCACCTGGGGGTTGGGGGCAGCCCGTCGCTGCCTGCTGGATCCGGCTGGTTCCAGAAATACGGCGAAGCCCATGTAATTTTTTTCTGAAAAATCAATAAAACAATCCTAAACAAGGGACTGCATCTTTATTAACCCCTCGCCCATGGTCCAGGGGTTAATAAAGATGCTGTCCCTTTTATTTACATTGTTTTATGGATTTGTCAGAAAAAAATTTCACGTGGGCTTCGCCGTATTTCTGGAACCAGCCGGATCCAGCAGGCAGCGGCGGGCTGCCCCCAACCCCCAGGTGCCTATTTGCACCTGGCCAGACACAAGAATATAGGGGAGCCCTTTTTTTTTTATTATTTCATGAATTTCATGAAATAATAAAAAAAAATGCGTGGGGCTCCGCGCAATTTCTATGTCTAGCCAGGTACAGCTAAGCAGCTGGGGGCTGGAATCCGCAGCGCAGGGATGCCCAAGCTTTCTGGGCACCCCCCGCTGCAAATTGCAGCCCGCAGCTGCCCCAGAAGATGGCGCGTTCATTGAAGCGCCATCCTCTGGCGCTGAACCCCGCTCTTCCAGCGGCCCTGGTGGCGGTGGCACGCTGGGTAATAAAGGGGTTAATACCAGCTTTGTTATACAAGCTGGTATTAAGCCCGAGATTCTTAATGTCAGGCCACGTTTGACCCAGCCACTAAGAATCTCCAATAAAGGGTTAAAAAAACACAACACAGAGAAAAAATTTTATTTGAAAAAAAAAAAAAAAGCCATTAGGGACTCCATCTTTAATTAAAAAAATCCTCTTCTGTCCGACGCAGTCCAAAACGCGATGTCCTCTCTGCTACATCCTCTGTGCATAGATATAGATGTCTATGCACAGGGAATGAGCAGACTGAGAACAATCTCAGGACTGCTACATCATCTCTGTGAGCAGGCGGGCTCTAGGACCCTGGAGCTGCGGCAGCCTGTACAGAGCAGACAGCTGTAACTGCTGTAACTGCTGTTACTTTGAGAGTTTCCCTGCTATCACAGGCACAGTAGCCGAGTCTAATGCAAGACAATGGCAATCCTAGTTTTGCCAGCGTTTGCCATTGATTTGCATTGGACTCGTGCGAGTAAACGCTGGGAAACTCGCAGAGTACCGAGTCCTGCGAGTCCCTTACTACTCGCCGAGTAACGAGTCCTAGCGAGTAGATTCACCCATCCCTAGTGGTTTGCATTTATTAAGAAGGTTTAAGATGTGGTATGTGTTCAATTCAGGTTGTGTTGAATGGGGTTATATGCACTATTACTAAGTGAAATGCTATTATAGGCACCACTCTTCATAATCTCTCAGGTGACATTTACCAATGATGGAAAATGTATGTATATGACAAGCACTTTTATCTACCGTATATACTCGCGTATAAGCCGAGTTTTTCAGCCCAGAAATTGGGCTGAAAAGTACCCCCCTCGGCTTATACGCGAGTCAGTGACGGCTTGCGTATACAGGAGCCCCAGCAGCCTCATTAATCCAGGGCCCCCGCTCCCTCGCGCTCTGGAAACCTGTAAAGTAAAATCTTTATACTTATCACTGTCCCCGCCGCCCGCCGCTGCCGACATCACGATCCCCGGCTTCATCCGTCTGTCTTCTTCCGGCTTCCTGTTTTTTGCAAGCAATGACGTCATTGCTTGCGACGAACAGGAAGCCGGAAGAAGACAGACGGATGAAGCCGGGGATCGTGATGTCGGCAGCGGCGGGCGGCGGGGACAGTGATAAGTATAAAGGTTTTACTTTACAGGTTTCCGGAGCGCGAGGGGGGGGCTTTAGATTACTGAGGCTGCTGGGGCTCCTGTATACTACCACTGGGGCTGATGGGGCTCCTGTATACAACTACTGGGGCTGCTGGGGCTCCTGTATACTACCACTGGGGCTGCTGGGGCTCCTGTATACTACCACTGGGGCTGCTGGGGCTCCTGTATACTACCACTGGGGCTGCTGGGGCTCCTGTATACTACCACTGGGGCTGCTGGGGCTGCTGTATACTACCACTGGGGCTGCTGGGGCTCCTGTATACTACCACTGGGGCTGCTGGGGCTGCTGTATACTACCACTGGAGAGGCCTGTATACCACTGGGGGGGCCTGTATACCACACTGCTGGGGGGCTGTATACCTGTGCTGGGGTCCACCCTTGGCTTATACACAAGTCAATAGATTTTGGGGGCAAAAGTAGGGGGGTCGGCTTATATACGGGTCGGCTTATACACGAGTATATACGGTACTTTGTCCCCCCTTTTTTCTTTAAGATCGCAAGTTATGAGCAGGGCCTTCACTTCTCCGGTAACAGTTGAACTAATATTTTACTTTGTGCCGTAATACCTTTATTGTCGGTACATATTGCCATTTAATTGTAAAGTGCTTTCGCATTTGATGGGGCTATATAAATAAGAATATCATTATTATAGACTATGACAAGACACTAGTGATGAGCGAATAATTTCATAAACTTTATGGTTGAAGTTAGACTTTGAAGGGAACCTGTCACTATGAAAATGCATTCTAATCTGCAGGCACCATGTTATAGAGCAGGAGGAGTAAAGCAGATTGATACATAGTTTTGTGAAAGAAGATTCAGTATAATCTGTGTTTTCAGCATTTAAACTTCTGTTCTTTCTGAGATTTTCAGTCCAGTGGGTGTTCCTATCAGTGATTGACAGCTATATTTGTTTGCACACTTATATAAAGACAGCTGTCAATCACTGATAAGACCACCCACTGGACTGAAAATCCCAGAAAAAGCAAAAGTTTAAATGCTAAAAACACAGATTATATTGAATATTCTTTCACAAAACTATATATCAATTACTCAGTTCCCCCTGCCCTATAACATGGTACCTGAAGATTACAATGCATTTTCATGGTTACAGGTTCCCTTTAAAGGTACCGTCACAAGCGGCAATTTTGCTAGCAATTTCACTGGCAATTTGCTGGTTGCAGTGAAATCATGGACACATTGTTACATTTGTACATGGCAACAAAATAGAACAATGTGTACATGATTTCACTGCAACTAGCAAATTGCCAGTGAAGTTGCTAGCAAAATTGCCGCTTGTGACGGTACCTTAAGTTCATATAGTTCAACTCATAACCTTACATTCTGATCCAGAAGATGGCAACCATGTGGCAAACATTAAGCTCCACATCGGGGAAAAAAATTCCTTCCTGATGTCACATATGGATCACAGTCCATTTTTCCTCATGACTGAGGTACAGAGAACATCCACCATTTTATCCCCTCCTGAAGGCTTCATTGGCAAGGAAGGTTATGCTCTTTGCAGCCAAGTATTTTCTGAACTGTCACCCTGCTTTAGTTAACTGCATTATTGAGGCTGGATACTAACTGATTTTGTAGATGTTGTTTGTACTTTGTACAGATATTTGTGATTTATTATTATGTATGCATCAGAGAAATACATATGTGCTGATTGGTTTTGGACATGAGTCTCATTTCTTTGTTGAGACTTTTCACATTAAATGTACTTTCCTTTCCTTTGGTGCTGCAAGGGTTATTGTCAGTTTTACTTCAGCAGCTTCTAATCATGTGCTTCCGGTTGGTGTCCACATCCATCACCTTTAAATAGTCCCTTGTACCAGTAGAGGGTGTCGGTTATAGAGAATCCACAGCATAATCAATATCTATCCCTGGCACAACAAAAGATTCAGAACTTGGAGTTTTGCTTTATGCGGTTTTTAATTGTTTCAAAGAGTGAGGACAATCAACCAATCAACGTTTCGACCCTTCGGGTCTTCGTCAGGATTGTGCTAGGATATATATACAAAACAAAAAATCACAATTTTGTACAAAGAACAAATTAATGGATGATCCATGTGAGTGATGTGATGTGAGTGGTGGAAAAAAAACCATTTTTATAGTGTTTTTGTGGAGGGGTGATCATGTAGATGAAAGGTATTGTATACTGTGGGCTAGAGTGCTTGTGTACGTGTGAGTTTTTAAAAAATTATACTAGAGTGCAAAACATATTATTGGTAGACGTGTATTGAAGTCAAAAGTCTCGTAGAAGGTTAGTTACTAGATGAAAAGTAAAATCAACAGTGCACAGGGGAAAGGAATTCTAATATGAGTCATGGAGAAGGAGTATGATCAAATTCAATACCTTGAAGTCCTAAGAATTGTAGACTTAGGTAGTGAAGTGTAAGAACTTCAGTTTTTGAAGGACCTGAGAAGGAAAGATAGGAATGTGGTGCTAATTAGCGTTTAATTTTAGGCTAGAGGAAACCAGTTTTTTTTCTTAGGGATTTTCTTGGATTATACTTTTCTTAGGGAGAAAAGGCTATGCCATGGGTTCAAGCCTAGTTAAGGAACAGTACCTGTTGGTCTGACCCGCTCAGGATATGAGTGGGGTCGTGTGTCTTATGTGGATAAGACACTTCACTTAGGAAGGGAATCTAAATAATGCATAGAACAAGGATTAAGGCTATTGATTCAGTACCAGTGAATATAGAGAGTAAAATAAGGGTTTGGAGCACATACCTGCTATTTTAGCATGGGATGTGACTCCTGCCTGTAAAACGTGATCAAAGTATTAGGAAAAGGTTTCCAGGGATGGGGTTATAGTAACAAGAACATAAATGAAAGGGCACAAGTACCTGAGACATCTGAGAACGCTGGTGGCAGTAGGGAGATCGGGTCAGGAGTGGAGTAGAGCAGCGTTCTGCCGCTCTAAATACTCAGGGAGGAGGAGGAACAGCTGACACGCGGAAGCGCATCATCCGACCGGATGTGCGTCATCCGCTGTCACCGCGCATGCGCGGGCGCCATGTTGTTGGAGATGAAATCGTTCATAGGGGCGACATACCTACTGCGCATGCGCCACCGGAGAGTCGTGGGGCGCATGCGCGGAAGCGCTATAGGAAGAACTACATAGAAGGGAATTCCAGTGTTAGGTTATTATATAGGGCGCTTCTGTGCTTATTGCATGGTATATGTAGGTAGGAGCAAGAAGTGGGTTAGTAGTGGGTGTGTAAAATGAACCAAAATTAGTGTTTATGCGTAGCAATGGCTCAGGCATCCAAGGTCAGGAAAGAGATTTAATATCAATGGGTTTTATACGTGTGACTCCAGTTATGTAGTGTATCTAATTAAGTGCCCGTGCGGTCTCAGATATGTTGGGGAGACCACCCAGCATATCCGAGACCGTATAAGCAAACACAAGTCCACTATCAGGTGTCAGAACACTCTGTTACCGATACCAGCCCATTTCATCGACAAAAAACATAATTTGAGTCAATTAAAATTCCAAGTGATTGACCAGGTACCCATTGCAAGACGGGGGGGTGACCGTATCCGGAGACTCAAGGAAAGAGAGTCTTACTGGATCCACCATTTAAATACACTCACCCCATTGGGACTCAATAGGGAATTTGAATTGCTCTATTAATTGATAATATGTTAAAAAAAAATTTTGGTAGCCGGGAATACTCTATTATAAATATCCAAAAAAGTGTTGATAAGGTGTAATGATTCACACAGAGCCTTTCACAATGTGTAACTATGTCCCTTAGGATTCTGTGTAGTAGCATAAAATATACTGTATATCTGATTTTATTCTAATTTTTGTCTTTTCTATCGTAGAAATAACAAGATTTGTGACGTATTCTCCATGAGATATCTTCAACTGGGCACCACCACTGTATCTGCACCAATCTTTGTGGAAACACCGAACTGTCACTTTATGCTGTTTTTCTCCCAAGCATGCCTGAGCCATTGCTACACATAAACACTAATTTTGGTTCATTTTACATACCCACTACTAACCCACTTCTTGCTCCTACCTACATATACCATGCGATAAGCACAGAAGCGCCCTATTTAATAACCTAACACTGGAATTCCCTTCTATGTAGTTCTTCCTATAGCGCTTCCGCGCATGCGCCCCACGACTCTCCGGTGGCGCATGCGCAGTAGGTATGTCGCCCCTATGAACGATTTCATCTCCAACAACATGGCGCCCGCGCATGCGCGGTGTCAACGGATGACGCACATCCGGTCGGATGATGCGCTTCCGCGTGTCAGCTGTTCCTCCTCCTCCCTGAGTATTTAGAGGGGCAGAACGCCGCTCTACTCCACTCCTGACCCGATCTTCCTACTGCCACCAGCGTTCCCAGATGTCTCAGGTACTTGTGCCCTTTCATTTATGTTCTTGTTACTATAACCCCATCCCTGGAAACCTTTTCCTAATACTTTGATCACGTTTTACAGGCAGGAGTCACATCCCATGCTAAAATAGCAGGTATGTGCTCCAAACCCTTATTTTACTCTCTATATTCACTGGTACTGAATCAATAGCCTTAATCCTTGTTC